>CAWUFW010006882.1:600000-1085996 GCA_963921515.1 Calotriton arnoldi
GGATTGACAGATGCGTGATGCATCTGTTGCCGTAAAGGCAACGCATTGCTGGAGTCGTGTCGCGAGCACGACGCAACTCCAGCAATGCTCAGGAATGCCTATTCCTATAATGCTGCGTCACTTACAGGCGTAAGGTCTTGACACAGTGGCGTCCTAGAAGTGACACAGTGAAATCTTGTAGATTTCACTGCGTCACTTTTACGAGGCTTTCTTGCGTCGGAACGCCCACCCTGCATACATTATACCTGACGCAGGTATAATGTAGTGCAGGGCTTTACAACGTCATGCATCTCCCGAGATGCGTCACGTTGTAAATGTGTCGCAATGTGGCGCATTGTTTACAACGCCGCAGCGTCACAAAAGTGACGCAACGGCGGCGTAAAAGTGTCGCAAGGGGCTTGTAAATCTGCCCCACGATATTCGAGCCCCCCTCAGAGCGGGCTATTGATGTGAACAGGACGCAATGGCTCGGAATTTATAGAGGCAATGTTTCTTGTAGAAAAGAAAATTTGTCATTAAACTTCTATGAGGACAGAATTAAATAATGATTTTTAAAAATTATTAATATAAATGGTTATAATAAAAAGGAACAAGAGTTCGAACAAAACCAAACACGATGCGTTATCATGGTACATGCATTGGCAGCTGCTATTTGTAAAAGCAAGCCTTCTTCTCCGTGTGAAGTTTTAGACTGCATACTGCCCCTTAAAAACATCAACCAGCAATTAGTGAAAGGACGCCGATCCATGAAGGTCTCTTTTCTTGATTCTTGAGAAGAGGTTGTCTTATTTGCAGCTGCACCGCCATCAAGTGGCCAAAGTAGCGAACGGCATCATTGTAAAAGATTTCTGAAGATAAAAAAAAAGACACAACGTTACCCGTAGGAAAAGCCCTGAGGTTGAAAACATATTGATGATAGGATCTCTTCCTACAAACTGAAATGTTAAAAATCGCATTGCAATGGATGAATGAAATCAGTAGATAATCAAAAATGCAGTCAGAATATACTTCCCTGTGACATTTCATGTTGGAACATAGTTTTGGACTCATTTTGTTGTGGCAAAAGTATGAAAACATCATGCACGCATTTAGATCTAGATAAAGGGATAATATGTTTGATCACATTTGACACTACGCAAACAAAACTGGGCGCTGTTAATTATAAATACATAAACACATTTGCTTGTTTAAATCAACTGTTAGTTGTGAAAGACAGGGTGAAGTCCATGACCTAATTTTCTAAAGTACGCATAATTCACAACTGTTGTAAGATAAGGCTCCATCTGTTGAATGGTGGGTGTACTTACTGATCTTACCAACCTAAAGAGACACTCCTTACACCTAATGTAAGAGACGGGAGTAAGCTGTTTTGATTTTGTTATGAAAACATGAATTCACCTGTTTTCCTAGCTCAACCGCAGGTTTCATAACTGAGCCACACATTTTAATTAAACTTTTTCTCATAAATGTCCTTCCTTTCTTCACACCCTCATGGTGTGGGAAATGCATTTAAAAATGTTTTGCAATTACCCACGAACCTACACGGAAGTGGGTGTCGTGAAATTTCTCTAATCAATCCTCTTAAACGACATGGAAAATAGTACCACCATATTTCCTGCACTGCAAACTATATAAAACTTGTCAAAAAATAATGGGGCATATTAGCAAGACCCACGTTAAAATTATCGCCGTTTTAGCGGCAGGAAACTGCCGCTAAAACGGCGATACTGGGCTTGCTAATATGCGTTATAGAATTCCAATAGAAGCCCAGGTTAGATGTGCAGGACATCTAACCTGGGCTTCTATTGGAATTCTATAACGCATATTAGCAAGCCCATTATCGCCGTTTTAGCGGCAGTTTCCTGCCGCTAAAACGGCGATAATTTTAACGTGGGTCTTGCTAATATGCCCCAATGCCTTTTGAAACCAGGCGTCAAAAGAAGAAATGTTGTCAATTCTCCCAGTGGCGTAACGAAAGTTGAGGGGGGCCCCCGCTCCGGATTTAATCTGGAGCTCTCATGCCTGAGTACTGTGCTGAGGGGGCCCCCTGCAGCTCGTGGGGCCCCCTCGCACAGCGGGGGCTGCGAGGGCCTGCGTTATGCCACTGAATCTTCCTTTCTTTTCTGACTTTGCATCTGTTCTACACTGTACAGCACACATACAAAGTAGGAAAAGTTTTAAATGTTGTCTAGCCATAGTATTTTGTACTGGAAGGAAACCCTTCCAGTACAAAACCTTTGCTAGACTCACCCACACACACCCTTGCACTATGGTGCAAAGGTGTGTGCGTGGCGCAAGGCAGCAAAATTCTGTGCTGGCTCTAGGGAGAGGGGAGTAGAGAGCCATATCTCTGTAGATAGGGTGCTCTCCTGCTCTCTCCCTGTCACGCAACTCAGTGCAGCATTCTTGGCTGCTGCGCTGCGTTGGGTGGTAGATTAGTAAAGCTGCCCCATAGTCTAATAGTTGTAGTGTACCATTCATAAAAAAGTCCCACTTAGGCCTACAAAAAAAAATTAATTTATATTCCAAGATGACATTTTTGTTATAGATTTGACAGTGAAATTGGCACGTGTGGTGTTATCGCCACAAAGAGGGGTCTTGGCCAACTTGGTGACCATGAGGCATGGGAATCTGTGGCTCTCTGCTAGAACGGGGGCTCATATTGCTACGGGTATTGTTGCAGAGAGGCACTGATGGGTCACCATGAATGTGAATAACCAGCGACATAGGAGAGGAGAGGTGCCTGGTGAGTTTCTACCTACGCGGAGGGCAAACTGACGCCTTGGGAGCCTTGGCGGTGAGTTGAATACAAGTGACTGATGATTGGAGCATTGAATGGGGGTTAGTAGTGTCTATTTTGAGCTGGTGGTTTCTGGTGCTGGGCACTGGCACTTATTTCTCAACACTGACTCTAATGACAGTCTGCCACATGGTGCCGTTGTCTGTCTAATTTTGAGATGAGCACTAACCCTGGGCGTAGTTCGCGAAGTAGCGCTTCGCGAAGCTACGCAAAGTGAAGTTCGCACTACGCGAGCTTCGCGTAGCACTACGCGAACTGCGTAGTGCGTGTTCGCAATGATTACACAGTGCCGGATGCTTGTCCGCACTGTGCAATCATTGAAAACGGCATCTTGCACAGTGCGAGCTGTCTTTTACTGCCGCTCGAGTAGATTTTTACTCGAGCGGCAGCTTCTCAACGCGGACTGGTAGTTTCTCATCGCGGCGGTCGCGAGCATACGCGACCACTCGCAATGAGAAACCTGACCTCCCCGCGTTGAGAATCTCGCCGGAAGGTTTATTTTCCACGCTCGCGATCGGCAACTTGTGTTGCTGATCGCGAACGAGGAAAAAGTCTCGCCGGGAAGTCATTTTGCTTGCTCGCGGTCGCCAACTTGACGTTGAGGACCGCGAGCAAGCAAAAAATGACCGCTGCACTACGCTACGCTATGCTACGCGTGTTTGCACTGTGCTACGTGCAATTCACGTTGTGCGAAGTAGCGCAAACTTCGCAAACTACGCAAGCGTAGCGTAGTACTTCGCCCAGGCCTAATGAGCACAACATCAGTGTTTAATAATTCAATCTGCAATAAAAATGAATAATACCTTCATCTGCCCAGAATGTTTTTTATTGGTTTGGGTGGCCTTGAATGGTCAGAATTGTCACACTTGTAGGAGTGTGTTGGTTAGTAGGCGTATTGGTACTGCCATTGACAGCGGTGGCAGGGGAAATGGGTGGTGCGGCCTGAGAACAAATTAAGCACTAATTTGTAACTTAAGAGATGCTATGTGCTATAAGGTGCATAAGAGGGGCTGTATGAGAACCATCGTATTCACTTCAAAATGATGCTTCTGAAGCCAACAAGGGGTGGAAGAAGGAACTTTAACAAATGTTAGGAGAATTTGAAGGAGAGGGGGGCCCTGCAGAGGATTCCTTTTTCAATCAAACTACTGTGGTGGCCAATGGCAAGAGGTCCATTTCCTGGAATCAAGATGGTTCAGGGAGATTGTTAGGATTTATGAAGAAAGCGTAAACCATCAGTGCTTGCATTCACACAAGACAAACGTTTTGCCTGGGTGGCAGCAGAGGCAGCTCCTCCGCTAAGATGGAGGAGCGTTGCCCCACTTGCAAAAAGGAAAAATAAAATGATAATAACGGAATGTTATCCTTTTATTTTTCTGTACTGTGCCAGTTTGGTGTTTAGTACTGGGCAGGGCTGGGCTGTGTCACGGGGAGGAGTGGTTGTGCACCATAAGTGCACATCACAGTTTCACTGGCCATCTTGGGCTGGCTAAACCGTCATGCAACCTTTAGCATTTTTCCACTCGGCTGTGTTGTACATCTGAGTGGAGAACTGCCCCAGGCCCCAAGTGAGCAATGAACCAGGCCACCCAGACCAATCACAACGCTGCTGTCATGCTAATGACAGGAGAGTCGTGATTGGCTAGGGGAGTCTGGGAACCTGTGTGCTTCCTGCTTCCATGCATCGTGGACAGAAGAAGGACAGAGAGGCAGCGGCCGGCCAGCAGGTAAGTGACATTTTTTTTTCTACCCCTCGCCCCACCCATACCATTCAGTAGCAGACGCAACTGGGTGGCAGACAGCCGGGACCGACAACCAATGGAACTATTTGTGACAAGTGAGGCCTTGAAATGATGGCAGAGAAATCTTGTTTTGTATACATTAGAAATGAGGGCACGAGGCTACATCCACCATACACTCTCACATCAGACATACAACCACCTTTTATGAAATCACTCGTGATTGGCATTCTCCATTCTGGCCTTTTTCTCCCACTTCCACTCTCCTACTCTTTTGGTTGTATAACTCTTTGTTGCTCCACGATCTTTCCATTGCACCCACCCTGGCCACCGATCCACTTCCCTCTTTTCTTTTTTTTCTTCCCTGTGGATCTAATGTCAGATGTGACACCAGGTATGGCTAGTTGCAGCAGTTTCCTCGTTTGTAGGAGACAAGAATATCACCATTGGTGACGCGTAATAGAGAACTGGATAGTGTGGTGGACTTCACTGGTGTGGGAAGGGGTAGGACTCCAAAGGAATGATGTAATATGTGATCTGCCACTGACATGTTAGGCCCACCTGCTTTACCCCCTTCATGAGGTGTCTGTTTTTCACTGTATTTTAACTATAATACATATTAAATTTAAAAAAAGCCACAGAGACACATTTCGTTATGAACATTATTAATTTTATGCTGAAATATGACAGATTTTTTAAATGGAAGACTAAGGAGGTAATTTAGATTTTAGTAGGTTGTCGGGGGGCCTTCCAGGTGACATTGTATTTAAAAATCACCACCCACCTAGCTGAGATGTATATAATTAAAGTTCATTTGCTGGTGCAGCTGTGACACTTTCATTACTGTTGAATGTCATGGGAGCCTTCCTGTCGAAGACGCCCATTCTGCATTGCATTTTGCTATGCATTTGGCATGCTTTACATGCTAATTTTTCGTAGAAATAGAAGTAAGTGGGAAATCACAGAACATATTGCTACTTCCACTCCATTTTTCAACCAAAACAGCTGGAAGGGGCTTTGCAGTGTCAGGTGAATACACTCTCAACTGTGACAGCATCAAGGTAACATCAGAATAGCAATGAAAGGTATATCATGCTGAAAGGAAGACATGTAAGTGCCTAATGGAAGAACAAGCAGGACAGGGCAGCAATAATAGGGGAGCACTAGGCCTTTTGACTCATAGGCACCTTGTCTGGATTTGAATGAGAGCTAGTAGGGGACCATAGAAAGACCATGAACACATTGCTGGTATAAGAACCCTTAAGATTCCTCCATTTATGTTTATGTGCGAGGTGTGACATAGAAATGGAGACCAGGGGCAGTATTACAGAGAGTGCCCTGGGGGTGCAGCGGGTGTTTGCGCCCACTTTGCACGCCCCTGGGGCACTTTGGTATTACAGAAGGGGCCGCAGACGCTTGTGCGGCCCCTTCTGTAATACCGATAGCGCACATAAAGCACCTGCGCTATTTGCAGGGGGCATTCCCTCATTTGCATGGGGGCATGCCCCATGCAAATGAGGGAATTCCTTTGCCTCTGAGCCCGTGCTGTATTACAGACGGGGGCGCAGAGGCAAAGAAACTGTCAGGAGGTGCACTGACAGCGCGCCACCTAAAAGGTGGCGCGCTGTCAGTGCGCCCCCTGAGAGCAGCCCTCTGCAGTGGGTAAAGGGGATCCTATGGACCACCAGACTTCCTCTTGCAGGCGGATGCGTGACTGCAAGGGGATCTCTAATCCCCCTTCAAAGTGCAGGTGGGTTGCCGCCTGCACAGTGAAACATGGAGCGGCTTTGAAACAGCCTTGAATGCGCTGCCCCCAGGGCAGCACGAGTTCGCGGCTGCCTGGGGGCAGCGCATTCTATGTAATAGGGCGCACTTGCTCTGTTTGCGCCCGGCGCACCTGTTTTAAGGTGTGCCAGGTGCAAACAGGGAAAGTGCACCCTAATACATAATATGTCCCCAGGAGTACCCTACAAATTTTTTCCAAGGAGTTCCTATGACAAAGGTAAGCAAAAGTTCAAAGTATTAATGATGTCAACATTTTGATCCCACTACCAGTTATTGTTTTCGGGCCATCATCAGGGCAGTGCCAATGACAATTGCCAACTATGTGAGGCAAAAAAATCTAATTATTTGAGCATTTGCCCTTTTTAAGTTCATCTCTTACGTCTGCCAAACTCTAAATAACCCTGTATATCATTTACTTATGAAAATGGCTTTTCCGTAGGCAATGTTACTCATAGATGATGCAAAACAAAACTCTTTCTGTTGACACCACAAGGATGTCTAATAATGACCTTATGTACTTAATCTATTATAATGACTTCAGATGGACCTCTTCTGATGACCTAAAATGTAGTACCATGTCTACTGACTTCAGGCAACTTATAATAGAGGCTTGAGGTACTGCATGCAGCTGGCGGAGAGATTAGATAAAGAAATCATTGTTGGGGAGGAATGTAATGCCATAAGCATATACACTGTGGTCCATATTTATCAAACGTTTACGCAGTGCCACGCAGCAAGACACCTTGCTGTGTGAAAGAGTGAGGACAGGAATGCGTATCAAGATATGCCGCATTTCTGTCCTCTGCCTCCACTAGCGCACAATTAGAAGCCTAACGCCAATGTGGGCAACCTTACGTCATGGTGCAAGGGTGCCTGCGTTGTAGGTAGGATTGTTTTTGTGCAGGAACATGCACTTTCCTACACAACAATAATCCTCTGAGACACTTTCCTTTTTTTATTTGTGCTGCAGAATGCCTGGGGAGGCATAGTCTTTTGACGCTTTCCCAGGTCTACCAGTAATGTTAAACCTGGGAACACCTCCCGGGGACAGAGTAACGCAAGCAGCGATTTGGGCTTCATTGCATTACTCTAGATTTATCAAGTCACGCAGGGCCACACAAGGTGGCCTTGAATGGCTCGATAAACCTAACTCAGTAATTGCGTCGCCCTTGCGCACCCCTGCGCGGTGCAATGTTGACACAACTCTTTGATAAATATACTGCTATTATTCTCCTTTTGAGTTTGGATATTTCACCCAGAGCGATAAATCCAGGTGAAATTCCTCATATCATAATTACAAGTCTCTCTGGGCCCAGAGTTATCAAGTCTGCAAACTCCAGACATAATATTCCAAGGCTCTGGGACACTGGGCCTGTCTTTGCTGCTGCAGGGGCTGCATGCATCAGTACAGCCCAACCACCACCTGACCCCTGCAGCAGCAAGGGTGAGCAAAATATGCTGCCCCGAGACATGCGTAAGAGTGCCTCGTCCCCCTGATCCCCGACTCCCGACTGTCCCTCCAACACTTTTCCCCTGCTCAGAGCTGGTGAAAAATGATAGCAGCCTTTTGATTGTAATTTAGAAACACTTCCCGGTAAAGGACCATGTACCTCTACGTCCGAGCAGGTATTCCCCATTCCTGGGGAAAAACTTGGAGTAGACAGAATTTGATGTGGGAGGCCCCTTGGTAAGAAATGTAGCAGTTACAAACATGGATGTGTGGTGCACCCTTTTGGAAAAACCACCACTAACCTGTAGTCCAGTGCCAATATCTTGGGAGAGAGAGATATGGAGCCTCAAACACACCTTTCCACTTCTACCAGACCTCATATTTGACTAAACTAAGATGTACCAATTGTAGTGCTATGTGGAAGCGCGGACATAACTGAAATACCCATCTTTTTGCTGAAGGGTGATGCGGTTTGCCAGATTTGGATGCTACTACTTCAGGGGAATGGTGCTGAGTTTGCTATTGACTTTGATCCTACTCACAAAAGGTAAACACACAACATGAATTTCTTTCTTTACCACTACACCAAAGGAAACTGTTGTCCGTGCTCTAATTCTTTCCCGTCTGGACTACGCTAACGCACTGTATGCTGGCATTCCAGGTTACCTTTTGAATAAGTTACAGGTGATCCAAAACTCGGCCGCCAGACTCCTGCTGGGTCTCTCCAGCAGGTGCAGTGTGCGTTCTCATTTGCGATCTCTGCATTGGCTCCCGGCGGAGGCGCGAATAAAATTTAAAATTTTATCCATTGCCCATAAAGCCCTCCATGGTCTGGGACCCATTTATTTGCAGAAGAGGATTGCTTTCTATTCTCCGGTGAGACAGTTGCGTTCCTCATCCCAACTTTTGGCACAGACCCCGCGGTTTAATCGCCAGAGGCTTGGTGGGAGATCTTTTACCCGGATAGCTGCGCTGGCATGGAATGCATTGCCACTGGCCTTACGGGGCGTCAAAGATCCTTTGATCTTTAAGAAAAAGCTGAAAACCTTTCTCTTCTAGCTCTGTCGTCTGACTCAGACTCTGACCCTTTTCAGGCTCGCGCCAGGACACTCCTCGGAGTATCTGTGTGCGTTATAAGTTTATATAACATAACATAACACCGCAACTATCTCCCACCTGGATTTCTGTGTGACTTTAGACACTTACCTAACAACCAGTAGTGTTTGTTCTTGTAGTAAACAGTGAGATTGGTACTTTGTTATGCTGCTTACCTAATCATATATTTACTATGCTTCTGGGACTATTGTCGACACTAACCTGTATTCTTTTGTTTTCTAGCAGATTTAATTTGAATTAATCCTGGAAACATTAACGGCAAAGAAGCAAGTATGAGAATGGGAAGGTTGCTGCGGCTGAATTGAAGAAGTTGAGCTGAACCACATTGGGTGCCAGACAATCACAAGGTATGTCTTCTTGTCCAGAAAATGTCTAGACCCTTTGAAGCTAAGAATCGTAGGCATGGTTTAAACTGCAAAGCAAACACAAGGAGATGATGGACAGAGCGCTGAAACTTTTCAGACACACACCCCTAGTCACAGATCTGGGTTTAATCCATCATCGTTCTTTAGCTCACTTCGCCACCCTAATTCAGACCCAGCCGTATGCAAATCAGCCTTGACCCTGTTCCTCAAAGGAACAGTCCAGCCCGATTTGCCAAACCAGGTCTTCCCTGGATTGCAGGCAGTGCCCAAATATGGCTGCCACGTCTCTGGTGATGTGAGTGTCAGCAAGATCTTGTTCCATTTACGGGTTGTAACATTATTTTTCCTACCATTCAGAAAATTGTGTATTGATGCTTGACCGAATCCTGTCTTGACACTAACCTTATATTATTTTGTTTTATTGCAGGTTTAAAATGAATTTGAATTGGAAACAGGAATCACTAAGGCAGAGGAGCAAGACCCAGAACTCTGATACTCCAACACACCAATATCACATATCATCTATACGCGGATTACACACAGCTCTACTTAAAAATGTAATCTGTAGATGATGAACTTTACTTAAATAAAACTCTGAAAACATTCAATCATGGCTTTTGTAAGAAATCAGGTTATTGATGAGGGATGGAATTCCCACTCAGGCAACAACCAGAATCCTTGTCAGGGTGAACCACAAAACTCACTAAATTAACCTGTGCTTAACCTTCTGGTAGTTCGGCAGAAAACCAGTCAGGCCTAACTTAGAGGCAATGTGTAAAATATTTATGTAAAACACAAACAGTAATAAAGTGATACACAACACAAGGAAAATCCTAAACCAATTTAGAAAATAGAGTACATTTTAATAACTAAAATGATACCAGAACAACAGAAATCCAATCAGTAGAACCAGAGATATGCAATTTTAAAGTTTTAGGTAGATATACCGCCTAAAAGCACAAAGCGCCACACACAGTCATCTGGTCGTGCTAGACCGGGGGAAAGTCACAAGCTGAGGACGATGGAGTGCGAGCTGGACACAGGGCCCAGGTTAGTCCTGCTGAAAGAGTTACCTTTTCAAACTTTGGTGATAAGAGTTCTGTTTCTAGTAGAAGAGGTCGCAAAGAGGAGGTACAGCATCACAAATAGTTGCCGCTGTGGTTCAAAGAGCAGGACGGCTGTCGCTTTAGCCCAAATATCCAGTCGGGTGTCACAGGCGGTCACTGTTGGAGCTTCACAATGGCAGTCACCACGGGCTGTTGTTACTGTAGCGCGAAGTGCGTGCAGCTTTTGTATTGCTGGTCATTGCTGGTAGTTGCTGTAGTGAGAAGAGTCAGGTTCATCAGAGCTTCACGTTGGTGGTCGTCGCTGGCAACAGAGACTCAGTGAGAACAAGCTGGTTTGCAGTTGTGAAGAGCCCAAAACTTCAAGATTTCCCATTTTCTAGAAAAGAAGTGCACTCTGATGCCAGTCAGCACTTAGAGAGGCATCTTTTGGGGATCAGGGACTCACTCAAGCAGAGGCTAGCAGGGCTCAAGTAGGTTCAGTTGCAGGTCTAGGCGGGTCCAGTGCAGCAGTTGGGCAATTTTTAATTATGCACATTGATCAATCAGTTTGAACAACCTTTGCTCTACCCAAACAATGTAGTTATGCCATTTGACCAAACTGGAAATTATATTTTTCACTGGTCAGTTGATGTAAATGATGCCCAGTCAGTGGTGCAAAGTTGCCCAGTCACTGATACTATTTATTTAATTCACTCTTTTCAGGTGCTATTTCATTAGTGTGAGGTAATTATAAATATGTTGTTCTGGAGAACCACTAAACAGGAGCCACAATATGTAAGGTTATCTAAAATATTACAGGGAGCCCTCTGGAGCTTGCTGTGTCCCTGCAGCTCAGAACAGAAGGTCAGCCAACTGACCCTTGGAGTCACTCAGGTAGCCTGGAATGGAGGGAGCAGGTCCAGTCTTGCTTCTCAGAGATCAGCGCAGGCCTCAAGCAGCAGGACAATTTTCTGGGGGACAAGGTAGGCCTCAAGCAGCACAGCAATCCTTTGGGGAACAAGGCCTCAAGCAGCAGAGCAGTCCTCTGGGGAATAAGGTAGGCCTCAAACAGCGGGGCAGCCCTCTGGGGAGCAAGGCAAGCTTCAGGCAGCAGGGCAATTCTCTGGAGAACAATGCAGACTTTCCTCTTGTAATGTCCACAGGTCCAGGATTGTACTTAAGTGGTGTTCTGAGGGTCCAATGTTATCCCAACATCTGTCCAATTGCTGCAACTGGACTTTCCTGGACCTGCAACTGGACCTACCTGATACCTGCTGTTCTCTGCTAGAGCGAGTCCCAGATCCCCAAAAGATGCCTTTCCGGGTCCTGGACCATTGGCTGGCATCAGAGTGCAGGACTGATTGATTAAGGTGCATGATTAAAAAGTGTCCATCCAGCACTGCAAAATTGCTCAGTGGTGGAGCCGGGTAGACACACAAGACATGAATCATGCAGTGCAAGCATAATGGCTACTAAAAATCATGGACACCAGATCACCACTATTGTTTGAGAAGTATAGAAACTGCTCCACTGTAAGGTGAACATATTTAAAGTATAAAATACATGTCCTCTATAGTGGCATTTTATTCTAGCAATCGACTTTCATGAAGCACGTCAACCAGCATGTATGTATATTTGTAATTCGTTGAAATAATAACTTCTTGCCCATTTTTCGTTTTTTGCAAATCATACACACATTAGCAAACATGGATTATTTCAGTTCCTAAGCAATACAATATTTAATTAGTTGGAACAGACTTGTGATCTGCACATACTCCACGGATTCAATGCTCTGTAACCTTGTTTATTTAGTTTGTGGACAACATCCTCTCAGTCATCTTGGAAGTGGTGGTGAACAGACACTAACTTAACATACATAAATATTCTTCTCTTCATTCCAATATTCTTTTAGGCAGTATAAACAGGCATTAATGTGTTTCTATTTAGACCACAACTTTCCCAATGCTTCAGGCTAGAGTTTTAAGCTCAAATTGTAACACAGAATAATTTATGTTAAATTAAGTTTTCCACGTCAATGTTCAGGTTCATACATTTTTGACATTGAATTACTAATTCCCAATTCAGCAGCACATTTTTTGCTTACCTAGTTAGATGAAAGGTTGACATAATCTATCTGGATTAAAATTAGTGTCCTGCAGGTCCAACACTCATTTCCTCACCAAGCACGTTAACAATTGTGTAATTTTCTTCGAGCATATGTCGGCTTTCAAAAGGTTACAGCTGATCATTTCCTACAATTAAATACCCAATCATTTTAGTTTTTTTACTAGAGAGTGGCTATTAGTATGTTTTAAAGCATTATGACTATAGGCCTAAAACTCTAAGGGGCATATTTACAAGAAAGTGGCAAAGCGTTTCGTTAAGCCAAGAAGGCTAGTGACACGCTTCGTCACTTTAGAAACGCAGGGCTACACCATATTTACTAGAATATGGTGCAGCCCTGCGTTTCCCCCTGAACTGGTGCTAAATTAAGCTGCCTAGCCCCAACGCAGACACCCTTGCACCATAGAGCAAGGGTGTCTGCGTTGAGGGGAAGATTGTTTATATGCAGGAAGGTCCGCCTTCCAGCACATAAACAATCTTTAAATGCCGTTTTGTAACTTCTATATGTGCTGCTTAATGCAGCGCATATAGAAGTTGCAAAACAGCATTTTTTTTTAATGATTGTTTGATAGAGCGAAATGTTCTTGTGAATTGTAGGGGTGCATCATAATCACTGATAGGCCGCACCCATATGTATTCAGACATATATTCGTTATACTCATTGTATCCTCATGCATGTTTAGCAAAGAATGAATAGTTCACTGAATTGAAGTGAACTCAGCAGTATAATGGTGTTAGGATAATGATGTAATGTAATGCTTTTTGAATTGTGTGAACATAATGCATAGAGGAATTAGTTCGTGTATGTAATGTAATTGCAGTAGTTTAAACGTGCACCATATTAAAGTTGCACATGTAATTTTTCGTTTGCATAATGAATCGTAATGAATATGCTTATAGGGAAAAGTAAGATGTGTGTTTAAAAAGTTATATGTAAGGGCCTGACTACATATATGCTTAAGGAAGGCCTGGTATATTCTTATGTTAGCTTATAAGGTAGGCCGAAAAGGGTTTCTCTTGGAAAGGCTCTCTGGGCACAAATGGTAGATTTAATTAGCACAGTAGAAGGTTTCTGTTGAACGTATCTTTTGTTGCAGGTGCAAGGACATATGTCTCGTTAGTAAAGACTAACTCTTTGTTTTCAAAAGTTAGAAAGATGGGAGGCATGGTACGGGGAGTGCAATGGAATTTAGGGATGATACTTTCAGCGGAGAAGGCGCCTGGGACTCAAGGTCAACGAAACTGTCCAGGATGAAGTCACCGTTTCAATGGAAAAGCACAAGAAAGAAGACCTGGCCAAGAGGGCGTAAACAAGGCGTGTACCTTTGTAGTATGGTTTTGTATTAGGGATAGTGCCCCGAGGGAGGAAGCCAGAGAAGCGGTAGGGGAGACCTGAGAGAAGGACAGAGCTGAGCTTAGGTATATGGTGATTGCACTTCTTAGGAAGTCTTCACAGCTGACACCTTTTATTCTTTCTTGCCTGGGAACATCGTTATGCAGGGATGTCACTTAGCGTTAGTGTAGGGACAGCAATTGATTTTGAGCTTGTTTAGGCCAATGAAGAGCAACTTAGAAATAGGAGCAATCATAGTCTGGTTGGTCCTCCTAGAACTTTCTATTCTTCTTATCCTGAGTCGGATGAGATTCCTGCGTAGATTATTATATGTATTAGTGCCCATCTATTTCTTTAACCTCGTGTTGAGGTGCCTGCACGTTCAGTTATTTTTGGCGATAATAAATTCTCAAACTTGAATTTGGAGTCAGTGGTCCTTTCAGACAAAATGAATGCTGATATCTAACCCGATGAGATTCTCTCCTTTACACTATTCAACAGGTAAAAAGATCTTGGCGGCCAGAAGGTTCTTATAGATAATTAGATAAGAATCGGCGTTATCAGTTGGTAGCAGAGTAGGATGGTTACCTTTGATGGTAAGGGGAGATCTAGAGCAAGATAAGAGATTAGGTTGCCCCATAGAGCCCGAGTGACGCAGATCCAGAGAACCGCGAGAGACGGATGTCGGAGGTCGTGGAAAACTGACGGAGAGTGACGGTGCGGCGGAAGTAGCAGTTCGTAGTAGAGTGAGTATGAAAAGAGTGATGGTTGATAGATTGCGGTGTTATATTGTTGTGTGATGTCTTGCGGAGTTGGAACGAAAGTTGTGTGATTGAGAAACGGACCGTGAGCGCGCGCGGGACCGGGAGATTTATTGTGGTGTAGAATACACCCAGAGTTGAGAACGTTGACCAGAGTTGTGGGGGTCACGAGACGTCATTGACAGACCCACAGAAGATAGGGACACATGTGTGAGTGTGTGAATAACCAACGCAGGTCGTAGGTTATTGTGTGCAGAACATCGAGTGATTGAATCCTATCGAGTGTATTAGAGGCGATTGTCCGGTCGTTCGTGGACAGACGGTTGCCAGATTGAGGTCAACAAGCTCAAGAGGCTGATCGGTCATTGGTAAGACTGACGGTCAGAGAGGTAATTGTTCGGTAGGACGGACATTATTTCAGAGTATAATTGGGACGAATGCGAGTGAGAACGAGTGAATTAAAAAGGAGGGGAACTGCTGCGAGCGGAGGAAAAGTGACGTCAGACAAGTGCCGCGCTGCGATAGGCCGGTTGGTGTGAACCGCGCTGGTATTGGTGGATTGGAATCAGGAAGTAAAAGCGGACATTTTGAGTGCAAATACAAAGTTGATTCATCATGAAATGTTTTAAAGCTTTAAGGGAACTTTGCAGAGGTGATAGACATGTGGTTGTTCGGGAGGGAGAGGAAGCTCCTCCTGAGGACACACCAGCACATTATATGGCAAAGAATGTAGGATTGCATACCATAATTTGGCTCGAGAATTGGCATAAAATGACAGAAGCAGAAGGAGAATTGTCGTTCCCTCGATATGGTACTTTCAGGTTAGAGGTGCTGTACCAGCTCAAGAGTGTAATGGCTTCATTACGACCACTACCTAGACCAACACAGTTTGAGGCACTACATGCGTGGATAAGGGCAGCGTATGATAGGAAGAAGGACAGATGCCAGGAAAGGGTGAAGAAATCGGTCAGGGCATTTCAAGATGCAAAATGGGATGCCTTGGAGAAAAGGTGGAGAGCAGACACGATCGAAGGAGATAAGTTGTACCCATTGTTAATACAAAATGGGAAGATAACAAGAGTCGATGAGGACGATAGTGATTTAGATGACAGTCTGTTGGATAGGATGTTGGCGGAGAGGCCACCACCATTTAACCCAGATTCAGAAGAGGGAAAGACGACCCCAGCAGTGGCAATAGTTGATGAAAGCCAGAACCAGACTAGCATGAGAGTAGTGGGAAGAATTTCCACAGGAACGGAGGGGGCTACGGCGTCTATGATAACACAGCCTCCTGCGGGGAACACAAGATTACCGGACTCCTTGACAGTACCGGTTACCATTGGCCCTATAGTACCGGTATATGACCCAGACCGAGTGAGAGAAGGGAGCTCCGTGCAGATGAGAAGGGAAGAAGGAAACAGTGAGAGTGGGAATGGGTTTGGAGTAAGGGTGGTTCATTCCCCAAGACCAATGGAGTCAAGTACGCCGTTACCGGCTACAGCAGACTCTTCCTTCAGGAGAGAAGAGGAGGGACCAGAAAGACCGAGGTCTTTACGGGAATCTAAGTCAGCTTTGAGGGAGTGGACACCAACAGTAACGAACCAAGAGGATAGGATGCAAAGAGATAGGGCACAAAATGTCTCGGAAGACAGACCAGGTTCCAGGAATATGGAAGGGAATAGGTCACAAGGACAGAATAGTGATTGTGATGAGCGGGACGGCTCAGGTTGTCGAGACGTACTGAGGAGTGCAGTACAGGCAAGGTTGCTAGACGTAGTGAGGCTGAAAGCAGAGGTAGACGAAATGATCAGTGGGAGTCTGCCTTTAGAAAGGATAGAAATCTATGGATCAGATGAGCTGCTGTTTGTAGCAAAAGATGTGACTCGAAAAGCTAGAATGGCACATGATAGATTGAGGGATTTGGCCAAAAGATATGAGGTGGACCTGAATAAAACTAAAGCGTTACAGGGACCACATAGATTGCATTACAGTGATCAGGAGTTGGAGGAGAAAAGAATCACAGGGTTGAAGACGCACACCAGAGACCTGATCATAGGAATGAGAATATGGATTTTGTTGGACAAATGGGAAGAAAGGTGGTCCAAAAAGAAACCAGTAAAAAGAGCAGAAGGGAAACGCCGCCGCCAGGAGAGGGGCGACGGGAGTTGGAAATTTTCCTTTACGGGAAGTACAGAATGGAGGGTACGTGCATGTGCCGTGGAATAGAGGTGATTTGACTGCATTTACAAATGATTTTCCTCGGCTGAGGGAAAAACCGGTGGAGTGGTACAAGCAGGTTGAGCGGTTTGTGAAGATTTCAAAAGTATTGTGGATTGATTTGAACACTTTGTTTGACATAGTGGTACCAGGAGATTTGTGGACAGCATGTAAAGTCGCTATTGAGTGGCCGACTTCGGAACCGAAAAGAGAGGCGGTTACAAATGGTCCATCACCTGATGTCATGAAAAAGTATGAGCAGGTGATTACATGGTTGAGGTCGAAGATTTCACCTCAGGATATAGATTGGGTTAAGATAGATCGGACTGTACAGGAACCCAAGGAAACGGTGCATGAGTATTACGAAAGACTTCTGCAAGTTTTTAAACAGTATAGTGGGTTGGATGTTTTGGACCCTAAGGATATGGGACAGTTTGTCTCAAAGTTTGTAACAGGTCTGAGAGGGGAAATCAGCCTCATGATACAGCACCATTTGATCTGCTGGCAGAACAAGCCACTAGATGAAATTTTGCGGTACGCGAGGTACTGTAGTGATGAGGTGGATTCAAAACATCGAAAGCTAAAAGACAAATTGATGCTTGTCCAGATGCAGACAGCACAGAATCAGCCTAGTGGAGGGACCTTGGGGAGAAAGCAAGGAAATTTCCAGGGAAACCAGAATGGGCAGGTACAGGGAAAGGGAAAACCAGTAGACCCCAAGACAGGAGTGGACGTGGCCACACTAAAGAAGACCACTGCGTGTCATCTTTGTCGCCAGGTCGGACATTGGAAACGCGAGTGTCCTTTGAACCCAGCTAATCAGGTACAGGAAGAGGAAGAGGGGGCTCAGGCACCCGCGCAAGAGGTGGTTAACACAATAACGAGACCTAGAACGATGAAAGGGGGGTTTACAATTCTCAAGCTCAGATTCCCCAAGCTCCAAGGTTTTCACAAGGAACACGAACATATCAACAGATGCCCCTGTTCGAACGATATGCTGAGGATAGCTTAGACCCTTTATCCTGACGGTGCCTGAGGGGGAGGAAGACTGCACACTTGGAGCGGTCTTGGAGGTAGACCAGAGAGGACCTTTTGTAGAGGCAGAGATTGAGGGCAATCCTGCAACACTTTTGGTTGATACTGGAGCTACCCGGTCTACTGTAAGATCTGCAGTAGTCCCTAACCTACCCCTCTCGGGACAATCGATCCAGGTTGTTGGAGTAGCGAACAAGAAGATGAGCAGCCCATTGACAGAACCGATCTTAGTAAAGATAGGTACTTTCCAAACTAGACATCAGTTTGTAGTATGTGACACGAGTCCAGTTTGTCTTTTGGGAAGAGATCTGTTGTGCAAGTTGAACTGCACGATTTACTGTACACCACGGGGAGTGGAGGTCCAGACTAGAGATGATGATGCTGACTTTAAGATTGCCAATCAGCTTCTGTGTATAGATCTGTACCCAATGGTGACTGTGGAAGAACTTCCACATGATCTGAGAGACGCAGTGTCGCCTGTGGTGTGGGATTTCGCAGGAGACGAAATAGGTTTAATCAGAGGGGTTGAACCAGTGCGGATTGAGGTGAAACAGAATGTTGATTTCCCCAGAACACCTCAATACAATTTATCGATAGAAACGATTGCAGGAATAAAACCTGTGATCGAGACTTTCATTGAGAAGGGTATTTTGAAGGAGATCAGAGGTAGTCCCTGTAATTCGCCCATAATGGGACTACAGAAACCGAGCGGGAAATACAGGATCGTGCAAGACCTGCGAAAGGTCAACATGATAGTTGTCCCTTGTTGTCCAGTGGTACCGAATCCTTCAGTAATACTGTTCCAGATCCCATGTGAAGCCGAGTGGTTTACGGTTATCGATTTGTGTCAAGCCTTCTTTTCGATACCGCTCCACGAGGAAAGCCAATTTCTTTTTGCGTTCAGGCTAGAGAATCGCGTGTTAACATGGTGTTGTATCCCTCAAGGGTATACGGAAAGTCCATCGATCTTTAACCAGATCCTGAAGAAGAACCTTGAGAGTCTTGTGTTGCCGCAGAACTCAGTTCTCGTGCAGTACATAGATGACTTGCTCATTGCCTCAGAAACAGAAGATGCTTGCAGAATCGACACAGTAGCCTTGTTGAACCACCTAGCAGAGAATGGACATAAGGTGTCCCCGAACAAGCTGCAGTACTGTTTGAATGAGGTACAGTACTTGGGACACAGATTAGAAAAAGGAAAGAGGAAGGTGTCACCAGATCGAATTGAGGCAATAATGAGCATGGCGGTACCCACTACACAGAGGGAAGTTAGGATGTTTCTGGGAATGGTTGGCTATTGTCGACAGTGGATTCCTAGTTTCTCCTTGAGAGCAAAGCCTCTGCAGAGGCTTACGCACAAGGATGTGAGTGATCCGGTACCATGGGACGAGGAGTGCTTGATGTCATTCCTGCAATTGCGAGATGATTTGTGCAGGGCTCCCGCACTGGGAATGCCTGACTACAACAAGGCCTTTTCATTGTTTTGTTGCGAGAGAGGAGGATGTGCATTAGCAGTGTTAGCTCAGAACCATGGAGGTGTCCGTAGACCAGTTGCTTATTTTTCAGCTACTTTAGATCCAGTAGCTTCTGCGTTGCCCGGATGTCTAAGATCCGTTGCTGCAACAGGTGTCAGCATTGAAAGATGTGAAAGCATTGTAATGGGACATCCATTGACTGTACATGTACCACATTCGGTTGAGTTATTAATGACCAGGACCAAGACCCAGCACCTAACGAACAATAGGTTAACAAGGTACGAGCAAGTCATACTTGCCGCAGAGAATGTGACTCTGAAAAGGTGCTCCATCTTGAACCCTGCGACATTGATGCCTATACCGAACACAGATGATGAAGATTGTGAGGACCATGACTGTCTCGATGTGACCGAACTTTGCACCAAGCCGAGACCTGACATTGTCGATGAGCCATTGGATGACCCAGATGAAATTTTCTTTGTCGATGGTTCATGCTTAAGAGACAGTGTGGGGCAATTGAGAGCAGCGTTTGCTGTATGTACTATTTCAGGAGTGGTCGACGCCGCTTGCCTAGAAGGAGTACGCTCCGCGCAGGTAGCTGAGATCATTGCCTTGACCCGTGCCTGTTTGGCCGCTGATCGAATTCGAATCACGATTTACACAGACAGCCAATACGGCTTTGGCGTGGTGCATGACTTCGGGCAGTTATGGTCTCAGAGGGGATTTTTGACATCATCTGGCTCACCCATTCGTAATGGAGAATATGTAAGACAATTGTTAGAAGCATTACAACATCCGAAAGAAATTGCTGTTGTAAAGTGTTCAGCCCATGGGAAGGGGGAGGACTTTGTATCCTTGGGTAATAACTACGCAGATGAGGTAGCCCGCTTCTGCGCAGAACAAGGATGCATATACACAGGCAGGGAGATAGAAGAGAGCCAAGAGGGAACCGATCTCAGCATAATGTTGACCATGGCAGACACTTGGGAAGAGCTTAAGCGATTGCAGGATGAAGTTTCTAACCAGGAGAGAGAGGGATGGATCAAAGCTGGGTGTGAGAAAGGAGACGTGGATGTTTGGGTATCAAACGATGGGAGAGCTGTGTTGCCGGAAGAATTGTTGAGTCCGATGGCAAGATTGATACATGGTCAGGCACACCTGGGTAGAGATGCAATGATGAGGGTGTTCAGACAGACGTGGTATAACCCACGGTTCCGAGCAATGGCTGAGACGGTATGTCAGAGGTGTGTTACATGTCAACAGATGAATGCTGGAAAGAAAACTGTAGTTACACTGAGTCATATTGGAAGGTCAGGAGGGCCCTTCAATAGACTACAGCTGGATTTCGTGGAGATGCCTAGGTGCAATGGCTTGAGGTACATTTTAGTGATAGTATGTATATTCTCACGGTGGGTGGAGGCATACCCCACACGAAGGTGTGACACTCTGACAGTGGCTAAATTACTGTTGAGGGAGCTTATCCCTAGATTCGGGATCCCGACCTCTTTGGAATCAGATAGAGGTGGGCACTTCCATAGCGAAATCATGAAGTTACTTTGTGCAGCATTGAACATTGACCAGAGACTCCACTGTAGCTACAGACCAGAGGCTTCTGGGATGGTGGAACAAGTTAATGGAACTTTGAAGGCCCGGATGGCAAAAATGTGTTCTTCAACATCCCTGAAATGGCCCGACGCCTTGCCACTGGTGCTCATGAGCATGCGAAGTGTCCCAGACAGAAAGACCGGGTTGTCCCCCCATGAAATAATAATGGGGAGGGCAATGAGACTGCCAGCAGTACCAACTACAGCCTTGATAAACATCACTGATGATTTGATTCTCGATTATTGTAAAGGACTCTCTGATGTGGTCCGTTCTGTATCCCAGCAGGTGCAAGCAGCTGTGGTTCCAGCCTCGAGTGATCTGTGCCACGACTTGTGTCCCGGTGACTGGGTGCTCGTCCGGAAGCACGTGAGGAAGAGTTGTTTGGATGCTCGTTGGCGTGGCCCGTACCAGGTGATACTTATCACGAACACAGCAGTAAAGTGTGGAGGATTGCCGAACTGGGTGCATGCTTCCCATACCCGCAGAGTTCCAGCACCCTTGGAAGAAACAGCTCCTCTCGCAAATGAAAATCCAGCTGATGTGGCAGGGCCACATGAGAGGACAAGCCAAGCTGTAAGGGTCGCTGACACAGCTGGTGGTGCACTAGAGCAAGCTGAAGGGGGTTTCCACAGTTCGAACCCTGATTCAGGCAGTGAAGAAAGAGAAGGTGCAGTGGGCGGAGAAGAGTCAAAGGCAACAGAAAGAGGAAGTAGTGCACTGGGCATAGAAGGAGAAGGCAGACGAACGAACAGAAGTGTTGAAAGTTGGCCTGAAAGACAGAGGCGACTGAACCTGAGGTTAGCACCTGAGAGAGACCTTGCTCCAGTGTCCGAAGTATCTGAAACCGAAGCAAGCGACGAAGACCAAGCACAAGACAGTCGGCGAAGGTCTAAGAGAACAAGAGTGCCTTGTCGCAGATACTCTACCCCTGAGTGGACTTACACTGTGTTTGATGCAGGGGGTGGTGAATACAGGGAGACTGAAGTCAGTGGAAGTGTTCAGTCGGAGCCCGAAACTGGTGGTGAAGGTGGTGCTGCGGATGCCAGGGTTCGAGATAGACGGAACACTGACACTCACGATTCCGAATCCCCCACTTCTGAGTGAAGTCCGAAAATTGCTTCTGCATCGGGTCGAGTTCCCGCCTTTCGGAGCTGAGCCGTTTTCACACGAAGTGCTGCTTTTGCGTCTTGAACTTTTGTATCACGTTCTGGTCGTGCTTAATGAGGATCTCATTATGGATCAGTAATGAACTGTAAATAAAAGTCTAAAAGAAGAAGATAACCTAGGTCCAAGTGGAAGAAGAATAAACTTAGGGACTTTCCACAAGAAGAGGAACGAAAACTAGGGAAGTCTTTTTCTGGACTGTGTAAATAAGTTGTGATCGGAAAGGGAAAGCCCGGAGATTTCATGGTTGCTCGAGCTGGTTAAGCAAGTCATAAATAAAGGACAGAGACTTTTCTGAGTTCTTTGCGATAACCAAGACTTTTTGAGAACTTTCGAAATCATGGAGCCGGGAAATCCCAATCGTAGAGCAAAATGGATTATAGGCATTCTTATAAGTAGTGTGATAATTTCTATAATCATAGTAGTTGTAGTCTCATATACTGGTTCGCATGAGCCAGAAGTAGAGGCAGTGACAGGGACACCCACACCTATCACACCTAGTCAGAAGGGGGTAGACAGGGCAGCTGATAGAGCTATGATATTAGAAGAAAGTCGTAGATTACATGTAGATTTGTCTAAGGGTGATTTTAAGCTTAATGCGTATGCTAAGTTGTTGTATGAGTATGTTGACGTGATGGATGCGAAAGATTGTTATGTGTGTATGCAGTTGCCTACTTCGGTGGATGAGGGTATTAGGTATCATCATCTTCCACTGACTTATGGTATTTCTTGTAGTCTTTTGCTTAGTTTGTTTTATGAGAGAGAGCAGTTCGAGTATTTCTTTTCCAATTTCGACGCAGTGCTTCCTGAAGTCCCAGCTTACAAGCATTTGAATAAGTATGACTATTATAAGACCGAGGACAGACTGAGGAAGTACTTCATACCGAGTTTGGAATTGGATACAGCATTCGCACACAGACACAATCTGACTTGTTTGATGTCGGATGTAGAGAGAAAGTTTGTAGATCAAGTTGAAGATAGGTATAGAAAGCTGACTGAATCCCGAGATTTAGGGCATCACAGGACAGATTGGACGGAGGAAGAACGGTTGCATAAGACCAGGGGAAGCTATGGTCCTATAGCGTTAGATAAGGAGCAGAGGGGTAAGTTGTGTATAAGGCGTTATCAGACTTACTACGAAAAGGTTCCAGTGGGACAGAGTACTTGTGATCACGTTTTCACCATGGCAGATGAGGCAAAAGATTTTCTCCAAGGTCCTGTACAAGTGATACCTACGGTGTATTACGTATGTGGAAAGAATGCTTATGTGAGGTTGCCTGCAAATTGGTATGGAACATGTTATTTGTCAATAATATTTCCAAAGATTTACCATACAGAAGACTTAAATCTTCTGGAGGGTGGAGAGCATTCAAGAACGAGAAGAGCTGCAAGTGCAGGAATCGTTGTGGGGGATATCTTTGGAGCTATGATACCTAGTCTAGGAGTAGTCTTGAATGATGTGAAGATCCGGAGGTTAGCGACTGTGGTGGATGAATTTTCGATGAATACAGCAAAATCGTTGGTGTTGGTGGAAGGAGAGATGTTGTCGATAAGGGGAATGGTTTTGCAGAATCGCCTTGCTTTGGATGTCCTATTGGCAAAAGAGGGCGGAGTCTGTAAAATGCTGAAGGTTCAAGAGTGCTGCACTTATATACCAGACCGTAGCAAGGATCTGGAGAAATATATAAGTAACATCACTATGATCCACACAAAGATAGCGGATTTGACCGAAGAAGGGGCCTGGGAAAAGGTCGGAAAGGGTTTTGGTCAAGTGGGAGGTTGGTTTGCAAACCTAGGAAAGGGATTCCTTGGGTACTTCCTGAGACCACTCCTTATCTTGGTGGTTTGTGTGGCTGGCTTGTGGATTATGATCAAGGCCTACAAATGGTATCGAGCAGGCAGAGTCAAGAGAGCTTTGAGGGAAAATGACATGAGATTGGCAAGACTGCAGGACAATCAGTATCAAAGGCTCAAGAGCATGGAGAACTTCAGATCAGGGAAGATGGGAACAAGTTCTGTTTAGGTCGGTTCCTTCTCCGAGGGAGTAGAATGAGATGTGATGACAGGAGTCATCAAAGGGGGAACTGATAGAGCGAAATGTTCTTGTG
This sequence comes from Calotriton arnoldi, assembly GCA_963921515.1. Taxonomy (NCBI): domain Eukaryota; kingdom Metazoa; phylum Chordata; class Amphibia; order Caudata; family Salamandridae; genus Calotriton; species Calotriton arnoldi. Next base: position 624,124 of record CAWUFW010006882.1, read on the forward strand.
AATTGTAGGGGTGCATCATAATCACTGATAGGCCGCACCCATATGTATTCAGACATATATTCGTTATACTCATTGTATCCTCATGCATGTTTAGCAAAGAATGAATAGTTCACTGAATTGAAGTGAACTCAGCAGTATAATGGTGTTAGGATAATGATGTAATGTAATGCTTTTTGAATTGTGTGAACATAATGCATAGAGGAATTAGTTCGTGTATGTAATGTAATTGCAGTAGTTTAAACGTGCACCATATTAAAGTTGCACATGTAATTTATCGTTTGCATAATGAATCGTAATGAATATGCTTATAGGGAAAAGTAAGATGTGTGTTTAAAAGTTATATGTAAGGGCCTGACTACATATATGCTTAAGGAAGGCCTGGTATATTCTTATGTTAGCTTATAAGGTAGGCCGAAAAGGGTTTCTCTTGGAAAGGCTCTCTGGGCACAAATGGTAGATTTAATTAGCACAGTAGAAGGTTTCTGTTGAACGTATCTTTTGTTGCAGGTGCAAGGACATATGTCTCGTTAGTAAAGACTAACTCTTTGTTTTCAAAAGTTAGAAAGATGGGAGGCATGGTACGGGGAGTGCAATGGAATTTAGGGATGATACTTTCAGCGGAGAAGGCGCCTGGGACTCAAGGTCAACGAAACTGTCCAGGATGAAGTCACCGTTTCAATGGAAAAGCACAAGAAAGAAGACCTGGCCAAGAGGGCGTAAACCAGGCGTGTACCTTTGTAGTATGGTTTTGTATTAGGGATAGTGCCCCGAGGGAGGAAGCCAGAGAAGCGGTAGGGGAGACCTGAGAGAAGGACAGAGCTGAGCTTAGGTATATGGTGATTGCACTTCTTAGGAAGTCTTCACAGCTGACACCTTTTATTCTTTCTTGCCTGGGAACATCGTTATGCAGGGATGTCACTTAGCGTTAGTGTAGGGACAGCAATTGATTTTGAGCTTGTTTAGGCCAATGAAGAGCAACTTAGAAATAGGAGCAATCATAGTCTGGTTGGTCCTCCTAGAACTTTCTATTCTTCTTATCCTGAGTCGGATGAGATTCCTGCGTAGATTATTATATGTATTAGTGCCCATCTATTTCTTTAACCTCGTGTTGAGGTGCCTGCACGTTCAGTTATTTTTGGCGATAATAAATTCTCAAACTTGAATTTGGAGTCAGTGGTCCTTTCAGACAAAATGAATGCTGATATCTAACCCGATGAGATTCTCTCCTTTACACTATTCAACAGGTAAAAAGATCTTGGCGGCCAGAAGGTTCTTATAGATAATTAGATAAGAATCGGCGTTATCATGTTTATTTGTAGGAAGGTGGACCTTCCTGCACATAAACAATCATTGGCGTTTTGCTGTTTCTATGTGTGCAGCCCAGGGTAGCACACATGGAAACAGCAAAAACGAGGAGAAATAAAGCATTTCTCCTCGTTTCACCTGTTTAAGACCAGGTTTTTCCTGGCCTTAATTTTGGCGCTGGCTCCTATTTACGCTGCTCTTGTAAATAGGGGGCAGCATCAAAATCATTGGGTGTTGTGGTGGAACGCCCACCACAACACCCATTGCTCGCCCCTTTCACGCTAAGCATAGTGTGAAAGGGGGCCTTATTTACAAGGCAGCAGTAAACCACGTTAAGTGGCTTAACGCTGCCTTGTAAATAAGGCAAAGCTCCTATCGCCTTCACAACGTCTCTAAAAGTGACGTTGTGGTGCGAAAAGGGCTTGTAAATATGCCCCTAAGGGGCTTTTTTACAACCCCTTGCACTGCTAGTACATCACCTTTTCCCATATTAAAAGTGACGGACCTGCGGCACAAGGGGCTTGTAAATAAGCCCCTAAATTTGGAAACTAAAATTGGGAGGAATTGGTAAGAGTCGTCGAATAATCTTAACTATATTAAGCAGGGCACTGAATAGAAAACCCGTTACTAAATGAAGATGAATCCTGCTCACAGGTGATGACTTCCTACGTAATGTCATGGCAACATGGTTTATTATGGAGTGGAACACAACAGCTCCTAATAACATGGCCCTTGGCCTAATTAAAAGAATCCTAACCTCAGAGAATATGTGTCGATAATTTATACTGATGACAAAAAAACTCTTGACCAGACTTGCTGACATTTTGTGTAGGCAGTCATGGCCAGGATGAAAACCTAGGGGCAGATTTACAAGAAAGTGACTCAGTGCGTGCTGCAAGCCATTTGGCTGGCCGCACTGAGTCACTTTCAAAGCACAGGGATGCGACATATTTACAACAATATGTCGCATCTCTGTGCTTCCCCCTGTGCTGGTGTACAAACTGCTGCCATTCGCCGGCACAGGCACCCTAGCACCATGGTGCAAGGATGCCTGCGTCACGGGGATTATTGTTTTTGTTCAGGAAGGATTCCCTTCCTGCACAAAAACAATCTGAAATGCTGTTTTACAACTTCTATGTGTGCCGCATTAGCACACATAGAACTTGCAAAACGTCATTGTTTCAATGATTGTTTATGTGCAGGAAGGGACACCTTCCTGTACATAAACAATCATTAGAGGTGATTTCCTATATGTGTGCTGCAGAGTGCAGCACGCATAGAAAGAGGATAAGAAAACGAGGAGAAATGAATACATTTCTCCTCGTTGCGCCTCCCTACGCCTCCCCTGGGGAGGTGTAGCATTCACAAGCATGTGTCTGGTTCCATGGGTGTTGCGTTGGAACACCCACAGCAACACCCATGGAACGTCCCTGATGGAGCAGGAGTTCGCAAAAAGAAAACTGCTCGAATTAACACCCCCATAATACGTACTAACAGTGTGCAGTGACAGTTTAACGTACACATTACATAAAGATGTGGGAAACCGCTTTGCGCATACGTGTACTAATATGAACTAATGCATGAAAGAACTAGGACACACTTTACTTTGTGCCTCTAAAGAAACAAAACTAATGCATGAAATAACTAGGCCGCATACTAAAGTGCGTTTCGAAAGAAACAGAATTAATGCATGTTAAGCTGCATTTTACATTTCGCATCTTGCATCTGGCTTTAAGTTTAATGAATAATGCCGCTTTTGCTTTAAGCTTATGCTAGGAAAACACGTAACAGGGGATAGTGCAAAGGTGGGTGGTGAACAGTGAAGAATGCATTTCTATGTAATTAATGAATGCTTATGTTCTATTTGCCATAGTGAGCTAAAATGAGCCTCCATTACTCTTAAGTTGGCCAGATAGAGGAGGGGCTGAAGTGAGAGCGAAAATGTCATGACAATGCAGCCAGAAGTACTGCTTATGCTAGGAAAACACGTAACAGGAAGTACTGAACGCTGCGGATGATGAGCAGTGTTTCAAGGCTAAAGCAGCACAGAGAACATTGATTGCCTGCCAAAAGGATGTGACTGACCAAGGGACCAAAGACTGCTTCTGCGGACATTGTGGGAAAGATGTGCAAAAATGTATCAAATGTATCATATAATAAAACATGTGAACGAGTCAGTATTGGGTAATGAGAAAAGATGTAGAATTATATTCACGAACAACTAATGAATGAAATCACAGTGGTGTGATGCACCACCTCCTCGAGCATCCAATGAACTGTCGAGTTTCGTGAAATGTTTCAACTAATGTGGGTTGGACATGTAGGTTTTAGGGTATAACTGGGGTGCCTTTAGGGGTGTGGTTAAGAAGCAGCGATAGGAGATTGAGAGGGGAGATGCGTCGCTGTCCGTCGGTTTGCAGAGAGGCCTAGCTGTTCCTGTCCCTGTTCTGTTCCTGTCTCTGAAATCTTTGTTCCTTGACTCTAGTTCGGGGAACCTCCACTGTCCCCTCGGCCAAGGGGGTGGTATTTCACAGATCCTTTGGGTTTGTATTATTCTGACTCGTACTTTGCTTAGTTATTGCAAATGTATTTTTGTCTCTGAAACTTATGTCTCTTCATCTATCCACTACGTCATAAGTATATTGTTTTCGCATTATTTTTGCTGAAACTTATGTCTCTTCACCTATCCACTCTCTCTCACATGCATATTGTTAATTGGAATGAGTTTGATATTGTTTGCATTGCTCTTTTATTTTCTCTCCCATGTGTGAAATTCTTTGTTTGCATTGTGACCTGTGTACTAAGAGCATAACTATTTATTTGAGATACAACTTTGTTTAAAACTTACCGAGAGTTTGGAGTTATGTAGCTGTTTAGATAGTCAGTTAGTCCTATTATTACCATCAACTTCTCAACTAATTGGTCCATCAACCGAGAGGAAAGAGAGTTCATATAATGGTCTAGTTATGTATTTAGAATTGTTAAACATGAATCTGTGAAGGAAACATTTTTCACTTCTTTTAAACTTGACCCCCAGCGCATCAGGGATTTGGGTGAATGTGTATGGGCCATTGTATGAAATATTGATGAGTATTGATCCCTGATTAAGTGTCGCGCTGGGTCAGTTTTCTGGTAGCAGAGGACGGTTTAATTATTGATTAGTTTGGTAATAATTATTGATTATCGATTGTATGTTTTAACAAGAAAAAGTTAGTGTTCTGTTCTGTGTTGTCTAGAAGTACAGGTACGGAGGTACCTGGGGAATCATGGAATTTAGCCTGAAGTAGGCAGAAGAAGAGTGTGGATAAAGAAATCACACTGCAGAAGTACTTTGTCTGTTGTAATAATACTATACGGCGGAAGGCTGTAGGTGTTATATTTAGGGACAATTTCGTATGTGAGAAGAGTATTTGAAATAGCGAAGGGTCCACTTTCGAAACTCTGGTCTTATCCCCAGAGGAGTACCAAGACCTCTTTTTACACCAAAAAGTCCTTTTGCGAAACTTTGGCCTTATTCCTAGAGTACTAATAAGTCCACCTGTAGCCAACGCTACGACCCAGCAGCACTCCACGCACTCAACCCAGGCCGCAACAACAACTGCAAGCTAGCATCACCAGCCGACTCCCACAGACCATTCAGCTGTCACCGCTGCCGGCACACCTGCAGCACCGCCAAGAACACGGATCCAGCACAACCCGCCCACAAGACCACAACCGAACCGAAGACCCTGCAATGCATCCTCCTCAACGTCCGATCCCTCCACAAACACGCCACAGAAATCTGGGACCTCCTCGACAGCACCACCCCGGACGTAGCGTTCTTCACCGAAACCTGGACCAACACCACCTCGGGACCGGACATCGCTATCGCCATCCCCCAAGGATACAAGATCTCCAGGAAGGACCGCCCCACCCGCTCAGGAGGAGGAATCGCCATCGTCCTCAAATCCAGCCTCCGCCTGAGCACACTCCCTGACGAGCCCACAGAACTGATGGAACACCTTCACTTCAAGATACTGGCCAGCCCCACCGCCACCCTCTGAGGAACCCTCATCTACTGACCCCCTGGACCCCGCGGACCCTTCGCCAACTCCATCACGGACATTATCTCCCCACAAACAATCGCATCCACCAACTACACCCTGCTGGGAGACCTCAACTTCCACCTCGACAACCAACTGGACCCCAACACCACATCCCTCCTGGACAACCTCCACAACATTGGACTGCGCCAGATCGTGACCGAGCCCACGCACTCAGCAGGACACACCCTCGACCCCCTCTTCACTACAGGAAACTCCATCACCTTCAGCCACACCACCGAACTCCCATGGACCGACCATCGTTGCGTCCACTTCACCTTCAGAACACCCACCATCCACAGACACCAACACCTGCTTCCACGAAGAAACTGGACCAAAATCACCGACGACCAGCTCACCTCCTCACTCAACAACTCCACCCCAACCATCGCGGAAAACGAGGACCCCAACACCGCAGCCCGAACCCTGCATAGATGGATCTCGGACAGCACCAACACCATAGCCCCCTCAAGAAAAACAACAATACCCGCGCCAAGAAAGCCAGATGGTTTACCACCGAACTTCGAGAGTCCAGAAGAACATGCCGCCGCCTCGAAAAGGCCTGGAGGAACACCAAATCCACAGAAGCCCACGACAACTTCAGAGCCGCCACCAACGCCCACCATCAACTCATCAGAGAAACGAGGAAAAAGCGATTGAAGACAGAATCTCCACCCACGCGCACAACAGCAAGGAACTCTTCAGCATCATCAAGGAGTTCGCCCAACCCACTAAGCGAGTCTACCGACATCCCTCCCTCACAAGACCTCTGCGACAAACTGAGCACCTTTTTCCACCACAAAATCAAGAGCATCTACGACAACTTCGACGAAGACAACCAACACACTGAACCCTCACCAACCACCCCTGACACCCGGAAACCAGTGATTGACGACTGGACAGCCCTCACCACCGAAGACACACTGAAGACAATGAAGTCAATCCACTCAGGGGCCCCCACGGACCCCTGCCCCCACCACATCTTCAACAGAGCCGCCGACACCATCGCACCCATGCTCCGCCACACCATCAACCGCTCCCTGGCGACCGCCTGGTTCCCCGACGACTGGAAACACGCCGAGGTCAACACCCTCCTAAAGAAACCCTCAGCGGACCCCACCGACCTCAAAAACTACAGACCCATCTCCCTGCTCCCGTTCCCAGCGAAAGTCATCGAGAAAGCCATCAACAGCCAACTCGCCACATTCATTGAAGAACACAACATCCTCGACTCCTCCCAATCCGGCTTCAGAAAAAACCACAGTACGGAAACCGCCCTCCTCGCCGCAACAGACGACATCTGCACCCTACTGGACAAAGGAGAAACAGTAGCACTCATCCTCCTCGACCTATCAGCGGCGTTCGACACAGTCTCCCACCGCACCCTAATACGCAGACTCCACGACGCAGGAATCCAGGACAAGGCCCTCGACTGGATCCGCTCCTTCCTCTTCGGCAGGACGCAGCGGGTCAGACTCCCCCCTTTCCTCTCGGACCCCACACCTACCACCTGCGGAGTCCCACAGGGCTCCTCCCTCAGCCCGACGCTCTTCAACGTCTACATGGCTCCACTCGCCCCCATCGTCAGAACCTACGGACTCAACATCGTGTCATGCGCAGACGACACCCAGCTCATCCTCTCCCTATCCAACGAGCCCAACACCGCCAGACGCAACTTTCGAGAAGGCATGGAAGCCGTCGCCAAATGGATGAAAAACAGCTGCCTACAACTAAACACCAACAAAACAGAAGTACTCGGCATGGGCCCAAACCCCGATGCCTGGAGTGACACCTGGTGGCCCCCCGCCCTCAGAAACCCGCCAACCCCCACGGACCACGCACGCAACCTGGGAATCATCCTGGACTTTGAGCTCAAAATGGACCGCCAGATCAACTCTGTCTCGTCTTCCTGCTTCCACACCCTCCGCCTCCTTCGTAAGACCTTCAAATGGATCCCCCTCGAACACCGAAAGACCGTCACTCACGCCCTGGTCACCAGCAGACTCGACTACGGCAACGAACTCTACGCCGGAATAAACAAAAACCTCACCCGCAAGCTACAGAACATCCAGAACGACGCCGCAAGACTGGTTCTCAACCTGCCAAAACACTGCCACATCTCCCAGCACCTGTACACACTCCACTGGCTCCCTGTCGAGGCGAGAATCACCTTCAAGATGCTCACCCACGCACACAAGGCCCTCCACGGCACCGGACCAGCATACCTGAACAGCCGACTCAAATTCCACGCACCCCAAAGGACCCTACGATCAGCCCAGCTCTCCTACGCCATCGTCCCCCGCACCAGAAAGACCAGATCGGGAGGCCGCTCCTTCTCCTTCCTCGCGGCCAAAGCATGGAACGCCCTTCCGCTCCACCTCAGACAGACAACTTCGCTCCCCATCTTCGCAAGAAACCTCAAAACCTGGCTCTTCGACAGACCCCCTCCTTGATGGATGGAACCTGCACCCCCCCCACCCCTAGCGCCTTGAGACCCTTACGGGTGAGTAGTCGCGCTTTAACAAACCCCTGATTGATTGATATTTGAAAGGTAAAATAACGCTGGTTGTCGTTTTGCCTGAAGTGAAAGAACTTCTTGTCGGAAAGTGAAAACTATCTCTTTATTTAGCGGAGCAGACAAGGTAGCATTGTTTTGTGTCGTTACTAACAGAATTTTTGATTAAGAAAATGTAGAAAATATTGCCGTATTCTTTTGTAAAGGGAGGGTCAGTAGAAGGAGTAATACTGACGTCAGAAAAAGCAGCGCTGGCATTGGTCAGGCAGCAGGCTTGTACCGAGCTGTGATTGGTTAGTTGGTTTGAGCCGCGCTGACATTGGTTGAGATAGCAGATACGTAGAGAGCTGTGATTGGACGGTTGGTGTGAGTCGCGATGGTATTGGACGAGAACTAGCAAATAAAATAAGAAGAACTACGGAAAGGATTCTTAGTGTGTTTTGTTGTGATACATTTGCGTAAAGAGTCAGAAAAATGAAGTTGTTAAAGAAAATAAAGAATTTCTTTAAGAAGGATAAACCAATAGTGACTAGAGAGGGAATTCTTATTCCCCCTCCAGGAACGCCTGCTTCCTATATGATGTTGGAGCGAGGATACTATACGTGTACTTGGTTAGAGAATTGGGTGGAATACACAAAGGATGATGGTCAGTCGCGGCCCCTGGAGGGAGTGCTGCGGGGTGGTGGGGCGGGGGAGGGGCAGAGTGGGGGGTAGTAAACTCCGGTGTACGGCCGAACGGAGGTAAGTACATAAATAAATAAATAAAACGAATTACATTGCGCGCTCTGCAACGCCAAATGGCGATGCGGCGCGCGCAATGTAATTCGATTTATTTATTTATTTATGTAGTTAACTCTGTACGGCCATACGCCGGAGTTTACTACCCCCCACCCTGCCCCTCTCCCGCCCCGCCCCACCGCCTTGCAGCACTCCTTCCAGGAGCCGCGACTGATGATGGTGTTATAGCTTTTCCACAGCATGGTTCGTTTAATATGAGGATTTTGCAGAATTTGAGAAATCGAATGATTTCATTAGAGCCAAATCCCAGACCTACACAGTATGAAGCATTAGAGGAATGGGAAGTAGAAGCATTGGAAAGAGAGAAATATCGAGGGGGTAGGAGATACAGAAATTTAATGACTAGGTACCCTTTTGAAAGAAGAGAGGACACAATGAAACGATGGAGGAGAGCTGTGGTAACCAAGGGTTTGTACCCAGTTTTAGTTGCTGACGACCAGACAGGAGGTAAATGTAAAGAGAAAAAGAAAAATGTAGAAACTTCAAGTTTAAGAAATGATGCAAACGATTCTGATGATGAGTTATTAGAGGATATTATGACCAAAAGACCTCCGCCATATCAAGAAAATTCAGTTGAGGTGACTCCGAATGCACCCTTTATGGGAAATCCATTAATCCCACAGATTGCGGACATGGCTAGGATAATGCGAGAAAAAGAATTTGGCATGCTAAATAAGGCAAAGGTAGAGCAGATCCAGAAAATAAATCAGTTAAGTCTGAATGCAGAAGCATTAACGGTACCGTTAACAATTGGTCCCGTAGTTCCATTGTATGGAGAAAAACAGAATGTATCAAAAGTACTTATGTTAGCTGTTCCTAGGAGTAGCGTTAGGAATGGAATGGTGACGGTAGTGAATGAGGAAGGACAGGCTGACACAAATACTACATTGTTAGATTTTCCAGTTTGTGAGATGATAACAGAAACCCCTAGACGAAATGTACAAATAGATCAAAGGAGAATAGGGCCGAATGTTATTTCAGTGACAGGGAGTTCAGCAGGTCCTTCACCAGAGGAATTGAATGATTGGATACAGGGAATGGAAAAGCAAAAACCTCAACCACAGAGTATAAATGTGAGCCAATTGAAAGTGGATTTGGAAGAGATGATTATTGGTATGATAAGTCCAGATAGATTAGGGACTTACCGAGATGAAGGGCTGTTGTTTTTGTGTAAAAGTATTACTTGGAGAGCGAGGAATCTTCATGAGAAAATATCAGCGGCTGCTAGTGAATATGGAATAGACATAGACAAGTCAAAGGTGTTGCAGAGATCGTACAGATTGGCCTTTACTGAGAAAGATTTGGAGAGCTTGAATGTATCAGGGAAAATATTGCAAATAAAAGAGTTGATGAACATTCTGAAAAAATGGGGAGATGTGGAATGATGGAAAGGTAGTGTTAGGGGTTTATTGTCACATGCCCGTCTCCTTCCCTGTCCACCTTGAATGCCAGTCAGCAACTTTCGTGATTTGGTAGAACAGTGCATTATGTGCATTATGTTTCTCTGTTTGATTATTGCACCCACTGTTTTCAACTGTTTTCAAAATTAATGTTGTAAAAGAAGGAATAATCACTTATATTGGAATGCAAGATTGATACTGGTTGGCACATGTATTTCCTCGTGTATTGTAACATCGGAGCTACAACGTGTATTTCCTTGTATAATTGCTGTACTTTTGCCAACGTGTTCCCCTATGCATATTCATGAGCCTCGCACGCGTTCAGAAGACAGTTTAACTCATGCACGCGTTCAGAAGACAGTTTAGCTCATGCATATTCAAAGAAACCACACGCGGCAACTGTCGAAGACGCGTGCATGCAAATATCCCCAACGTGTGAACAGGAGCCTATTTAAACCGCTCCCATTCACCTTTCTGTGCTTGGCCTCGTTGCTGTTCAAGCACTTACCTGGTTCCAGTTCTCCGGCTCGGCGTCCCCAGATCAGCAGCTCCGCATCGGTCTCCTGACTTCCTGATTCAGGATGGATGACTTCCGTCCGACGGCTTCCCGGTACCTTATAACCTGAAACAAAAGAGCAGACAGAAAAGCGTGCATTAGATATTGATTGCAAAACTTCAGTTCTACGGTGAGTTAGTTTCGCTAAGAAGATTTAAGACATTCTTCTGCTGATCACCTTGATTTCAGAGACTTAACCTTACGAACAAGAGAGAGGAATGCACATTTGAATACTGTGGTAGAAATTGCCATTTTTGCAGGAAAAGATTGACACTACAAAAACACAGACTGAAACCTTACAGGTTGTGCTTATGTTATTGTCTTTTCTTTAACTCATTTAATTTATTATTTAGTCAAGTATTTAAACAACTCTCCAAAATCGTGACATCCGAATCCAAAGAAGTGCACAGAAGGATTCAGGTACCCAATCATTATATTGTGTTAATGGTGATAATAACATTGTTGAATTAATGTGAACATTTACACAGTGATATTTATACAGGCATTGTTTATTACAGATTGCTCAACCACTATTAGAGTTGTTATGCAATACGTAACCCAGGCCCAACAGAATTGTTAGATAGGTAAGGATAAACAAAGAGACATGTTCAAGATTGGTTTTATAAATGCTTTGATTTTGTTTAGACTTTAATTACGCAGATTTATGCATTATTGTTTTTTGTCTCTACACTTCATAAATAGGAGACTAGTGGAAGACTCAAGACACCCAAGATAGTCCAGTCGCAATATCAATCCCGGTATCCGGTATTCTACCCAATCATCAGAAATACTGTTTCCCAAAAAAGAAGACAGCTGGAATCTTCTTGTCTCTGTTTCTCTCTCTCTTCTCATCCAAACCCCTTTCCCCCTGGAGACTTTCAGATTGACTTCTAGTCTCCTACCAGGGAGTCACGCTGTTAGTTTTTAGGGGGTATTGGGAATTGTCATCCCTAAGCAGTCTTCGTTGTCAAGGTGAAGCAATCTGGAACGCAGGTGAGTGCCTCTTTAACAGAAGGCCAAGCCCAACTTGTTTCACCTTGACAACGGCTTAATTATGGATACCTCACATCCAACAGCACAGTTAGCAGATATCATTAGGAATCTTCAAATAGAAATGCACCAAATTAAACAAGAAAATCTTACTTTAAGAGAGGTATTAGTTAAGGCTAGGTCGTGCTTCACACAATGGAGAGACCCAAAGAATTCAGACACTCGTCCTATTCTAGCCCCATCAAAATTTGGTCAAAGTCCTTTCCCAGTGCCAGATTCTAGTCAACAACGCTCTGATCAAAATGTTCAAGTAACTGTGGTAAGTCCAAGTCCTGTCCCGTTGGCCAACCCTGAGCGTTTTTTAGGTGACAGTTCTAGATTTGCTTCTTTCATGAGTCAGTGTCAGTTGCATTTTATATGCAAACCACAGGTCTTCCCTTCCGATACCGAAAAAGTTGCGTTTATTATTTCATATCTAGGCAGAGTAGCCGCGAATTGGACAATACCCTTAATAGAAAATGATGACCCCCTTTTACATAATTACACTCAATTTAAAGACGCCATGTCTCGTTTATTTGCCCGTCACACGTTCATTCAGGCCAGCGATAACGAACTTCTAAATCTGCGACAGGGGTCTAAGGATCTCCTCACTTACATGACCACATTTAATCGCCTCTTGCTAGAAACTCATTGGCCTGAGGAGAAACAAATTTCACTTTTTTACAGAGGTTTGAGGGAGGACCTAAAGGACTCTTTAGCCCACATTGTGGACTTACCTGACGACTACTCAGAATTTTAGGATTTAGTTGGGAAACTGGATCACAGACTTGGAGAAAGAAAACATGACAAACCCAGGTTCGACGCTAAAATTATTTCAATTAAGTCTGAGAAAAAAGATAATGAGGATAAAACTGAACCTATGCAAATAGGAGGTATCAAAGGCCCATTGACAACAGAAGAAAAAGATAGACGAAGAAAAGGAAATCTTTGTCTTTATTGTGGCAAGGCAGGCCATTTCCCTCGAGATTGCCCAATAAAACCTAAAAAGAAAAGATCAATAGTTAGTGTAACCTCCAACCCAACTGAGTCGGAAAACTAAATGTCTCAAGGGATGAAGAGATCGCTCCTTTGGGAAGTAATGACATCAAGATCTCTCAGTATGCTACGAACACCATCAACCGTATTCCTCGCCACATGACCATACGAATTACCTTTATAATTTCTGATCAACAAAGATATAGTTTGTCTGTTTTACTTGATTCAGGTGCTACGGGTAACTTTTTTGACTTGACCTTAGCAAAAAGATTGGGCATTTCTCACGTTCCAAAAGAACAACCGGAACCAGTGAGGGCAGTTGATGGCTCTGCGTTGTCATCCGGCCTGATTCGCTTTCACACCCCACCCTTGATACTTGTTAGTGAAAACGGTCATACTGAACAAACAATGTTTGACCTTATCGATACCCCTACTTTTGGAATAATTCTTGGAATTCCTTGGCTAGAACTGCATAACCCGAAGATAGATTGGGTTCAACGAACTGTAATCTTGGATTCTGCATTCTGCAGAACACATTGTTATAAAGAGACACAAGACCCCATTCATCCGCTATATTGTGTCTCCACATTGGAACAAACTACAAACTTACCAAAACATTATCAAGACTTCTCTGCTGTATTCGACCCAGTACAAGCCACACAATTGCCACCTCATAGGGTGCATGATTGTAGAATAGACCTGGTGCCAGGAGCAGTCTTGCCTTGTAGTCGGATATATGCCCTTACAGATCCAGAGACAAAATATCTGAGAAAATATCTAGACAAATTGTTACAATTTGGTTTTATAAGACACTCCACGTCACCTGTCTCCTCTCCACTCATCTTCGTGGCCAAAAATTAGGAGATGTTCGCGCATGTATAAATTACCGCGCAGTTAACAAAGTTACGATAAAAAATCGTTACCATTTGCCTTTAATTCCTGTATTGTTAAATCAAGTTAAAGGATCTACCATTTATACTAAATTGGACTTGCGGGGCGCCTACCACCTCATTCGTGTCAAGGAAGGCGACAAATGGAAAACTGCCTTTCGCACAAAATTCAGACTCTTTGAGTATACTCTAATGCCGTTCGGGTTGTGTAATGCCCCGGCGGCATTCCAGTATTTTATCAATGAAGTCTTACATGATTTTCTGGATGTTTGTGCTATTGTCTATATAGACGATATTCTAATTTTTTCCAAGAATGAACAAGAACACATTCAACATGTCCGTGCCATTGTACAAAGATTACATGAACATTCTCTATATGCTAAATTGGAGAAGTGCATATTTCATACCACCTCAGTAGAATTCTTGAGCTATTTTTTGTCCCCAGAAGGGATCACTATGGATCCAAAAAGGTAGATGCTATTCTGAATTGGCCTTCCCTAAATCAATAAAAGACATTCAACGGGTACTAGGCTTCGCAAATTTTTACAGACGGTTCATAGCTCAATTTTCCGAAATTGTATCACCTATAACCCATTTGTTACAAAAAGGAAAAACCTTTTGTTGGACTGATGAAGCAGAAAAGGCTTTTAAGAAATTAAAACAAGCCTTCACTTCAGCCCCGATTCTTTTTCACCCAGACCCACACCACCCTTTCTTTGTAGAAGCAGACGCTTCTCAGACTGCTTTGGGAGGGGTTCTGTTACAGAAGAATCCCAACACTGGACACCTGCATCCTATTGCATACTTCTCCAGAAAATTACTGCAGGCAGAACAAAACTACACTGTAGCGCTACGCGAACTGTTGGCTATTAAGGCAGTCTTCTCAGAATGGAGACATCATTTACTGGGAGCCAAACACACAATAACCATCTTCACAGATCATAAGAACCTTCAGTTTTTTACCTCAGTAAAGGCCCTGACTCCCAGGCAGATGAGATGGTTGTTATTTTTTAGTGAATTTGGTTTTTTAATAACATATCATCCGGATAAACAACAACTGTTATCTGACACACTATCCAGAATTGACGAAAAGGAAAACAGAGAACATCCAACTACTGCACCTAGTATTATACCTGAAAACAAGTTAGTCGTTCTGACTCAGGTCAATTCTTTCTTCCAAGATATCAAAAAGGCATCCCAAACCATTGACATACAAAAATGGTTGCAGAACACCAAAAACTCTAAAAAAAAATGATTACTTGTTTCATAATGATAAGCTGTTCATTCCACAAAAAGAATTACGACTGCTAATCATTACTTGGCATCATGATTCTGGTTTGGCAGGTCATCCTGGTGCACACAAGACTTTAGACTTATGTGCTAGAAACTTCTGGTGGGAAAACATGCAGGACGATGTCCGAAATTTTGTTAAATCTTGTCCAATCTGTGCACGGAATAAAACTCAACATATAGCACCAGCTGGATTATTACATCCTTTACCCATTCCCCCCGTGCCCTGGCACACCATTAGCGTAGACTTTATCACAGATCTCCCAAAGTCAAACAAGTGCACGACCATCCTTGTAATTGTAGACTTATTATCCAAAATGAGTCATTTTATTCCACTTCCTAAATTTCCAACTGCTATTGAATTCAGCACAATATTCTTACAACACGTTGTGAAATTGCATGGCCTGCCCAGTAAAATAATATCCGACAGGGGCCCTCAGTTTAATTCAAAATTCTGGAAGACCTTATGCACTCAATTGGGCATAGATGTAGCGTTAAGCTCAGCATTCCATCCACAAACCGATGGACAGACAGAAAAGGTAAACCAGTACCTGGAACAAAGTTTACGTTGTCTGACATCTACTCTAACTTCAAGTTGGGAAGAGGCTCTCCCATTGGCTGAGTTTGCTTACAACAACAGTATTCATTCTGCATTAGGATGCTCGCCATTCTATTTTTTAACTGGTTATCATCCACGCTCTCTCCCTACACTGCCATTACCCTCCACGATAATCCCACCATCAGTTACAGAGCATCTCAGTCAACTACACACTATGCAAGAGAAAGCTAAGTTGAGTCTAGCTAAGCATAAACTACAGGCCAAACTTCAAGCGGACAAACATAGATCACCCGAGCCAGTATATAAAATAGGAGATCTAGTGTGGTTGTCTACACGAAATATTCAATTGGAAGGCCCTAGAAAGTTGCAACCTAGATTCATTGGTCCATTCTCAGTAAAAAAAGTTGTAAATCCAGTCACCATACAGTTGCAATTACCAGAAGATCTTGCAATACACCCCACTTTTCATGTCTCCCTATTAAAGCAATACCACCCTTTAACTAGAAAAGATATCCCTCCACCTCCAATTGTTGTTAACAACCATCCAGAATTTGAAATTCAGCGAATCCTAGATTAAAAAAGAATACAGGGGAAGTTGCACTACCTCCTTTACTGGAAGGGTTATGATGCCTCTGAACGCTCATGGGAACCCGCTTCTCATGTACACGCTGACCGACTGGTCAGAAGATTTCACGCCCTTCACCCCGACAAACCACGTCCAGTGAGGCGGCCTTTGCGGGGGGGAACTGTTATGGGTTTATTGTCACATGCCCGTCTCCTTCCCTGTCCACCTTGAAAGCCAGTCAGCAAACTTTCGTGATTTGGTAGAACAGTGCATTATGTGCATTATGTTTCTCTGTTTGATTATTGCACCCACTGTTTTCAACTGTTTTCAAAATTAATGTTGTAAAAGAAGAAATAATCACTTATATTGGAAATGCAAGATTGATACTGGTTGGCACATGTATTTCCTCGTGTATTGTAACATCGGAGCTACAACGTGTATTTCCTTGTATAATTGCTGTACTTTTGCCAACGTGTTCCCCTATGCATATTCATGCGCCTCGCACGCGTTCAGAAGACAGTTTAACTCATGCACGCGTTCAGAAGACAGTTTAGCTCATGCATATTCAAAGAAACCACATGCGGCAACTGTCGAAGACGCGTGCATGCAAATATCCCCAACTTGTGAACGGGAGCCTATTTAAACTGCTCCCATTCACCTTTCTGTGCTTGGCCTCGTTGCTGTTCAAGCACTTACCTGGTTCCGGTTCTCCGGCTCGGCGTCCCCAGATCGGCAGCTCCGCATCGGTCTCCTGACTTCCTGATTCAGGATGGATGACTTCCCTCCGATGGCTTCCCGGTACCATATAACCTGAAACAAAAGAGCAGACAGAAAAGCGCGCATTAGATATTGATTGCAAAACTTCAGTTCTACGGTGAGTTAGTTTCGCTAAAAAAAAATGATTACTTGTTTCATAATGATAAGCTGTTCATTCCACAAAAAGAATTATGACAGCTAATCATTACTTGGCATCATGATTCTGGTTTGGCGGGTCATCCTGGTGCACACAAGACTTTAGACTTATGTGCTAGAAACTTCTGGTGGGAAAACATGCAGGACAATGTCTGAAATTTTGTTAAATCTTGTCCAATCTGTGCACGGAATAAAACTCAACATATAGCACCAACTGGATTATTACATCCTTTACCCATTCCCCCCGTGCCCTGGCACACCATTAGCGTAGACTTTATCACAGATCTCCCAAAGTCAAACAAGTGCACGACCATCCTTGTAATTGTAGACTTATTATCCAAAATGAGTCATTTTATTCCACTTCCTAAATTTCCAACTGCTATTGAATTCAGCACAATATTCTTACAACACGTTGTGAAATTGCATGGCCTGCCCAGTAAAATAATATCCGACAGGGGCCCTCAGTTTAATTCAAAATTCTGGAAGACCTTATGCACTCAATTGGGCATAGATGTAGCGTTAAGCTCAGCATTCCATCCACAAACCGATGGACAGACAGAAAAGGTAAACCAGTACCTGGAACAAAGTTTACGTTGTCTGACATCTACTCTAACTTCAAGTTGGGAAGAGGCTCTCCCATTGGCTGAGTTTGCTTACAACAACAGTATTCATTCTGCATTAGGATGCTCGCCATTCTATTTTTTAACTGGTTATCATCCACGCTCTCTCCCTACACTGCCATTACCCTCCACGATAATCCTACCATCAGTTACAGAGCGTCTCAGTCAACTACACACTATGCAAGAGAAAGCTAAGTTGAGTCTAGCTAAGCATAAACTACAGGCCAAACTTCAAGCGGACAAACATAGATCACCCGAGCCAGTATATAAAATAGGAGATCTAGTGTGGTTGTCTACACGAAATATTCAATTGGAAGGCCCTAGAAAGTTGCAACCTAGATTCATTGGTCCATTCTCAGTAAAAGAAAGTTGTAAATCCAGTCACCATACAGTTGCAATTACCAGAAGAACTTGCAATACACCCCACTTTTCATGTCTCCCTATTAAAGCAATACCTCCCTTTAACTAGAAAAGATATCCCTCCACCTCCAATTGTTGTTAACAACCATCCAGAATTTGAAATTCAGCGAATCCTAGATTAAAAAAGAATACAGGGGAAGTTGCACTACCTCCTTGACTGGAAGGGTTATGATGCCTCTGAACGCTCATGGGAACCCGCTTCTCATGTACACGCTGACCGACTGGTCAGAAGATTTCACGCCCTTCACCCCAACAAACCACGTCCAGTGAGGCGGCCTTTGTGGGGGGAACTGTTATGGGTTTATTGTCACATGCCCGTCTCCTTCCCTGTCCACCTTGAAAGCCAGTCAGCAAACTTTCGTGATTTTGTAGAACAGTGCATTATGTGCATTTTGTTTCTCTGTTTGATTATTGCACCCACTGTTTTCAACTGTTTTTAAAATTAATGTTGTAAAAGAAGAAATAATCACTTATATTGGAAATGCAAGATTGATACTGGTTGGCACATGTATTTCCTCGTGTATTGTAACATCGGAGCTACAACGTGTATTTCCTTGTATAATTGGTGTACTTTTGTCAATGTGTTCCCCTATGCATATTCATGAGCCTCGCACACGTTCAGAAGACAGTTTAGCTCATGCACGCGTTCAGAAGACAGTTTAGCTCATGCATATTCAAAGAAACCACATGCGGCAACTGTCGAAGACGCGTGCATGCAAATATCCCCAACTTGTGAACGGGAGCCTATTTAAACCGCTCCCATTCACCTTTCTGTGCTTGGCCTCGTTGCTGTTCAAGCACTTACCTGGTTCCGGTTCTCTGGCTCGGCGTCCCCAGATCGGCAGCTCCGCATCGGTCTCCTGACTTCCTGATTCAGGATGGATGACTTCCCTCCGACGGCTTCCCGGTACCATATAACCTGAAACAAAAGAGCAGACAGAAAAGCGCGCATCAGATATTGATTGCAAAACTTCAGTTCTACGGTGAGTTAGTTTCGCTAAGAAGATTTAAGACATTCTTCTGCTGATCGCTTTGATTTCAAAGACTTAACCTCAGGAACAAGATAGAGGAATGCACATTTGAATACTGTGGTAGGAATTACCATATTTGCAGGAAAAGATTGACACTACAAAAACACAGACTGAAACCTTACAGGTTGTGCTTTTAAAAAGTGGACAAGTTGCACGAAGCAAATAACTTTAAGGATTACAACATCCTTATGTAATTTTCTATTTTATGTTATTGTCTTTTCTTTAACTCATTTAATTTATTATTTAGTCAAGTATTTAAACAACTCTCCAAAATCGTGACATCTGAATCCAAAGAAGTGCACAGAAGGATTCAGGTACCCAATCATTATATTATGTTAATGGTGATAATAACACTGTTGAATTAATGTGAACATTTACACAGTGATATTTATACAGGCATTGTTTATTACAGATTGCTCAACCACTATTAGAGTTGTTATGCAATACGTAACCCAGGCCCAACAGAATTGTTAGATAGGTAAGGATAATCAAAGAGACATGTTCAAGATTGGTTTTATAAATGCTTTGATTTTGTTTAGACTTTAATTACGCAGATTTATGCATTATTGTTTTTTGTCTCTACACTTCATAAATAGGAGTCTAGTGGAAGACTCAAGACACCCAAGATAGTCCAGTCGCGATATCAATCCGGTATCCGGTATTCTACCCAATCATCAGAAATCCTGTTTCCCCAAAAAAGAAGACATCTGGAATCTTCTTGTCTCTGTTTCTCTCTCTCTTCTCATCCAAACCCCTTTCCCCCTGGAGACTTTCAGATTGACTTCTAGTCTCCTACCAGGGAGTCACGCTGTTAATTTTTAGGGGGTATTGGGAATTGTCATCCCTAAGCAGTCTTCGTCGTCAAGGTGAAGCAATCTGGAACGCAGGTGAGTGCCTCTTTAACAGGTAGATGGACGAGAAAGAAAGAAGAAGCTGCTGGTAAAGGAACATCAATCTATCCGTTAAAAGAGACAGAACAAGTTGAAAGGGCATGTCTGATGAGAGAGGTTGCAGGTGGTGGATATGTTCATGTTCCATGGTCAAGACAGGATATATTGTCCTTTATGAATGATTTTCCCAGATTAAGAGAGAAACCAGTTGAGTGGTACAAACAGGTAGAGAGGTTTGTAAAAGTTTCAAAGGTTTTGTTAAAGGATCTAGATGGTTTGTTCGAGATTGTTGTACCAGCTGATCTGTGGACAGAATGTAAAATCACTGTTGACTGGCCAAAAGAAGAATATCCTAGAGATCCTAAAACAGGTGCACCATCCGATGAGGTGATGAAAAAGTACAATCAGGTGATCACTTTCTTGAAAGGGAAAATTTCCCCTAAAGAAACAGATTGGGTTAAGATAGACAGAACGACCCAAGAAGCAAAAGAGTCAGTACATGCTTATTATGAAAGGTTGTTACAAGTATTTAAACAGTACAGTGGATTTGAGAATATTGGAGACAAAGATATGGGACATTTTGTGTATCGTTTTGTGTTTGGATTGAAACCGGAAATTAGTAATATGATTCAGCAACATTTGATCTGTTGGCAGAGTAAAACAATTGACGAAATTTTGAGGTATGCAAAGTATTGTAGTGATGACATTGAATCAAGGCATAAAAAGTTAAAAGAGAAAATGATGTGGGCAGAAGTGAAGGTAGCAGAGCTACAAGAAGTGAATAATAATCCCCAGACAGGTTATCAGATGAATGGTCAGAATCAAAATGGTCAGATACCCAATGGAGGTAGAGGTAGAGGTAAAATGAGTAAAGAAGAGGCTAGGAAGAAGTTTCCTTGTCATGCGTGCGGAAAGATTGGACATTGGAAGAACGAGTGTAGATCTGCTCAAAAGAATAATGGGGTAAATCAAAATTTAAATCCACAGATGCAGAATGAGGTGGTTGTGAACCAACAGCAGCAGCAGCAGGTAGTTACTCCACAGTTACAGGTGCCACAAGCTCCCATGCCAAATAATGTGAATGCTCAAGTACAGAGGTACGGTGTGAACACTGGATTTCACGGAGGTGACCAGATTGGTAAGAATCAAAGTGTGCAAATGGTTCCGCAATATTGGTTGCAGTGCAATGAGAATGATTCAGACTCATCTCAATGACGGTGCCTGAGGGGGGAGGAAGAGTGCGTACTTGGCGCATCTTTAGCGGTAGATCAGTCAGGTCCATTTGTCGAAGGAAAAGTGGAAGGTAATGATATTACATTCCTGGTGGACACTGATGCTACCCGTTCTACTGTCAGAGCAGCAGAAATTCCAAACCTACCCATCTCGGGAGAAACTATCCAAGTTGTAGGAGTTTCAAATCAGCATATTAGAACCCCAGTCACAAATTCAATAGAAGTTCATATTGGAAGTTTCAGAGACATGCATCCTTTCGTGGTATGTGACTCAAGTCCAGTAAATTTCTTGGGAAGAGATTTATTGTGCAAAATGAATTGTACCATCTATTGTACACCAGATGGTATTGCGTTTCAGACACCTGATGAGGATGTTGAATTCAAGATGATGTTAGCGAAGCAAGGGACAGAAGTGGATGAGTTGTTTTCACTTCTCACAGAAGGAAGTTTGCCTGAAGAATTAAAAAGTACAGTGAAGTTGGATGTATGGGATTTTACGGGAAAAGAGATTGGCCTAATGACAAATGTAGATCCAATTCAGGTTACAGTGAAAAAGGGTGCTGTATATCCAAACACACCTCAGTACAAAATGAGTCCAGAAGTAATTGTAGGAGTCACTCCTGTGATTGATCAAATGATTGAACAGGGAATTTTGAAAGAAATGAGTAGTCCTTGTAATTCGCCCATTATAGGAATTAAAAAGCCAATTGGAAAGTATAGAGTAGTGCAGGATTTAAGAAAGATTAATAAAATTGTAGTACTCTGTTGTCCAGTAGTACCAAATCCGGCAGTAATCCTTTACCAAATTCCATGCGATTCAGAATGGTACACTGTGATTGATCTGTGCCTAGCATTTTTCTCGATTCCACTATATCCGGAAAGCCAGTATTTGTTTGCATTCCGGTCCGGAGACCGTGTTTTGGCATGGTGCTGAGTTCTTCAAGGGTATACCGAGAGTCCTTCAATCTTTAATCAGATTCTGAAAAGGTGTCTGGAGAATTTGGTCATGCCGGGAAATTCGGTTTTGGTTCAGTACATTGATGACCTACTTGTGGCATCAAAGACCCGAGAGGCATGTGTGACAGATACTATTGCCTTACTGAACTATTTGGCAGAAGGAGGACACAAAGTGTCACCAGCAAAATTACAATTTTGTAAACAGGAAGTCCAATACCTAGGACACAAAATAGAAAAAGGGGTCAGAAAGGTGACACCAGAAAGAATTAGTGTGATTAAACAGATGAGCCCACCTACCACTCAGAAAGTAGTCCGAATGTTTTTGGGAATGGTTGGATACTGTAGGCAGTGGATCAGTGGTTTCTCACTGATTGCAAAACCTTTACAGAGGTTGACATGAAAAGATGTGAAAGATTCGGTTGTGTTGGATGATGAAAGTATGGAAGCTTTTACGAAACTGCAAAACAGTCTTTGTCGAGCACCTGCATTAGGAATGCCAGATTATGCAAAGGATTTTGCATTGTACTGTTGTGAAAGAGATGGATGTGCACTTTCAGTTTTAACTCAAAAACAGGGAATGGCACGACGTCCAGTAGCATATTTTTCTGCTACTTTGGATTCAGTGGCTGCAGCGTTGCCAGGGTGTTTAAAAGCAGTAGCTGCTATTTGTGTGAGTCTGGAACAGAGTGAAGCAATTGTGATGTGACATCCAGTCAAGGTGTATGTGTCACATTCAGTTGAGATACTCTTGACACGTACGAGGATCCAATACCAGACCTCTAATCGGCTGACTAAGTATGAAAGAGTGATTTTGGGTGCTGAAAATGTGACTGCGGTAAGGTGCACTACAGTGAACCCTGCAACTCTGTTGCCGAATTCATATTGTGAGGAAGTGAGAGAGGAAGCGGATCATGATTGTCTGGATGTGACAGAGTTGTGCACAAAGCCCCGGCCTGATATTGAGGACACTCCTCTAGAAGAATCAGATTGTGAGATGTTCGTTGATGGATCATGTTTAAGAAATGAAAAATGAGAATTGTCTTCTGCCTATGCTGTTTGCACCATAGCAGGAGTTTTAGAAGCATCCTGTCTAAAGGGGATAACTCTGCTCAAATTGCTCAATTGATAGCTCTGATTAGAGCGTGCAAAATTGCCAAAAGCCTGAGGGTAACCATATTTACTGATAGTCAATATGGTTTTGGGGTTGTCCACAACTTTGGTCAGCTATGGATGCAAAGGGGATTTCTGACTTCTTCAGGTTCTCCTATTAGAAACAGCAAAACTGTAAAAGATTTATTGGATGCTTTATAAATGCCCAAAATAATTGCAGTTGGTCAAATGTTCCGCACATAAGTCAGGAGATAACTATGTGACGAGGGGCAACAGATACGCAGACCAAGTAGCGCGTTTCTGTGCACGAAATTTAATTGCCCTAAACAGAGGGATAGAAAAGGAAAATACCAATTGCCATCTTATGTTCTCTTCATCTTTTGAAACTTGGGATGAGGTTAGGCAGTTGCAGGAAGAGGCGAGTGATGAGGAAAAAGAAATCTGGATAAATTCAGGGTGCAGAAAGAGAGCAGAGGACAGAAGTGTGGGTCTATATAGACGAAAGACCAGTCATGCCAAATGGCTTACTATCCCAAATGGCAAGGGTATACCACGGAATTCCACATGTTGGAAGAGATGCAATGATCATGCTTTTCAAGCAATCATGGTATAACCCAAAGTTCAGGGTCATTGCAGAGAGTCTTTGCCAGAGGTGCGTCACCTGCCAACAACAGAATCCAGGCAGGAAGACAATTGTTAGTTGGGGACGAATTGGAAAAGCAGCAGGTCCATTCACCCGGCTCCAATTGGATTTTATTGAACTCCCACCGTGCAATGGGCTGAAATATGTGTTGGTTGTTGTCTACTTGTTTTCTCGTTGGGTGGAAGCCTATCAAACAAGAAGGAATGACAACCTAACTGTCGCAAAGCTGCTCCTAAGAGAATTGATACCTAGATTTGCATTTCCAGTCACTTTAGAAACAGATAGAGGAACACATTTCAACAATGAGATAATGCGGATGATTTGTGCAGCATTACAGATTGAACAGAAGCTGCATTGTGTCTATCGACCGAAGCATCTGGAGTGGTTGAGCATTTAAACGGCACAATAAAATCTAGGTTAGGAAAAGTGTGCGCATCCACAACTCTAAAATGGCCTGATGCTTTACCCCTTGTATTAATGAGTCTTAGAAGCATTCCTGACAAAAAGACGGGTTTGAGTCCACATGAAATCCTGATGGGAAGAGCAATAAGACAAGCATTTATACCAGCGAACAAACTGATGAATATATCTGATGATTTAGTGCTTGATTATTCCAGAGGATTAGCTGATCTGGTGCGTTCTGTGTCTCGCCAGGTTGGAGAAGATGCTACTACAACACAGCTGAATCAAGCTCATGATCTGAGTCCTGGTGAGTGGGTTCTTGTCAAGAAACACGTGAGGAAATCGTGTTTAGAACCCAGGTGGAACCGACCCTACCAGGTGATTCTGGTGACGACAACAGCAGTGAAGTGTGGTGGTTTGCCAAATTGGATACATGCCAGCCATACCAGACAAGTCCCAAGTCCCCTTGAAAGACAAGAAGAGCAGCAACTGGTAAACCAAAGCCAAAGACCAGAAGCTGAAGTGTGTGAAGCTGAAGAATCTAGAATAACAGATTCTGAAGAACAAACGGATGATGAACAGCCAAGCACAAGTCAAGTAGAGTGGGCACCAGTTACTGGGTCTCATGAGACTGCTGTTGAACCAGAAGAAGGAGAAGTTACTGAAAGTCAAGAAGTAGAACAGATAGAAGAAAGGTCAAACAAGAGCACTTGTGAACCAGATGGAGAAGGTAAAAAAGTAGTTCAAGTTAAAAGGCCAAGAAAAGGTGACAATTGGCCAACCAGAGTGAAAAGACTGAAATACACTCTTGTAAGAAGAAAGTAGAAAAGAAGACCAGAGCAAATTAATGAGGTCACAAGTCAAACAGAACAAGAAGAGTCAGAAGAAGAGTCAGTACGAAAAACAAGGAGAGTAAGAATTCCAAGCAGAAAATACAAAGCACCAGAATGGACGTATGTGATCCTGGAAGAAATTGAAAACTCAGATCCAAGTGAAGAAAAAGACAGTACTGACACTGAGCAAGTGGATGAAAGCAAACTAAGATTGCCTTAAAAGAACTGTGAAAATTTTAAGGAAAAGCTTTGTCAGACGAAATGAATGAAAAGACTCAAAAGATTTAAAAGAAAAGAAATAAAAGAAAGGGGTAAAAGAAGAAAGCCTTGAAGTGTAGGATTACACTATTTTTCTGAAAATTATTTTTAGCATATTTAGAATTTTTCTAGATTTATATTTTTATATTTTTGGTAGAATACAAAAAATGGCTGAAGCAAAAGTGACTGAACATCCAAAATCTAGTCTAAAACGTAGATGTATTAAAGCTTGCTTTTGTAGTGTCTTTTTACTAACATTCATGTGGATAATATTAACTGTCATTGTACCTATTCTAATGGTAACTAATAATGGAAACAATACTAATGATGTAATAAGTGAAAGAATGAATGATGTTACTAAAGAAACCCCTAATACTAACATAGAAGGAATGGATGGAAGCATTCTCCATCATGATAAATCAATTAGGGATTTCGCGTTAAATGCCTTTACTAAATAGTTATATGAATATGTGAATACAATGAATGTGAGTGATTGTTATGTGTGCATGCAATTACCTTCATCTGTCTCAGAAGGGGTGACTTATCACCACCTTCCTTTAACATGTGGTGTGTCTTGTAGTGTCTTATCCAGCCTATTCTACATGACGGGAAAACTAGAGTATCACTATTCTATTATAGATTTAGGGGCATATTCACAAGGATTCAACTCCGATATATCTCTACCTTAACGCAACAAAAGTGGAGATAGATTTAACACCCCATTCACAAGCTGGTGCAAACTGTAGACAACGCCAGTATTCCCGCGATAACTGCCCCAAAATCTAACACCACGGCGGACACCACCAACTAACCCTAATGAGATGCAGAGTAGGCATTCCAGTGCAAAAACACACGAAAACACAACAACACCTCTTTCACAACGAACTGACAGAACTGCGAAGCGAACCGAAAACAGGCGATAAGCCGCCGTAGCCGCAGGCATTTAACACCTGCCTCAAGCAGGTGTAAAGACGGACGTCTACCTGCAGTAGGCAACGGAGCCCCGCACACAGCCATACCCGAAGAACAAACGACGCCATGGAGCTACTCATCATGCAGCTCGGAGCCCCAACAGGGCCATAACACCCACCGCCACCACCCCCAGGACCCGGACCCGCCCCCCCCGGACCACCACAGAGGCAGCGTAGAGTAAGACAGTGGACCTACCGAAAACGCACCACTCTCACAGACCTAACGCCCGCGGAAGTCATTGCCCACTACTGGCTCAAAAGGACAACCATCCTACGCATCATGACCCACATCGCCCACAGGCTGACGGTCCCAACACAGCGGAGAACAAACATCCCTCCGCAGACAAAGCTGCTGGCAGTGCTGCACCTGTTGGCCTCTGGTACCTTCCAACCAACAACTGCCAGAGTCGGAGGGGTCTCACAGCCAGCCCTATCAAAGTTTATCACACCTGTCCTGGATGCCATCATCAGCTTCATACCCCAGTACCTTCACTTCCCCAACACTGCGCAGGAACAGCTGGAGACTAAGCAAGGCTTCTACGCCATAGGATTCCCGGCCGTGTTGGGGGCAATCGACTGCACACATGTCCCACTTGTGCCCCCTGCGGATACTGCACACCACTACCACAACAGGAAGCACACGCATTCCATCAATGTGCAGGCAATAGTGGACCACCGGGGACTCTTCACCAATGTTGTCACCAACTACCCAGGCAGTGTGCATGATTCCTTCATCTTCCGACAGTCCATCATCAACCAGTGCTTCCAGGATGGCACATATGGAACGGGACTGCTCGTTGGTAAGTACCAAATCAACACACCACACATCCCACAGCCACCAATGCACAAAGCACAACTGTGGGGATGCACACGTGACCAAACCACATCCGACATGTCAAACTACACGACCACCTACCAGACACGACTACACCACTCCATGGTCATCCTGGGCTACCCATGCACCCAATACAGACTTCACATGGCACCACAGCCACACAACAGCTGAACGTGTGGAGATGCGGAATGCAGCTATGACACATGTGAGGCACTGCTCTGCCCTCATGACCCTACCCCAGTCTCCCGCAGGTCAGCGTCCCGTGGTGGTGGGCTCGTGTTGGCCGCTGTGCATCCGGGGCGACTAGCCCTGTGCGACTCGAGTCATCCCCCCTTGTAGTTCTGACATTGCATGTCTGTGTGCCTGATGGCTGTTGGTGTAGTTGCCAGCACCAGCTACTCCCTGGGCTTACACTCACCCCACACACAGCCAGCACAGGCGTCACTGAATTGGTGGGCCTGCCATCACATCCTGACGAACCAAGTATTGACTCTTTTCTCCCTGCACTGTCACAGGTGATCAAGGATATGCACACTGCCCTTGGATGATGACACCCCTCCGGGACCCGAACACACCCGCCCAGAGGCAGTACAATGCGGCCCACATACGCACCAGGGGCATCGTTGAACGCACATTTGGCGTGTTGAAGTCACGTTTCAGGTGCCTGGATGGCACTGGTGGGAAGCTCCTGTACAGCCCGGACGTCGTGTGCAAGATGATCGTTGCATGTTGTGTGTTGCACAACATCTGTGTTCGCACCAGGGCCCCATGGATCCCAGTTCCAGAGGTACTGGACGATGATGGTGGTGATGGGGCAGGTGGCCCACATCCCACTGCAGCTGCAGCAGGAATGGCCCATAGGGTCTCCATCATTGACACTTACTTCTCATGAGCACATCACATTGTGACCATCCGAGGCATTCATGGGACAGTGGTGGATGTCCAATTGCACTGCATGAGTGAATAAAACATATTTGCAGGTTACAGGTTGGAATTGTACATTGTCATGTTACATGTCCCTGGGGTTTCAGATGTGATTTGCCAGGTTGTGCACATTTTCCGAACCAGTTGTGTCCTGTGTTCAGTTGTGGAGGTGTTGCTGTTTGTACCGGGATGTTGTCAATGT
Organism: Calotriton arnoldi; assembly: GCA_963921515.1. Lineage (NCBI taxonomy): Eukaryota > Metazoa > Chordata > Amphibia > Caudata > Salamandridae > Calotriton > Calotriton arnoldi. The sequence continues at coordinate 652,349 of CAWUFW010006882.1, forward strand.
CGAGGTGCACTTCTGCTTATGTGCGTATGCTGCACGGTGGGTGTGTCGCTCCTGCGGCTCTGATTTGTCTGCCACTGGTCTCTTTCATGCGGTGTGCCTGTAGGTTCTGTTCTTCCACGGTGCTTGGATGTTGTGGTGTGCATGTTGTCCTCTGCAGTTGGCCAGGGTGCATCCGTGGTACTCCGCTGTTGATGTATTTTGTTCTGTGGCATTTTCCGTATGCTGTTCTTGTGCTTTTTCCCACATTGTGCGTGAGTATTGCTGCCCTCGCGCTGGTTGTCACTATTTTCTTATCACGCTTTGGCCCATCGCAGCTTTTTTCACGTTGTGGTTTGTGTTTTTATCTCCGTCGAGGTGGTTGTATCGGGAGCATTGGTCGCGGTGTCGGCCAACTATCGCATGCTACCGCCGTGTTGTGAATTCCACGTTGTCACGGGGTTATTTTCCCGCAATAGGCTGCGATGCTGAAAGTTGCATTGCGCTACTCTTGCGGTAATTATCACATGTTCTTGTGAATATACCCCTTAGTATTTTCAGAGATACCTATTATAAAGGAACCTTACAAGGTTGCGAGTAGTAAAAATGCACATTATATGGGAGAATTCTTCCATATTACTAAGACACTAGATATAGGATATGCTTATAAAAATAATCTAACATGTAGTTTACGGTTTGAAGAAAAAGTGTTCATAGATATGGTAGAATATAGAAGAGAAAGTTTCCAAAAGAAAGCTGATGAACAGAAGTCACAGATACCACCATGGGCATTTAGAGAAGGAAATTATGAGAAAGGCGCGACATATGCTGCAATGTCCCTGGACTGGTATAAAAAGGGGAAAATTTGTTTGCTTAGAATGAAAACTAACTATAATAATTATTTCATTGGTTCTAGTGAATGTGAACATACTTACCAAATTACTGGAGGTTGGGGATTGAAGGGTGGAACTGATCCTGTTTTCCCAGGAGTCTATTATGTGTTTGGTAAGAAAGCGTATTACAGGTTGCCTGCACATTGGTATGGTAGTTGCTATTTTGCAGTTGTTTTTCCAAAGGTCTACCACGTAGACAAAAGCCACAACAGAATTAATGAGATAAGACAGGGACTAACACGTAAGAAGAGAGCGAGTTTCTCAGAAATAGTAGGTGATATTTTTGGTGCACTGATACCCTCAGTTGGAGTCGTTCTAAATTCACATGAAATTCGAAAATTGTCCACAGTGGTTGATCGTTTATCGACAGATACTGCTGGTGGATTCTTGATGATTGACACCGAAACGGTTGCGATCACATCAATGGTTTTGCAGAATCGACTTACCCTTGATATATTATTGGCAAAAGAGGGTGGAGTCTGTGGCATGTTGAAAATTCAACACTGCTGTACTTATATACCTGACAAAAGTAAAGGTATTGAGGGATATATTAAGAATATTACAAAATTACATGAAGACTTGACCCAACTGGAGGTTGAAGGTGTCTGGGAGAGACTTGGTAAGAGTTTCTCTTCTGTAGGTAAATGGTTTTCTACCTTTGGAAGTAGTTTATTAGGAAAAATAATAATGCCAATCGTTTCAGTAGCTGGAATAACCTTAGTGATAATAACGATATATAAATGTTGTAAGAGTGGAAGAAAAGAGATGACAGGATCAAACAACAAACGAAAGCAAGAAAGAGAAAAAGGGATGAAATAGAACTAGAAGATATGAAAGGATATTACTATGATGAGATTAAGGAGTTAGATGAGAAGATGATGAAAAGAGAAAAGATTACTGAATTTTAGATAGATGAAGATGGCACTTGGTAAAGTGGGTATTTTATGATGGCTCCAGGAAGCCATCAGAAGGGGGATTGATGGAGCAGGACTTCGCAAAAAGAAACCTGCTCGAATTAACACCCCCATAATATGTACTAACAGTGTGCAGTGACAGTTTAACATACACATTACATAAACACGTGGGAAACCGCTTTGCGAATACGTGTACTAATATGAACTAATGCATGAAAGAACTAGGCCGCACTTTACATTGCGCCTCTAAAGAAACAAAACTAATGCATGAAATAATTAGGCCGCATACTAAAATGCATTTCGAAAGAAACAGAATTAATGCATGTTAAGCTGCATTTTACATTTCGCATCTTGCATCTGGCTTTAAGTTTAATGAATAATGCCGCTTTTGCCTTAAGCTTATGCTAGGAAAACACGTAACAGGAAGTACTGAACGCTGCGGATGATGAGCACTGGTTTAAGGCTAAAGCAGCACAGAGAACATTGATTGCCTGACAAAAGGATGTGACTGACTGTGGGACCAAAGACTGCTTCTGCGGACATTGTGGGAAAGATGTGCAAAAATGTATCAAATGTATCATATAATAAAACATGTGAACGAGTCAGTATTGGGTAATGAGAAAAGATGTAGAATTATATTCACGAACAGCTAATGAATGAAATCACAGTGGTGTGATGCACCACCTCCCCGAGCATCCAGTGAACTGTCGAGTTTCGTGAAATGTTTCAACTAATGTGGGTTGGACATGTAGGTTTTAGGGTATAACTGGGGTGCCTTTAGGGGTGTGGTTAAGAAGCAGCGGTAGGAGATTGAGATGGGAGATGCGTCGCTGTCCGTCGGTTTGCAGAGAGGCCTAGCTGTTCCTGTCCCTGTTCTGTTCCTGTCTCTGAAATCTTTGTTCCTTGACTCTAGTTCGGGGAACCCCCACTGTCTCCTCGGCCAAGGGGGTGGTATTTCACAGATCCTTTGGGTTTGTATTATTCTGACTCGTACTTTGCATAGTTATTGCAAATGTATTTTTGTCTCTGAAACTTATGTCTCTTCATCTATCCACTCCGTCATGAGTATATTGTTTTCGCATTATTTTTGATGAAACATATGTCTCTTCGTCTATCCACTCTCTCTCACATGCATATTGTTAATTGGAATGAGTTTGATATTGTTTGCATTGCTGTTTTATTTTCTCTCCCATGTGTGAAATTCTTTTTTTGCATTGTGACCTGTGTACTAAGAGCATAACCATTTATTTGAGATAAAACTTTGCTTAAAACTTACAGAGAGGTTAGAGTTATTTAGCTGGTTAGATATTCAGTTAGTCCTATTATTACCATCAATTTCTCAACTAATTGGTCCATCGACCGAGAGGAAAGAGAGTTGATATAATGGTCTAGTTATGTATTTAGAATTGTTAAACATGAATCTGTGAAGGAAACATTTTTCACGTCTTTTAAACTTGACCCCCAGCGCATCAGGGATTTGGGTGAATGTGTTTGGGCCATTGTATGAAATATTGATGATTATTGATCCCTGATTAAGTGTCGTGCTGGATCACCCCTTTCACGCAAAGTGCTGCATGTAAAGGGGCCGTATTTACAAGGACAGGAAAAGCCACGCAGGGTGGCTATTCCTGTCCTTGTAAATATGGAGCAGTAAAATGCACCACCGGTATGTCACAAAAAGTGACGACCGGTGGCGCAAGGGGCTTGTAAATCTGCCCCCTATACTTTACAGGAAGCCGTGGAATATTTTGCATATTGTACAGAAATTATATCATTGAGATGTATAACATCGGTTTAGAGGCTAAAACAGTTATGTTCATTACTAACATGGGCCAGTAGTAGTTTAAAGCCTACGAAGGCAGATCTGTTCATTACAAACATGAACATTTCAGCTTCATGCAGAATTACTAATTATATGTGTTAGCTATCACATATCTTTCTGCTGCTAACAGTCAGAAGCCAGAGAAGGCTTATTTTACATGTCATGAAATCTAGGCATCTGTTAGGCAAGTGTAATGGCCTTACATGTTTCCATATCAGTGGAACGGAAGGGATACGACAACAACAACAGCCGCCATAAGCATCCTAAAGTAATAAACTGAGGCATCGTTTAGTACCCTCTGCAGCAAGTACAGGAGCTTGGTGTGAGTATCTCTTCCTCATACCATAGACCATAACATGTGAAACGGTTGGAAAAGATTTCAGTAATGAGAGTAGGACCCCGCAGATGGGCTGGTTGCTAGAGAGATGATTAAATATGGGGTTACAACTTTGCGGCTATTGATCTAAAAGTACAAAGGGGGCTTCACATGACTCGACAAATACTGTTTTAATACAATCAAGCTGTAGTCGGCTACCTGCAATATAGGCAGGATTTAGACTAATCAGTTGGTTATGTGTGATGAAATATGATTTATATTTTGTTTTTGCTAAGTTGTTAATAATTATGGTGAAACTTCTTCTTCACATTAATTGTAGGAGAACATAACATAATAAATATTAGTGTATTGTAAAATACAAATGATTGTGTGTTGTTACGTGGTCCCACTGGACATGCCAATATGTCAGATGGCCCGAGGGGTGTTCCTGTGATTCCCCCTCTGGGCGTTGGTCCCGATAGTCACGACGGTGACGTAGGGACGTAGGCGAATAAAGAGGGCTCTGGGCGTTGCCAGAGCAGTTTTTAGTGAAGCAACTAGCCAACTGTGTCTGGTGTATTTATTTGGCCTGACCGTTCCCAGGCCTAACCTATTTGTGTTCACTGCTACGGCCATCCCAAGGCCGGTGAACACAAGTGGCGACGAGCGGGGGGGGACCCTGCGACTTACCCAGACGAGATCCCGCTGCCTGGGTCGCCGCGGTTGCCGGCGTCATCGTGTGCTCGCTGCTGGTTCCTGCCTGGCGCGTAGTGCTCCACGTGGCGGTGAGGCAAGCGAAGGCGAGCGTGTCGCTACTCACTCCCGGTGGTGCGGTCAGAGGAGGCGAGTGGAGGTGATCTCTGGGGGCAGCGGATCGTGCCCTCCTCCGACAGCGCCTGTGGCCCGAGTACGGCGCCCGGCCATGCTGGTGCGATCCTGTTCCTGCCGGCAGGCTCAACAAGGGGGTGTGGCCTAATCTCCCGGTTGCAGAGAGGGGAGCTGCATTCCATAAGACGGCCCAGAGAGAAGGAAATCGACCGCCCATACACGCAGGAGGCAGCCTGGAGCATGTCTGACCAGCGGTGAGTGCCCTGGACAGAGAGTTTTCCCGCATGAAGAGGGGAGAAGGAAGAGAGGACACACACACACCCTGTACAACAGCCATAGTGCGTGGGTACAAGTCCACGAAGGTTGGTGGATCGCAAACCAAATAAAACGTAATAAAAGACTAAAATAAGGAAAATAAGAAGAGTGCACCGGGGGTAGCATACACCCACGATCCCCTGAGGTGGACAAAGGACATTTGAGGCTCACAGTAGCAAGGACCTGGGTGTGGGATATCAAGCATAGCCATAGCGGCGATTCCCCCTGTGGAACCATTCGTACTGGATGGCCCTCCCTCAGCTCAGGCAGCGAAGTGGAAGGACTGGGTGGAACGCCTGGAAACGTACTTTGCAGCCATTGACCTGGATGAAGAGAGAAGGCGTCCCATGTTGTTACACTTAGGGGGGTTACACTTAGGGGGGGCAGCTTTGGGGAAGTCGGTGGTTGAGGCGGGGCCACCACACACATATGCCACGCTGAAACGAGCGCTTACAGCTCATTTTGAACCGCTAGCAAACCCGGACTATGAGCGGTTTCTGCTGCGTCAGCTAGGCAGTTACCGGAGGAGTCTGTCGACACATTTTACGCACGACTGAGAGACGAGGCTAGCATGTGCACACTGCCAGATGCCGCCGATGAAATCAGAGCACAGTTTATTCAGGGCTGCTCGTCCGTGAAGTTACGGGAAAATATTCTACAGGTCCCGGGTAAGTCCATGGCTGACATGCTGGCCATGGGCAGGTCAAAGGAACTATCCAAACTAAGGGCAGCCCACATGGTGGTAAAAGTGGAACTGGTAAATGCTGTTACTGCCAAGCCCCAAGACAGAAGAAACCAAGGAACAAACCATGTTCGGAATCCCAAACCTGCTACGGATGCGGCGGACCTTACCCTCACAGGGGTCCGTGCCCGGCATATGGAAAAAGGTGTTCAAACTGCAACAAAATGAACCATTTTGAAAGGTTCTGCCAATCCACTGCGCCGCAAAGGAATCCTCGACCGAAATCGGTCAACCAGGCATACACCAACGACTGCCTGGTCGAAGAAGGAGATATGTATGATGACGACATGGAGGGGGCTGTTCACGTCATCCATGCCTTGCAGCCATGTGGATACCTGCGGAAACACATTCCCAAGTGTAACGTGCTTATTGAGGGTCACCAGGTGCAGGCGCTGATTGACACGGGGCATCCATCAATGTCATGGCCCACTCGATGATGCTCACGCTACCCATCACATCGGCCCTGAAACACACCACTGCCAAAGTCTATGCCTATGGGTCCACCGATCCTCTCCCTCTGGCAGGAGTTTTCAACGCAGAAGTTGCGCATGGTTCTCAGACGACGAGGACCAAGATATACGTTACAAAAGGGGGCCAAGGTATGCTGCTGAGTTGCAGGACAGCGGAGCTTCTCCAGGTGGTGGCATTCGCGCTCAGCGTGCATCAAGAAAATGTGGAGGATTTGATGGCCCAGTTTGCACCGTTGTTTGAGGGCATAGGATGTTTGAAGGATCGGCTGATAAAGCTCCACATCGACGAGTCCATTCAGCCGGTGGCGCTACGACACCAAAGGGTGGCTTTCCATCTTCGGCCGAAGGTGGAGGAGGAACTCGTCAAGCTGGAACAGGCGGGCATTATCAAAAAAGTGGAGGGTCCGACACCCTGGGTGTCTCCGATTGTGGTTGCCCGCAAACCCAAGCAACCGGGGGAGGTCCGGATCTGCATAGATGTGCGCCTGCCCAACCTTGCTATCAAACGATAACGACACCTCACTCCCACAGTGGATGACATTGTGGCGGAGGTCAATGGGTCAAAATGGTTTTCTAAGATGGATCTACGTGCAGGATACCACCAACTGATGCTAGATCCAGCGTCCCGTGTGATCACCACATTTTCCACTCACGTGGCATTACGGAGGTACAGGCGCCTCAGCTTTGGGATTTTGAGTGCTGTGGAGGTCTTCCAGGACACCATCAGGAGAGTACTTTCTGGCCTCGACGGGGTGTTCAATGTCAGTGATGACATTTTGGTGCATGCCCCTACCCTGGAGGAGCACTTTACCCGCCTAAAAGCTGTGTTCCAATGGTTAATGGAGAACGGACTAACCCTCCACAAAGAAAAATGTGACTTTCTAAAAAACAAAATATCTTTCTTTGGATACCATTTCTCGCAAAAGGGAGTGTCACCCGACCCCCTCAAGGTCCAGGACATTCAGACAGCATCCGCCACCACCAATGTCACTGGAGTAAGAAGCTTCATGGGAATGGTGAATTACTGTGGCCGATTCATCTGCAACCTGACTGACCTTACCGCTCCATTGAGGGAGTTGGTCAAGTCCAACTTCGCCTGGAACTGGGGACCCGAACAAGAGAGCGCCTTTCAGGCCACGAAGCAAGCCCTCTCAGCAGACATGACGCTAGTCTATTTCGATCCAGCAAAGGAGTCAGAGTTGTCTGTGGATGCCAGTCCTACCGGACTAGGAGCAGTACTAACACAACAGCAAGGCAATGGAGAATGGCCGCCCGTGGCATATGCCAGCAGAGCGCTGACAGCGACGGAACAAAGGTATTCGCACATCGAAAAGGAGGCCATTGCCATACACTGGGGCTGCCGCCACTTCCACTTATACCTTTATGGACAGCCTTTTACTATACATACGGATCACAAACCTCTTATTCCATTGTTCATGGGGTCGCCATCAAAGCCACCACCTCGAATCGAGAAGTGGATTCTTCAGCTCCAAGATTATCACTTCAACGTGGTATTCCGTCCCGGAACGCAAAGACTATCTCTCGAGGCATGCCCGGCCCGCCACCCCAATCGAGGAGGTGGATGCGAGGGAGGGGGAAAAATACGTTTGCCTGGTGGTGGAAAGGTCCAGGCCCCTTCCCATATCGTTGGAGGAAATCCTGGAGACCACAAAGAAGGACGAATGCCTCCAGCTCTGCATTTCCGCTGTGAGATCCGGAAAATGGAATACCCTGCTGGACAAAACTGTGTATCGCACGGAGGATGCACAATCAGCACTGTTATCTCTTCATAATGTGAGGGACGAGTTGATAATATCTCCAGAGGGGTGTCTGATGAGAGGTCCGAGATTGGTGATACCAGGATGTCTACAACTGAGAGTGGTGGACTTGGCACACTTGGCTCACCAGGGGATGGTCAAAACAAAATCCAGACTAAGGTACAAGGTGTAGTTTCCCAGTCTGGATGCCCTTGTGGAACAAGCTGTGCATAGGTGCCCGCTTTGTCAAGCGGCAGGGCCTGCTGACCCTCTGGCACCCATTCTCACTGAAGAGATTCCGTCGGTTCCCTGGTATTGAGCAAGTGCTGAGTTTGGGAGCCTACCTGATGGGTGGCATATGCTGGTGGTCATTGACGACTTCTCTAAATATCCCAAAGTTGAGATTATGGAGTCCACTACGGCCAGTCAAATCATTCCTCGTTTTGAGAAGATTATGGCCACCCATGGATTGTTTAAAGAACTGTGCACTGATAATGGCCCTCCCTTCTCCAGCCAAGACTTTGCAGAGTACTTAAGATCCAGGGGAATCCGTCACCGAAAAGTGACACCCTTATGGCCTCAGGCTAACAGAGAGGTGGAGCGTTTCATGCGCACTCTGAACAAGGCCATCAGGATTGCGGTAGCTAACAGACAGGAGATGGACTGTGCTCTCTACGGTTTCCTCCGAGAGTATCGAATGACCCCTCACTCCACCACTCAAGTGAGTCCCATGTCAATGTGCTTGAACCGGCCATTGGGAGATGTGATTCCACACCCCGAAGTTGTGTCAGCCAAACAAGAGCTGGTGGCGGAGAGGCTGCAGAAACGCCAGCTGAGGAATGAGAAGGTGTCCAGGAGACGTGGAGCGAGGCCAAGCTACCTAAAAGTAGGGAATGCTGTGATGGTGAAGAATCAATATCATAAAGGGAAGCTCAGTCTGCCTTTTGAACTCGAACCTTGGACAGTCACCAGAGTGCAAGGGACCAAGGTCACTGCCGTGAAGGAGGGAGCGACCGTAACCAGAAATGTGCCTTTCTTCAAAGCCTACCAGGATCCTGGCAGCAGTCAAACAGGTGGTGTTGCGCTCTGGAGTGAGCCTGAACTGGGGACAGGTGATGAGTCTGGAGCTGGTCAAGAATGTGACAGTTCAGAGCCTACTGGTCGGAGACTGGTGACAGCGGGAAGAGCAGGCCCCTGCTTGTGGGAAGGGCCATCACGTGGGACACCGAGAGTGACCTATCTCCCCGCCCAGAAGAATCCCAGGGACCCGAGGTTGGTGTCCAACGAGGAGGTGCAGAGAGGTACCAGCTTCGACTCTGTCCAGCCAGATCATCTTGTTTGCAGAACTTTGTAACGTATTGAACTCACTTTATAAGTTGAGCATGTATCCCTGCTGGCAGGTTGTGGTTGCATGAACCTAATGTTTTTGTGTTGGTTTGTTCTTGTTGTGTTTTTGCTGCTGGTTTGGGAGGAGTGTTACGTGGTCCCACTGGACGGGCAAATATGTCAGATCGCCCGAGGGGTGTTCCTGTGATTTCCCCTCTGGGCGTTGGTCCCGATAGTCACGACGGTGACGTAGGAATGTAGGCGAATAAAGAGGGCTCTGGGCGTTGCCAGAGCAGTTTTTGGTGAAGCAACTAACCAACTGTGTCTGGTGTGTTTATTTGGCCTGACCGTTCCCAGGCCTAACCTATTTGGGTTCACTGCTACGGCCGTCCCAAGGCCGGTGAACACAACACGTGTGAGATGTGTAAGCATGATGCTGGGGGACTGGGGGGCGTTGTTGTTAGTCGGAAGTGGTCAGTACGAGGTAAGAGTTTGGCTAATTTGGCACAAGTGAAGTGACCGACAAAAATATTATGAGGAAAAACTAGTAATTAGCACCTGTCGTTATGTTAGATGTTACCCTAATTTTAGAACAGAAACAACATTCATACAGTGTAATTCAGAATAGTTTGGCACATGAGAGGAAATGTTAATATTTTGGGGAGAAAGAGAGGGTATGTAGACCTTCATTACCAAAAATGGTGGCCTCGGTCATTCTAGAGTTCCAAGTAAAAAAGACTAGACATTAGCCATAAACAAGCGCACATTTCCCACACCTCGGTAGAACCCATGATTAGTTTCTGTTTATGCTTGGACATTTGCTAACACAGGATAGGCACAAAATAGTTCCAGTGTGAGTTATTCTAAGGGTTCTCAAACAGACCGTTCTCATCGTGACCCGGATTTACAAACATTTCATGCAACACTGTGCTACAAGTAAAGTTGCTGTGCTGTGTTATGCAAAGGGAGAAAACAGAACTGGGCCATACCTTCTAAGAAATGGGCCTGTTCTGCTCTCTACATGCACTGGCTCACTTTTGACTGCCTAGCACCAGCGCAGGAACCCTTAGTACCATAGTGTACGGGTGTCTGCATTAAGTTCAGGATAGTTTTTTTGTGGTACCTTCCATCACAAAAGCTATCCTTTGAGCCTACTTCCTCCTTGTATGTGTGCTGCAGAATGCAACACACATGTAGAGAGGAAATTATGAGGAGAAATAAGACATTTCTCCAGGTTACAAATGCCTCAGGCAGGCACACCATTTTGTCATAAGGCTACGGGGCATATTCTCAAGGAGCTATCGCCGAGTTAACGGCACTTTATCGCAGCCAAAGTTGCGATAAATTCATCGCCCCATTCACAAGCTGGTGTCAACAGCCCATAACACCAGTTAACCCGCGATAGCAGCCGCAAAAAACATTGCCACAGATGACCCCGGCAACTATCGCTAAAGAGATGCAGAGTAGACGTACCCGTGCAAAAAGCCGCAAACACACCACGCTGCAACATTCTCAACCACCAGCCAGATCTGCGAAAAGACCACGAAACATGCGATAATGCGCGTTAGCAGCAGGAAATCAACACCTGCTCTGACCTGGTGTAAAGTCGGACGGCAGCCTGCACCACAAAAGGGAGACCAGCTCACAGCCACACCTGAAGACCAACAGATGCCATGGAGCCACTGAACATGCGGGCCGGACACCCAAGAGGGCACCAACACCCACCCCCACCCCCCGGACACCCACCGCCCCTGCCCGGACCAACACTGAGGCAGCGCAGACAAAGACAGCAACCCTCCGAAAATGCACCAACCTCATAGACCCAACACCAGAGAATGTCATTGCCCTCTATATGCCCAAAGGGACAACCCTCCTCGCATCCTGACCACCATTGCCCACAGGCTGACGGAACCAACACAGCGGACAACCAACATCCCACCGCAGACAAAGCTGCTGGGCGTGCTGCACGTGTTGGCCCCTGGTACCCTCCAACCAACATCCGCCTGAGACGGAGGAGTCACACAGCCAAGCCAATCCAAGTCCCCCACAACGGTCATGGATGACACCATCAGCTTGGTACCCCACTATCTATAGTTCACACACACTGCGCAGGAACAGCCGGAGACCAAGCAAGGTGTGTACGCCACAGCTGGCTTTCCGCACGTGTCAGTGGGCAATTGACTGCACACATGTCCTACTAGTGGCCCCTGGCGACACTGCACACAATAAGCGCAACAGAAAGCGCACGTATCCCACCAATGTGCAGGCAATAGTGGACCACCGTGGAATCCCCGCCAACGCCGCCGCCAACCACCCAGGCAGTGTGCATGATACCTGCACCTCCCAACAGTCCATAATCATCCTGCGCCACCAGGATGGCACCCACAGAAATGCACTGCTCGTTGGCCAATACCAAATGCACACACCCCGACTCCACAATCATGCAACACACAACACAGGAAATGCACACGTCACAAGCTCACATACAACATGCACACCAATCAGACACGACAGCACAACTCACTGTGGGAACCTGGGCCAGCCATGTACATGAGCCATCAACGGCATGGCACCTCAGACACACAATAGCAGAATGTCGGAAGAGGTGGGGACCAGGCATGTGCGAAGGAGGCAAGGGACCGATGAATGAGAATGTGCACAATGCCAAGTGTGGCGTGGATGTGCTGGCCAGACTGCAGTATGCAGATCACACACATATCCATGTCGACACACACCACTGGTGTTTGGAGTGTAGTGGACAGTGGACGCAACCATGTCACCCCAGCCAGTGTGGAAGATCGTGGAAATGTAATTTGTGATGTCCCCTCCGTAAGCGTGAGCGGAGTGGGCTGGCCCGGCATACGCCAGGCCAGCGTAGGGGTGCGGATAAAAGGCACGTTACTCTGGGCGTGGTCCTCTTCCGGAATGCCCAACGTCTCTGCCAGGTCGGCGCCTCTCACCCCACCACGAGGCCGACGCCGTGAGCGGTGTTGTCAGCGATCCTGTGTGCCTGCTGCACCCTGGGACGCTGGTCCCCGAACCAGTCCTGCCCGCCCCTGCACACCCAGGCCTCAATGTCCACCTTACGACACCGGCGTGTCGAAGAGGGCCCACCACGTGCCGGTGCAATCTCCAAGCCCGAGGCCTGCGACCTTGGCAGCCTCCTCAGACCATCACGGCCTCCGCAACACAGGCCCGCAGTACTCCATTCACATTGACGTACTCCACCGGCATGCACAGCGGACAAGTAGGTCACACATTTGGAACTGAGTCTTGATTACACCATGGCAGAGCACATAAATCATGGCTGAGTCTATGTCACTATACACCCTTCGATGTGGTGCCAACAGGTCTTAGTGTATCATCACAGCCGCAAGATTCTGTGGGCCCAAGCGGACTACTGCTCTTGGCCTACGCTGCGCTCGAGTAGGTCACAGAATTGGAACTGAACATCGATTATTCAAAGGCAGAGTACGAATCATTGCACGCAAGGAGAGGCATAAGAGGATGACGTGTTGTATTTGGGAGGAAAAAAGGATCATCGTTATGGAAGTGATCGAACACTACCGACAACTGGCCTGATGTCACTAACTCTGTGCATCGCGAGCCTACGACACGTGGCTGTGGCCCACTGCTGACCACTGCCTCCGGCCTACACTGAGGTCCGATAGGTCACAGAGTCTTGATTTGGCAATGCCAGAGTACATATCAGTGTACCGGCATCATCGCAGACTGCATCCCCTCTCAGCCCCTGTGCCACTAAGTCGGTTCCCCGACATTCATGGACACTCTCCGGTCGTACATTGGTGGCGTCTGAGTATATGGACTAGTGGGTAGTTTTCATCCTCATGCAGCTGATGCTGAATTGGTGGTGGCAACGAGGCAGTCGCTTTCCACTCCTCCATTTGCTTCTTCCAGATAGCTTCTGCCCTCTGCATCATGCCCTGGAGGACACCTTCCACTGTCCCCTGCAACCCTCCGCCACATTCACCTTCGACATCGACGGGGACCCACTCAGTCTGCGTGGCCCTACCTCAGTGGACCGCAAGTCACTGTCCTGTGGCGGTGTGCCTGTGCCTGCCGCTGTGCATCCGGGGCCACCAACTCTGTGCAGCTCAAGTCAGGGACCCTGTCTGAATGAATATTGGAGGACCTCTGTGACGGTGGTCTTGGGGTCATCGACGGCATGTGCATGTGGCCCTGTGCTGTCCGCTGCCTCCGGCCTCAACTGCGGACCACCAGGGCTCACACATCATATCGAGGCCTGACCGGCACGGACGTCGCATCACCGCAGGAGGCACACGCCACCATCGCCAGGGCCAACTCCAACGACCATCTGCCAGAGTCAAAACAGTGATACTGGCAGACTAACGGAGTTCCTCAGACCTGTCGTGGATGCCATCATCTTCCTGATCCCCTGCTCAGCACTCCAGGTGTCACTGACTCAGTGCACTGCAACCCATGGACCGTTACTGATTGAGTTTTGTGCTGTGGAGAGGTGGCGCAGCAATGTCACCTCCGGCAGTGTGGGAGACCTGGGACTTTGATGAGGAAGTTGATGCAGGTCTAACACACCCCACTGCAGCTGCATCAGGAATATCCCGAATGGACACAATCCTAGTCATTTTCATTACATGAGCGCGCTCAGCTCTAGTGCCCCAACCTCAGTGCACAGCAACTCACGGACACTTCTGTTTGTATGTTGGGTGACCTCTGTACTTGCTCCGGCTCCCTTCATGTTGCTCAGCAGTTGACTCTGTTATGCTGGTGTTTCCTGTTTCCATTGCACTGGTATCCACTGTTCAAGTTGTTGCCAGCACCAAGCACTGCGTGCGGGCTGGCTTATGCTCACCCCACACACATCCAGCACAGGCGTCACTGTACATGTGGCCCTGCCAATAAAGGGGCCGGGCGCACGTGCCCGTAGCCAGTTCAACATAATATCTGCGTGTGTCCCTGTGGTCTTGTTGTATGCATGAGGGCCCTGGGCCCTACGACATTACAGTGTGCTGTGTACAGGGGATGCAGACATGTCACCGCAGGCAGCGGGTTGGACCTTGGACATGTGGCTTTGTCGTCACCCACTCAATTCGTAAGGGGAGTGGACTGGGCCGTCGTACGCAGAGCCAACGTGGGTGTGTGACTGATATGTGCGTGCCCCTGGGCGTGGTTCTGTACTGGGAATGTGCATCTGCATGTGTCTCTATGGCAGTGTGGGTCTCCTTTGTGGGGTGTAGGTGGTCCCTGAAGGGTAATTGACACCCACGTATGTGATCTAGTTCGCCTTCCATGGCTTCGGACCACACCCGCACCTGTTCGGCCACCTCCTTTTGGCATCCTGACACCTGGCATTGGGGTGCCATGTGTGGGTCGGTGAAGTGCTGTGAGCCAGCCGTGCTTGCGGGTGCTTCATGCTGTGTGGTCTGTTGCAGGGGCTGTGTTCTCCTCTGAGTAGCTTGTCTGCCCTGGTCCTGGTGGTGGGTTGCGTGGGATGTCCATGGGCTGTTGTAGGGCGTCGGTGTCGAAGGTGTGGTGGTCGTCTCCAGAATCACTGATGGGTTGTCTGGTCTGACCTGCTGGAGGTGTTGTTTGTCCCTCTGCAATGTGAAGGGGAGATGCATGTTGACATTGTGTTGACATTTATTTTGGCGCATTGTTCTTGTAGACATGCAGACTGTGTGACAATGTACATTTTGACTGTTTGGGCAGTGCTGCCAATTTGAGGGGGGACAGTGGACATTTGGACAACATGACTGTTGTGAGGTTGTACCCGTACGTATGCATCTCACAGTTCCCTGCTCTGTCAAATGTGATTGGCCTGTTTCTGCGCATGGGCGGACCCAGTTGTGTCCCCTGTTCTGCAGTGTCGGTGTTGCACTTTGTGCCACATTGTCATGGGATGTGCTGTGATTGCCATGTGTGTGTGCTGCAGTGTGCCACGGGGATGGGGGACATGACCCTGGGTGATTGTGGGTGTGCAGTGTGCTACACATCCTTGTGCATGTGTGCCATTGTGCCCATCTCCCCCCGTCCCCCCAGTCCCTGTTCGTTACTCACCCTGTTGTTGTTGTGTCAGGTCCTCTCGAGCAGTGTCCGTACTCCCACCTCTTTGCACCGTCTCCACATTGATGACTGGCCTCCATTTCCTCCAGCTCCTCCTGTGGCGCAGGACTCCCACCTCCTGTCGCCGTTGCTGCCTTCCTGTTGGCAGAGGCTTTGGGCCTGGTTTAGGTTTTCACGTCATGCCAGCACCTCTTGGCCTCCTCCATTGGCCTCCTCGACACTCGGGCTGCATTCAAGGTAGTCTGATTGTGGGTCAGTTGCTGGTAGTGTTCTGTCACATCCGTGACGCTGGTCTTGTTTTCCTACGGACTGCACCCCGTCTTCCTCTCCCTCTTCTCCTTGGCCTTCCCCGACCCCGTTGGTCCTGGCTGGTGGTGTGTGGGGCTTGTGGGGTTTGCATTGGCCTCTGCGCTGGGTCAGGGTGAATCCATGTTGCTACGCACTTTGGATTGTTTCTGGTGTGTTGTTTTTGTTGCTTTTATAGTGCATTTTCCCGCCAGACACGTGGGATTTGCAGGCCTGCCACTGGTTTTCGCTGCTTTTTGTATCGCGATTGGCCTCACTGCAGCTTTTTTTACGTTCGTGTTTCGCATTTTTGCAGTATCGCGTTGATTTTAGCGCGGCCATTTGACGCGTTATCTGGTGACTATCGCATGGTACCGCCGTGTTGTGAATACTTGGTTGACACGGCGTAAATTTTCCGCGATGTACTGCGATGTTGGATGTTGCGTTAAGTAACTTTTGCGATGGTTATCACACGTTCTTGAGAATATGCCCCTACGATGCTTTGTGGATATGGGTTTTGGTCAAAATCCATGGGTGGATGCACCAGAACACCCATGCACCACCCATGGAACGGCACCCTGATGCAACTTAACGCAGAGCAGAACAATGCACTACATTGTGTTACCTTTTATTTATTTTTACAAAGCAACAACAATTTTTGGGTTGCTTTGAAAATACCAAAATCGAATTTGCATTGGGTCTGCGTCAAATAAGTGACGCAAACCAGACAAAAAGTATTTGTCAATCTGGGGCCAAGTCTTTAACTAGAACGAGCAGAAATGTGAACAATTGCGAACTTAGTGAATGGAGAAAAGGTGAAATGCCACCATAATTTTACAACATCCTAAATTTCTGACACTAGTTTAAATATAAATAATTTGAAGGCAGTCTTTTGCATGAATACCTTGTTTTATTGCAAATTTTATTCTATATAGTCTTGAAAATGAAACTTTTAAAAACAGACTTACTGACAACATCTATAAACGAAAGCATATAATAACAAAGAATATCAAGCTGGTAGGATCAAATATACATATGAGAGCATATTTATGAGCCCCTTTGCGTCGCTCTTACACCACACAATGTGGTGCAAGAGCAACGAAAATGTAAAATGAGATTTATGAAGCCACGCGAGGCCATCTTGCGAGCCTCTGTGTGGCTTCATAAGTCTTGAGTAATGTAATGCAGTGCAAATCGCTGCATTGCATTACTCTTTACCAGGGAGGCATTTCCATGGGTGTTGCATGGGTGATCCCAACATCCATGGATTTTGATGCATTCCCAGATTTACAAGAACTTGTAAACCTGGGACGGTGCCAAAAAGATACGCCTTCCCAGGAGAGGCATAACGAAGAGAAATATCTTTATTTCTCCTAATTTTGTCCGCTTTCTATGTCTGCTGCATGCTGCAGTACACATAGAAAGAGGAAAAAGTGTGTCAGGATTGTTTTTGTGCAGGAAGATGCCCTTTCCTGCACAAAAACAATCCTGCATGCAATGCAGGCTCCCTTGCACAATGGTGCAAGGGTGCCTGTGTTGGCACCAGTGCGAGGGAAAAGGAAAGGAATGCACCGTATTAAATAAATACCGCACATTTCTGCCCCTTCCCTGTGATGTAGGACAGCTGAGCAAGGTGCCTTGCTGCGCCACAAAAGTCATAAATGTGCCCTATGGTACCTTACCTAAATGAAAACATGGTCTATTTGAAAGTATCATAATCGTTGTTTCCACTAGATGGCAGCAAATACTTGGTACAGATAATTAAAAAGCACTGTTTTGGTAAAACTATTTCGAAAACGGGAAGAGCAGGAGTGAAGGTAATTTGAAACAAAATGTAAAAGACTCAAAAATCATTTTCCTATAATATACGCCAAGCTGTTACTCGTTACTCCATTACAATGTAGGCGATACAAAAGAATAAAAAACGTTTCAGCAGAAAAATCTTAGAAGAGCAGCGGCAGCTGGTGGGGTTAAAAGTGGTGAGACGTAAGACCAATAAATTCGGGGGCCTATATACGAGAATGACATGCAGTGCAGCAGAACAAGTCACCTTGCTGTGCTACACTTTGTGACTGGGAAAGCGCAGGAACGCACTGTATTTAAGGCAATACAGCTCATTCCTGCCTTTTCCCCTGCACTGGCACACGTTTGGCAGCCTAGCGCCAATTCTGGCACCCTTGCGCCATGCTACAAGGGAGCCTGCTTTGCATGCAGGATTGTTTTTGTGCAGGAAGGTACACCTTCCTGCACAAAAACAATCCTGAGAGGCATATTCTTCTTTCTATGTGTGCTGCACAATACAGCACACATAGAAAGAGGAAGTAACAAGGAGAAGTAAAGATATTTCTCCTCGTTACACCTCACCTGAGAATGTGTATCTTTTTGGCGCATTCCCAGGTCTACCAGTTCTGGTAAAGCTTGGGATGCATAAAAAAACCATGGGAGTTGCATTGGAACACCCACACAATGCCCATGGGATGCCTTCCCAGGGCAGAGTGTGGCAACGCAACGATTTGTGCTGCGTTGTCTTACTTTAGATTTATGGAGCCACTCAAGGCCATGCAAAGTGGCCTTGCCTGGCTTCATAAATCACATGTAAGGTTTGCGTCGCTCTTTCACCACTGTGCGTGTTGCAAGAGGGACGCAAACCAGCTCATAAATAGAATCCTGAAATTTGGTGAGTGAGCGCAGCAAGCAAGCTGGGGTTTTCTACTGCAGTCTTAGGGGTTGTCTGCCTGAGAATATTTTTATACCTTGGTGTGAAATGTTGCATTTTCCAGCACAATTCCCTTAAAAAATGACAGAAAGAACAGTTCTTACAGCATTTTCAAAGGGAAATTCGTAAAATGTTTCATACAGTTTCTGATTTGCCAATGGAGACTGAACTCCCCAAGCGTGTGAACACCAGGCTGGAGGGCTTGGGTTAACCACCTTTAGTATAAAATGAGGGGAAAACAGAGAAAGCCATCTAATGGCTACACTGGACAATGTGAAACCAGAAAACTTGGAATAAATACAGTAGTGGCCCGTCCCCTGCCAAAGTGGGGGCGCGGGCCGGAGGAGGGAGGTGGGGAGGGTTTGGGTAAAAAAACATAAAAATAAACTTACCTTAACGCTGCTGCCGCCACCGCCGTCTCCCGCGCATCGGATCTTCCTGCTTCTGGCTCTGTGGCTGGGCACAGGCTCCCAGCCTGCCGTGCGGCCAATCCTGATGCTGCTCTTGCATCAGAGCAGCTTCAGAATTGGCCTAGGCGTCACCTGTGCCTGCTCTCTCAAGCCCCAGCAACACAGCTGTGGCTGGAGAGAGCTTCACTGCGCATGAGGGGTTTGGCTGGCCTGAGACGGCTGGCCAAACACCTCATGCGCAGTGAAGGGAGTGTCCACCACTCCCCCACCAGCAGTGTCATCTCCTGAACTCGCCCCCAAGACTCATTAGAGTCCTGGGGTTGGGTCCAGGGTATTAAAATAAAACGATAATAAAACGGGTTTAAAACCTGTTTTCTTATCGTTTTATGTACTGGTGGTGGCAGGGGCGGCGCTTCTCCGCCCTAATGGAGCAGCCGCTGTTGAATAAATACCAGCATTACCTCCTTGACCAAATTGTGTGATCATAGGGAATTGCCTTATTTCACTGTGCCTCCTAGTTCTTTGTCATCTCATTTGAGAGCACCATGAAATATTTCGGTTCAAGGTGTGAAATGTACAAAACCTCTTTTGTAGATACTTTAATAGACTATAATGTTGCCCCATGTAAGATACCAACCTAGGCCACATATAAGATGCACTATAACTGACTTCCTCTTAATATGTTTCTTTCATTGTTGTCAGCACATGAATATTTGATGTTTAAAAATATCCAGCTAGTGTCTTAATTGCACAGCATGAAACCAGCAAACCTGGGATTAATCCTGGCCTCCGCTAGATTAATTGTTTGTTCCTAGGCAATTGAGTTATTTCACTATACAGCGTTGTCCTTTATCATCACGTTGTGTAATTCTAGGCAATTACATTATTTCACCAAATGTGATAAGGAGAAAAAGAGCCACAGTGAAATAAGACAATTGCCTAGAATCACACAGTTTGGTCACCCAGGAAGCCGGGTTTGAAAGAACATCTTGAAATCCTTCAGGGTGCTTGTTGTGCTAAAATCTCTCTTGCGGTTCTCGATAAACTACAATATTGCTGCATCTAGCATCGCAACCTAGGCCACATGTAAGATGCACAAGGTGAATCAATTGTCAGAACTTGTTTATTGACATCGTCATCTGTTTGGGGGGATGAGAGGCAAAACCGGTTCATGTTCAGAGGCTATCGCTTCTAATAAATGCCACTCGTCGTAGTATGCAGTCCAATGTACTAAACGGAAACTCTTCTGCATGAAAATACAGTGGGGTATATTCTCAAGGAACTATCGCCGAGTTAACGGCACTTTATCTCAGCCAAAGTCGCGATAAAATCATCGTCCCATTCACAAGCTGGTGCAAACAGCCGATATCACCACTTTACCTGCGATAGCACCCGCAAAAAACATCGCCACAGATGAGCCCGGCAACTAACGCTAACGATATACAGAGTAGGCGTTCCAGTGGAAAAAGCCGCAACAACACCACTCCACAACATTCTCAACGACCAGCCAGATCGGCGATAAGATCACAAAACATGCGCTAAGGCGCGTTAGCAGCAGGAAACTAACACCTGCTCCTACCTGGTGTAAAGTCGTATGACAACCGGCACCAGACAAGGGAGCACAGCCCATAGCCACACATGAAGAACAACAGATGCCCTGGAGCTACCGATCATGCAGCCCGGAGCCCCAATAGATCAACAACACCCACCCCCACCACCCCCAGGACTCCCCCCCCTTTTGGACAAAGATATTGCACCTCGACTCCACGAAATCATGAACCAAACAAATTGCCTGAAGTCGCACAATCACAACACCCAACATACATGTGTGGTCAGAAAAAAGGGAAATCATACATCCATATCATAATATCCAAACAATACGTTTATTACAGAAGAAACCAAAAAAAACAAATCTGAAGAGGCATGGCGGGTCGTCTCCGGACATTCTGTAAGTCACAGCCTGCAAAACAGAAACCTGGATCAGAAGGTGTGCCATGCGCCCATCAAAGTACAGAGAGAGAGACTGAAAGAGAGAAAGAGAGAGGGAGAGAGAGGGAGAGAGGGAGAGAGAGGGAGTGAGGGATAGAGGGAGAGAGGGAGAGAGAAAGAGAGAGGGAGAGAGGGAGAAAGGGGGAGAGGGAGAGAGGGGGAGAGGGAGAGAGAGGGAGGTAAATAGAGAAGGAGAGAGGGAGAGAGGGAGAGAGAGGGAGTGAGGGAGAGAGGGAGAGAGAGGGAGAGAAAGAGAGAGTGAGAGAGGGAGAGAGAAAGAGAGGGAGAGAGGGAGAGAGGGGGAGAGAGGGAGAGAAGGAGAGAGGGAGAGAGAGGGAGAGAAAGAGAGAGGGAGAGAGAAAGAGAGAGGGAGAGAGGGAGTGTGGGAGAGTGGGCGAGAGGGAGAGAGAGGGAGAGAAAGAGAGAGGGAGAGAGAAAGAGAGAGGGAGAGAGGGAGTGAGGGAGAGAGGGAGAGAGGGAGAGAGAGGGAGAGAGGGAGAGAGAGGGAGAGAGGGAGAGAGGGAGAGAGAGAGAGGGAGTGAGGGAGAGAGAAAGAGAGAGGGAGAGAGGGAGAGAGAAAGAGAGGGAGAGAGAAAGAGAGGGTGAGAGAGTGCCGACACTGCGGACCTAGGCCTCACTGCTCACCTGCTGCCACTGGTGTGTCTCCAACCACGTGCCGGTATTCACAGCAGTCCCCCAGGTCCCTCATCTGAAACTGTTTCCAGAGACATGAATGGCAGAGTCCATACAGTTGCACACGCCATCATCGCTTGCACGCCCCTGCGCACACAGGCTGCTGCACCCCAGCCCCTCCCCCCGCCCAGCAGTTATTGCCCGCCCCTGCGCAACCAGGCCTCACTGCTCACCTTCTGCCACCGGCGTGTCTCCAAGAGGGCCCACTACGTTCCGGAGGGATCACCAAGCCCGGTGCCCGCGACCATGGCACCCTCCACATCATGCAGCCCCGCACCGCAGGCCACCAGGTCACACACATCACTCTGGGTCTTGATTACGCAATGGCAGAGACCACAGCAGTGCACACGGCATCATCGCAGGCTGCACATCCGCACAGCGCTTGAGGTGCCACTAACTCTGTGAACCGCGAGGCAATGCCACGTGGCGGGAGGCCCGCCCTGCCCGCTGGCTCAGGCCTACACTGCGGTCCAGCAGGGCTCACACTAATCCTTGCCAGTCCGGACCACCCGGACGGCGCATCATCACAGGCTGCACACCCGCTCAGCACTTTAGGTGCCCCTATCTCACTGCACCGCAAGACACCGTCCCATGGCGGTGTGCCTGTGCCTGCTGCAGTGTATCCGGTGCCACCAAGTCTGTGCACCGCTAGCCAAGGACCCTTAATGATTGAGTCCCGTGGTGCTGAACCATCATGTCACCCCTGGCACTGGGCAATGTGAGGTGGCAGGGCCCTAGGCCCTTATGCATATGTGAGAACTACACGGAGACACCCAGTCAGAGAGATTGGAAATGGCGTCCAGCACGTGCACCTGGCCCTTTTCATTGGCAGGGTCACATGTCCTGTGACGCCTGGGCTGTATGGGTGTGGCGTGGGTGTACACCAGCCGTGAGGGAGTGGCTGTGGCATGCTGACAACTAGATCTGTGAGCTGCAGATTCCAACAGTGAAGACCTGGGACATGTAGCGTTTTCGTCCCCCCCGTGTGCGTAATTGGAGTGGGCTGTCCTGGCGTATGCCAGTCCAGCGTAAGGGTGTGAACAATGACCCGGGGGCTCTGGGCGTAGTTCCGTCCTGGGCTGGACAAGGACGTGAATACTAGATGTGTCTCTGTTGTAGTGTCGGCGCCACCCGGACCGCAACCGGCAATGTGTCACCCTGTGACAAAAGTCCCACAACATGGGCAACTTGGACGTAAGGGGAAATCACTGACCCTACATTCATCCATATTTCCACAATTGAAAGATCATAGACATGACACATCTGTGTGAATAAGAATGTTTATTGCACATTCAAGGCAGTGTTGCAGCTGGAGCAGTACAGGGCCATGCCAACCCCACTTCACATTGTCGGCCCGTGGAGGGCCAGCCAGAGTCTTTCAGGGAATGACAGGTATATCAGGAGAGGAGGACTTCAGTCCGCAGTCTGATAGCTGTGTCATTGGTGACCAATCAGAATATGGCAGTCCATGTCGAGGTCCAAGGTGAGTGTCGCAGAGTGCATTGGGGGACAGTGGAAGGTGATAATGCAGAGGGCAGAACCAAGCAGAAACAGGCCACAGGGCGGAGATGAATGCTACTGCGTCCTCCTGACCACGATGGCAGAGTCATCCGCATCTTTGTCCTCTGCTGTTGCATGTGCCTCACATGTGGCTGGTGGTGTTCTGTCTCTATCACTGTGTGGCACTGACACATCAGGGGCCGGAGATGTGGATGGGGTGGTAGCAGCAGCATACATCAGCGCCAGGCCTTGTGGCAGCAATGCCATGAGGAGAGTCTTCAGGGCATTGAGGGACCCAGCTACCTCTCGCTGGTGTGCAGCCGTGGCAGCCGCTCTTTCTGCCTGCGTCCGCTCCATGTTCTCCATGATCCTCCGCATGTGTCCCAACTCCCTGGCGAGATCGCTGGAGGCACTCTGACTAGACAGTTGTTCTTGTCGCAGAGTCAGGACTTTAGCGATGTCAGCCATGGTCCGTTGGAGAGCATGGAGCGGACTGTGGGTGTCCGTTAGGGACTGTGAGTGGTCCCTGATGGGACTTAGACACCCACGTATGGCATCTAGTTTGGCTGCCATGCGGTCGAACCCCACCTGCACCTGTTCAGTCAGCTTCTCCTGGCACCCCAACACACGGCGTTGTAAGGCCATGTGTTCGTCGTGGGGGTCCTGGGAGGTAGCGTGATGGTGGGTGCTGCCTGCTGTGTGTGCTGTGCAGGGGGTGGGTTCTCCTCGTGGCAGCTGGGCTGCCCTGATCCTGGAAGTGGGCTGCGGAGGCTCTCCACGAGATGTTGGAGGGCGTCGGAGTCGAAGGTGTGTTGGTTCTCTTCGTCATCAGAGAAGAGAGGTTCGGACTGCTCTGCAGGAGGTGTTGGATTTCCCCCTGCAATGTGAAGGGGAGATGCAGTTTAACATTGTGTTCACATGTATGTTGACGCATTGTACATGTTTACATTCAGACTGCATGACATTGTACATTGTGACTGTTTGGGGGGGCTGCCTATTTGATATGGGACAGTGAACATTCCGACTGCATCACGGATGTTTGTTTGTACTTGTACATTGTCAACTCACATTTCCCTGAAGTGCCAAATGTGATTGGCCAGTTTCTACGCACATGCGGCACCAGTTGTGTCCTCTGTTCTGTTGTGGACGTATTGCGGTTTGCACCACATCGTTGTCAATGTTGATGTGCTCTGCATGTAATGTGTGTGTGCCGCATTTTGTGGGAGTCGCCCCTTCAGCTCTGATTTAGCTGCCCTTATCCCTTTCATGCGGTGTGCCTCTGGGTTCTGTGCTAATGCAGTGCTGAGATGTTGCATACCTGTGTGCATTGGTCTCTTGGTGGGAGTTGTGGGTCTGGGGCATGGTTTGTCCGCAGATGTGCTATGCTTAATTGTGCATGTGTGCCATTGTGCCCATCTCCCCCGTCCCCCAGTCCCTGGTGGTTACTCACCCTGTTGCTGTTGTGTCCGGTCATGTTGAGCAGTGTCCGGTCCCCCGACTCCTGCCACCGTCTCCCCATTGATGACTGTGGACACCATTTCCTCCATCTCGTCCAGCTCCTCCTGTGGCGCTGGACTCCCACCTCCAGTCTGCATTGCTACCTTCTGGTTGTTTGCAAGTTTCTGCTTGGTTTTGGCTTCACATCATTCCAGCGCCTCTTGACCTCGTCCATTGTCCTCTTCAGCACTCCGACTGCATTCACCTTGTCCACGATGGTCTGCCATATTCCATTTTTAGTTGCCAGTGACACAGTGGAGGTGACGAACTGTGATTGATGGTGTTCTATCACCTCCGTTATCAGGATCCTGTTTTCCTGCGGACTGAACTTCGTCTTCCTCTTCTTCTTGTCCTTGCCCTTCCCTGACCCCGAGGTCTCAGGCTGGTCCTCCGTGGGGCTTGAGGGGTTCTGGTTGTCCTCTGTGCTTGCTCCGGCTGCCTCCATTGTGCTTCGTTGTTGTTTGGCTTTTGTTTGTATATTTTTTTTCTACTTTTATAGTGCATTTTCCCGCATGACGCGTGGGAATTACAGGCCTGTCGCTGGTTTTCGCTGATTTTTGTATCACGGTTGGCCTCATCGCAACTTTATTCGCGTTCGTGTTTCGCATTTTTGCGGCGTAGCGTTCATTTGAACGCGGTCATTTGACGCGTTATCTTGTGACTATCGCATGGTACCACCGTGTTGTGAATACCACGTTAACACGGAGTTGTTTTCCCGCGATGTACTGCGATGTGAGGGGTTGCGTTAAGCTACACTTGCGGTAGTTATCACACATTCTTGGGAATATGCCCCAGTATTTCTTTAACATATGGAAGTGTTTTAGTTTAGTACATTAAAATGGCTACACTGCCAGTGGCAGCAGTGTAATAAATTATTGCACTAAAGTTAAATGCTTTGCATATTAAAGAAATATATCATTTCTTTAACATGTACAAGTGTTTCCGTGCATTAAATTGTGAGACTGCCAGTGGCAGCAGTGTAATATTTAATGAACTAAACTAAAACTCTTCCGCCTGGTAAAGAATTGAATGCTTAGCTGTGGGCAAGATGCATGTCTGGGGGCCCAGTGCTGCCATCGTGTGCTGGATCATGCACAGTGAGGCAGAGTTAACTGCACGTGAACCCGACGTCAGAGGGAGCGATGATTGACGTGCAGCCCTGGGCAGGACAGGGTTTAAGCCCAAACCGCCTGCTGCTGCATTTCAAAGTGACACTTCTGATGTCTTTAAAGGGCTGGCTATGAAGAGCCACCAAAATGGCAGGCCTAGGCTGGAAACAGGTAAGCCCTTAGCCTGCTGTAAATGCAGCACCCAAAGACAAGCACTAAAGTGAGGGTCAGAGAATGATAGCTAGGCAATTTTGCATTGCGGTACTGGATATATAACTTTAACACTAATTTTAAAAGTGCTATTTTTAAAATTAGTGCTAAAGATGGCAGTACAATACATGGTGCAGTAATTCACAAAATATGAAGGGTGGAGCCCCGCGCCCCTCTAGAGAAGTGTTAAAGCAATGGATTCGGGTCTTGCTTGGTCAATGTAAATTTGATTACGTTACTCCTACTTTATCATGGCTGCACTGGCTTCCAGTTGTAAAATACTTGGGTCCAGATTTACTAAAAAGTCGCACAATGCAACGCAGCAACCAAAGTTTGTGTGAAAGGGAGAGAGCAGGAAAGCACCATATCTTCCAAGATATGGCACTATCCTGCTCTCTCCTTAGCCCTGGTCCAAAATCAGGCAGCCAAGTGCCACACATACAGTTTTGCACCACAGTGCAAAGGTGTCTGCATGAGTCTAGCATAGGTCTTGTACTGGAATGGTACCCTTCCCATACAAAATATTATGATTAGACTGACTTTAAAAATGTTCCCACTTGTGTGTGCTGTACAGCGAAGCACACATGCAGAGTCGGGAAAGAAAGTGGAAATGAAAGCATTTCTCCTTTTTAATGCTTGCTTTCAAGTGGTTTTAATTTTTGCTTCAAAATCCTATCTACTATTGTTAGTAGGTAGGGTTTTGCATCAAAAACCATGGGTTTTACACAGGAATGCCCATATACCACTCATGGAACACCACTTAGCCCAGAGTGTTGGAAAGCATTGCTTCACACTGGCTTGTGTTACTTTTTCTTACAAACCAATGGAAATACCAATTTGCATTGGTTTGTAAATCCTAAATAGAATTTTTCAGGGGGTCTACATTATAAAAGTAACACAAACCCAACACAAAACCTTTGTAAATCAGGCCTTAAGAGTTGCTGCTTTAAGACTTCAAAATCCATTCCCTTGCTATCTGAAAGAAAATCCACCTCTCCATCCTTCAGGAAACACATGAAGATTTGTCTCTTTTCACTTGATAAACTCAAATTCCACAGCCTTATGCATTATTCCCATTCAAAGTCCGCTCGTAGGTAACCCCGGGCGGAGACCTCCACTCCGCCCGCGGAGTGTGCGGAGATTTGCCTTCTCCGTGTTCCGTGGAGAACGCAGAGAAGGCAAATCTCCACACACTCCGCAGCAGAGCGGAGTTGGCCAGCATATAAAAAGTAATTAACAATTATAAAAAAATAAATGTAAAACCACTTACCTGGCATGCGGCGTCCCCGGGCTGCCCTCCTCCTCTTCTTCGCCGTCTCGCTAATCCTTGTGAGAACTGCGCATGCGCGGGCGCGCACGCATGCGCTGTTCTCACAAGGATTAGCGAGATGGCAAAGAAGAGGAGGAGGGCAGCCCAGGGACGCCGCATGCCAGGTAAGTGGTTTTACATTTCTTATTTAATAATGTTTAATTACTTTTTATAATGGGGGGGTGGAGACGGGTGTGCGTACGCACACTACGCCCGGGGTTACTCATAGGGTCTTTTTCTATAGAGCCAAGAAACATTGTATGTGCATGTGCTTTGTAAATGAATGTTTGGCGAAAATACTTTTTAGACAACACATGAATAGTAACGTGCAACTCAGATTCTGGCAAAAATTCATGCATGAGGGGACGGACATGTGATTGAAAAACAAATACAACAATGACTGGATGGATGCAGAGTTAAATACATACATGTATGTATGGATACCTCAATGTAAATTAGAGTTCAATTACACAAAATTGATGCACACAATATCGATATGCAAAAATATCAGAAATTAAATATCGTAAACGAAAATAGTGCCTTCCTCTACTTGACTAATAAAACCACAAATATCGAGAACACAAATATTGCTGTTAAAATATTGTTTTTTACTTATATTGAAAACAAAAGTATTGGAACTAAAAAAATTGTTACCTTTAAATAAACATGAATAGTCAAACATATCGCGTCACACAATGTCGACTACAACAATATCTCCAAAATTACTATATTAATATTATTGACTACATTATCATTAATCAACATAAAATACCTACTTTTTACATTAAACAAAACATTAAAATGAACACTGATCAACATATGCACATGTTTTAACAATAAACAAATGACATTCCCAAAATAACTATAAATCACCACAAAGAAAAATATAACTAAATACATAACACAATGAGTTACATTTTATTTACATACACTGCAAACATGTATACAACAATCCAAATTTAAAGATAAATACATATACACACACACACACACACACACACATATATAATAAAATTCAAAAGTATCAAACTACATACTACATATTAAATATCATAAATATATCATAAATTATCGTTTACCATAGAAGAACATCCCTGAAAAAAATTCTAACCAAAAACAGAACTAACCAATACAATTAAGCTATAAATAAACGTAACCAATAAAATCACACAAACAATTAAATCAACAATATAAAAGGCGCACACATTTTATAAACTTAATACTTCAAAAACAACAAAATCAGCAAGAAGAGGAATATATATATATATATATATATATATTATCTACTGGCGGTCGCCAGTAGATAGTTATAGTTAGGACCTATTTTCCATAGGAAATTCGCAACATTCTATTTCCAATACCTTTGGCGCCGGATGACGAATCTGCACGAAATTCTCAAAACTTATGGCCCGCTCCGGTCCGCTCCTATCCTGAAAGTTTCGGGGTGATTCGTCAAGTGGGGGCCGAGAAAAAAGGAGGGTCCCAAAACGGGTTTTCCCCATGCAATTTTCCATAGGAACCTTTAGTCACAGCTACAGCCCGAACTGCTGAACGGAATTACACCAAATTTGGCAAAAAGGTAGCCCTTGGTTCAGAGTCGTGCCTTTTGGTTAAATGGTGTAAATCCGTTCAGTAGTTCCTGAGAAAATCAAAAGTAAAACCACAAATATATCTATGGCCGCGGAGGGTCCGCGCACCCTGAGCGCACCTTCCTGATCACGAGCTGTATGCTAATTGGCTGTCAACACTCCAAACCAGGAAGTGTTGGCAGCCATCTTGTTCCTCGGTAGAACCAAGGCACAAGAAACAAGTGCGCAAAACGTAAAAAGGGGGCAGGGTAGAAACACCCTGACCCCCTAGGCCTGCTTAGGGGGTCCCACAAGGACCCCCAGGGCCAAAAAAAGCATTTTTTTTTTAAATCGGCGGAATGCACTTAGGGTGCGCGGATCCCGCCGCGCTTCGAGGGTATTTTGCCCCCGGGTGGGCCAAGTCCCGGGGGCATGCAGGGGTGGGTTTAAATGTTAGTTGGGGGGCCTCTAAGGCCCCCCAAGCCCCGGGGACCGCCACACCCCGGGGCTTTCAAATTATAATGATGGCGGGGGCACACGGCCCCCCCGCAGCCCCAGGGACCGCCACCCCCGGGGCTTCTTTTTTAATTAAAAAATTACCTGTGTGGGGGGGCTCCAGCCCCCCCCACATGCACCGGGGACCACCACCTCCCCGGGGCACTAATTAAAGAAATGTGGGGGTCCGTTTCGGACCCCCGAAGCCCCGGTGACCACCACCTCCCCGGGGCTTTGTAGATGTTGGGAGGGGGGCCGCGCGGCCCCCCTCCTGGAGCCTGTGGTGGCCCTGAGGACCGCCACCCCCCAGGGCCAGCTCCTGCAGTGTCCCGGGGTGCCTACCCCCGGGACACTGCTGTTTGCAATGACAGGACGTGAGCCGCGCGGCTCCCGTCCTGTCATTGCAAACTTGCTTTGCTTCATTGAAGCGAGAGCAGGGAAACCTGCTCTCGCTTCCATTAAAGCAAAGCAGATTGCTTTTCCATAAGGGGAGCTGCATGTCAGCAGCTCCCCTTATGGAAAAGCAATGCCGGCTCCCGCAGGACGCGGGGAGCCGGCGGGACGGTGGGGGGATTGGGGACCCCCCCACGGTCTCCAACGAGTGGCCAGGCCCCGGGGGATGGGGTCCCCGGGGCCATTAGTGGCCCGGGAGGGGGGCCACGCAGCCCCCCTCCCCAACAATTATAAAAAAAAATAATAATAATTTTAAATGCGCAAAGGCCGGCCCCGGGGGATGGGGTCCCCGGGGCCAATAGAAGCCTTAGGAGGGGGGCCACGCAGCCCCCCTCCTCAAAAATTTCAAATAAAAGTGGCCATGCCCCGGGGGATGGGGTCACCGGAGCTGGAATCGGCCACGGGAGGGGGGCCACGCGCCCCCCATCCTGTACTGTTTAAAAAAAAAAATATTCAAATAGGATCAGGCCCTGGGGATGGGGTCCCCAGGGCACCAAAAAGTGAAAAGGATGGGGGGCCACACAGCCCCCCTTCAAAAAGAAAAAAAAAGCGAACGAGCATCAGGTCCCGCCCCCTCCCTTAACCACTCTGCAAACGCGCCCTGTGGTGCGTTTTAAATTGGGGAAAGAATTCCCCTTCAATACTGGGGGTCCCTGGGGGCCAACTAGCCCACCAGGTACCTCCAGTAAGCGCCACAGGGCTGGGTTGCAGAGAGGTGTTCAGAGGCCACGCCCCTTTTTACACCTTTCTGCAACGCAGCTCTGTGGCGCTTACTGGAAGTACCTGGTGGGCTAGTTGGACCCCAGGGACCCTCAGGATTCAAGGGGACTTAATCTCCCAACTTAAAACGCGCCACAGGGCATGTTTGCACAGAGGTGAAGAGAGGGGGAAGGGCCTGATGTGACAAGTTGGTTTCTTAGTTTTAATCCCCCTGCCCTATTATGTACTAGGGACTTACAGAGGAGGTCATGCTAATCACAGGGGTACCCCAACGCATAGTGTTCCCTAGTGTATGTAGGTGTTTTCACTGTATTCTAAGTGTCTTTTAGCATAGCACTGGCTCTAGGCCTGGTTAGTCAGAGTCAGTTACCACCAGTACCCGTCTGAAAAAGTTGTGGGCACAGGATGATTTTGGAACAAGGCCTCTTTCTGCTCCTCTGTTGGTTCTTTCTACACGTCTTGCTTCTTCCTGCACTTTTCTTCGTCTTTGTGGACTTCTGTTGCTTCTTTCTGCATTTCTTTTGCTTCTTTCTGTGCGTTTTTTCTTCTTTCTTCACATGTCCTACCTCTGTAGGCATAGTTAGAAACTAGCATTTGAAAAACCTTTGAAATTCACTGAAAAAACCATAAGTTTCAGGCACGTTATAGTTAGAAATTAGCATTTAAAAAACCTTTGAAATTCACTGAAAAAACCATAGGTTTCAGGCACGTTATAGTTAGAAATTAGCATTTAAAAAACCTTAGAAATTCACAAAAAAAAAAATAGGTTTTAGGGAAAGTTATAGTTAGTTGGACATTGCACTCGTACAAAACCTGTGAAATTCCCCGTTATAGTTAGTTCAGCTAACTATAACTCGCGCCCGCAATGCACTGCTGATGACGTCACATATTACATCACTCATGACATGGTCAGTAACATCACTGATGACATCACTGATGACATCTCAAATGACATCACTGATGACATCACTGATGACATCATCCATGTGATAATTTGATGCATCTTCTCACACCCTAATATAACCTTTGATACACCCACTCTAAATTACAGACTGCCATTCTCAAAACCATAGACACTCCAACACCATTAACTACATACCCACTCACTGATTCTTAGGTCTACACACACATCCACTCACTCACCCGTACAGTCACTCATACTCATGGTCACTCAGTACAGGACTATCATATGCACTCATACACCTACATAGACACTCACACACCGCCACTCATCCATAAAGGTACTCACACACCTAGTCAGTCATGCAAATAATTAATCACACTGCCATTTACTCACCTATACAGTGATACACACACCAGCTCACTTACTCATACAAATACTAGCACATTCTTACGCTCTTATACAATCACTGATACAAGTACACACTCATCCATACAGCCACTCTCATAATCACACACTCTCACTTATAGCCATTTATATACTCCAACACACATATATAATGCCTTTCACATATGTAGTTACTCACACATGTACCACTGAGATATACATTCACTCACTAACACACCCATACACACACTCACCCACCCATACAGTCATCACAGATGCACTCTTGAAACAATGCACCCAGTGAATCACACACTCACACATCTATGCACAGAGTCACACACACCCCACCCACACAAACACTCAGGCATTCATACAGATACTCAGACAACCAATCCATAACCCATATAGACACTCATGTAGCTAGTCACAAACCCATGCAGCTGCTTACACAACAACAGACAGACGGATACAGACATTCACACAGTTTAGTCACTAACCCATGCATTCAGTAAGATACGTTTAATCACTCACTTATAGACTCAGTCACGCACCTACTAAATCATCCATTCAGACACTTATACACCCACTCGTTCTTCAATACGCCTTTTCCTATATATATTAAACATATTTAAACTTTACAGAAACACACAGTCACTGGATGATGTCATTAGTGATGTCATTTGAGATGTCATCAGTGATGTCACTGACCATGTCATGAGTGATGTAATATGTGACGTCATCAGCAGTGCATTGCGGGGATGCGCGAGTTATAGTTAGCTGAACTAACTATAACGGGGGAATTTCACGGGTTTTGTACGAGTGCAATGTCCAACTAACTATAACTTTCCCTAAAACCTATGGTTTTTTCAGTGAATATATATATATATATATATATTATCTACTGGCGGTCGCCAGTAGATAGTTATAGTTAGGACCTATTTTCCATAGGAAATCCGCAACATTCTATTCACAATAACTTTGGCGCAGGTTGACGAATCTTCACGATATTTTCAAAACTCGTGGGGCGCTCCGGTCTGCTCCTATCCTGAAAGTCTTGGGGTGATTCGTCAAGTGGGGGCTGAGAAAAAAGGGGGGTCCCAAAACGTGTTTTCCCCATGCAATTTTCCATAGGAACCTTTAGTCGCAGCTACAGCCCGAACTGCTGAACGGAATTACACCACATTTGGCAAAAAGGTAGCCCTTGGTTCAGAGTCGTGCCTTTTGGTTAAATGGTGTAAATCCGTTCAGTAGTTCCTGAGAAAATCAAAAGTAAAATCACATATATATCTATGGCCGCGGAGGATCCGCGCCCCATGCGCGCACCCTCCCGATCACGAGCTGTATGCTAATTGGCTGTCAACACTCCAAACCAGGAAGTGTTGGGAGCCATCTTGTTCCTCAGTAGAACCGAAGCACAGAAAAAAGTGCGCAAAACGCAAAAATGGGGCAGGGTAGAAACACCCTGACCCCCTAGGCCTGCTCAGGGGGTCCCACAAGGACCCCCAGGGCCAAAAAAAGCATTTTTTTTTTAAACAATCGGCGGGATGCGCGTAGGGTGTGCGGATCCTGCCGTGAAAAAAAAAACGAAGCGCGGACTCCCGCGCTTTGTTGTTATTTGGCCCCCGGGTGGGCCAAATCCTGGGGGCATGCGGGGGTTTGTAAAAATATTTTGTGGGGGGCCTCTAAGGCCCCCCCAAGCCCTGGGGACCACCACCCCCCGGGGCTTCAACTAAATAATGGTGGCGGGGGGGCACACGGCCCCCCGCAGCCCCGGGGACCGCCACCCCCCAGGGCTTCTTTGTTTTAAAAAAGAAATTACCTGTGTGGGGGGCTCCAGCCCCCCACACGCCCGGGGACCGCCACCTCCCGGGGCACTAACAAAAGAAATGTGGGGGTCCGTTTCGGACCCCGAAGCCCCGGGGACCACCACCTCCCGGGGCTTTACTAATGAAGGGAGGGGGCCACGTGGCCCCCTCCTGGAGCCCTCCATGGCCCTGGGGACCGCCACCCCCAGGGCCAGCTCCTGCAGTGTCCCGGGGTGCCTACCCCGGGACACTGCTGTTTGCAATGGCAGGGCGGGAGCCGCGCGGCTCCCGCCCTGTCATTGCAAACTTACTTTGCTTTATTGAAGCGAGAGCAGGAAACCTGCTCTCGCTTCAATGAAGCAAAGCAGATTGCTTTTCCATAAGGGGAGCTGCATGTCAGCAGCTCCCTTATGGAAAGCAATGCCGGCTCCCGCAGGACGCGGGGAGCCGGTGGGACAGTGGGGGTATTGGGGACCCCCCCACGGTCCCCAATGAGTGGCCAGGCCCCGGGGGATGGGGTCCCCGGGGCCATTAGTGGCCCAGGAGTGGGGCCACGCAGCCCCCCTCCCCAAAAAATGATTTAAAAAAAGGACAGAAAGGCCGGCCCCGGGGAATGGGGTCCCCGGAGCCTTAAATGGCCTGAGGAGGGGGGCCATGCAGCCCCCCTCCAAATAAATTAAAAAAAAAAAACAGTGGGCATGCCCCGGGGGATGGGGTCTCCGGGGCCAATAGGGGCCCAGGGAAAGGGGGCCACGCGGCCCCCTTCCCATTTAAAAAAAAAAAGAAAATGCTCAGGCACGGGGGATGGGATCCCCTGGGCCAAAAGTGGTCGAGGGAAGGGGGGCCACACAGCCCCCCTCCCATAAAACAACAAAAAATGAAAAAAAAAAAAGACCGGCATTGTGCCCGAGGCCCCGCCCCCTCTCTGCAGCACTCTGCAAACGCGCCCCCTGGTGCGTTGTAAGTTGGGGAAGTAATTCCCCTTGAATCCTGGGGGTTCCTGGGGGCTAACTAGCCCACCAGGAACCTCCAGTATGCGCCAGGGAGCTGCATTGCAGAGAGGTGTTCAGAGGCCACGCCCCTTTTTACACCTCTCTGCAACGCAGCTCTGTGGCGCTTAACGGAGGTAGCTGGTGGGCTAGTTGCACCCCAGGGACCCTCAGGATTCAAGGGGAGTTAATCCCCGACTTAAAACGCGCCACGGGGCGCGTTTGCACAGTGGTGAAGGGAAGGGGCGGGGCCTGAGGTGACATGTGTGCAAACATGCCCTGTGGCGTGTTTTAAGTTGGGGATTAAGTCCCCTTGAATCCTGAGGGTCCCTGGGGTCCAACTAGCCCACCAGGTACCTCCAGTAAGCGCCACAGAGCTGCGTTGCAGAGAGGTGTAAAAAGGGGCGTGGCCTCGGACCACCTCTCTGCAACGCAGGGCTGTGGCGCTTACTGGAAGTACCTGGTGGGCTAGTTGGGCCCCAGGGACCCTCAGGATTCAAGGTGACCTAATCCCGTAACTTAAAACGCGCCACGGGGCGCGTTTGCACAGTGGTGAAGGGAGGGGGCGGGGCCTGAGGTGACATGTGTGCAAACACGCCCTGTGGCGTGTTTTAAGTTGGGGGATTAAGTCCCCTTGAATCCTGAGGGTCCCTGGGGTCCAACTAGCCCACCAGGTACCTCCAGTAAGCGCCACAGAGCTGCGTTGCAGAAAGGTGTAAAAGGGGCATGGCCTCGGACCACCTCTCTGCAACGCAGGCCTGTGGTGCTTACTGGAAGTACCTGGTGGGCTAGTTGGGCCCCAGGGACCTCAGGATTCAAGGTGACCTAATCCCCCAACTTAAAATGCGCCACGGCGCGCGTTTGCAAAGTGGTGAAGGGAGGGGGCGGGCCTCAGGTGACATGTGTGCAAACACGCCCTGTGGTGCGTTTTAAGTTGGGGAATTAATTCCCCTTCAATCCTGAGGGACCCTGGGGGCCAACTAGCCCACCAGGTACCTTCAGTAAGCACAACAGAGTTGCGTTGCAGAGAGGTGAAAAAAGGTGCGTGGCCTCGGAATGCCTCTCTGCAACTCAGCTCTTTGGTCCT
This sequence comes from Calotriton arnoldi, assembly GCA_963921515.1. Lineage (NCBI taxonomy): Eukaryota > Metazoa > Chordata > Amphibia > Caudata > Salamandridae > Calotriton > Calotriton arnoldi. Next base: position 687,894 of record CAWUFW010006882.1, read on the forward strand.
AACTGTAGGTACCTGGGGGGCTAGTTGGGCCCCAGGGACCCTCAGGATTCAAGGGGACTTAATCACGCAACTTAAAACGCGCCACAGGGCGCGTTTGCACACATGTCACCTCAGGCCCCCCCCCTTCACCACTGTGCAAACGCGCCCTGTAGCGCGTTTAAATACGTAGTTTTAATCCCCCTGCCCTATTATGTACTAGGGACCTACAGAGGAGGTCATGCTAATCACAGGGGTACCCCAACGCATAGTGTTCCCTAGTGTATGTAGGTGTTTTCACTGTATTCTAAGTGTCTTTTAGCATAGCACTGGCTCTGGTTAGTCAGAGTCAGTTACCACCAGTACACGTCTGAAAAAGTTGTGGGCACAGGATGATTTTGCAACAAGGCCTCTTTCTGCTCCTCTGTTGGTTCTTTCTGCACATCTTTTGCATCTTCCTGCACTTTTCTTCGTCTTTGTGGACTTCTGTTGCTTCTTTCTGCATTTCTTTTGCTTCTTTCTGTGCGTTTTTTCTTCTTTCTTCACATGTCCTACCTCTGTAGGCTTAGTTAGAAACTAGCATTTAAAAAACCTTTGAAATTCACTTAAAAAACCATAGGTTTCAGGCACGTTATAGTTAGAAATGAGCATTTAAAAAACCTTTGCAATTCACTGAAAAAACCATAGGTTTCAGACACGTTATAGTTAGAAATGAGCATTTAAAAAACCTTTGAAATTCACTGAAAAAACCATAGGTTTTAGGGACAGTTATAGTTAGTTGGACATTTCACTCGTACAAAACCATAGAAATTCCCCCGTTATAGTTAGTTCAGCTAACTATAACTCGCGCCCCCGCAATGCACTGCTGATGATGTCACACATTACATCACTCATGACATGGTCAGTGACATCACTGATGACATCACTGATGACATCTCAAATGACATCACTGATGACATCATCCACGTGAAAATCTGATGCACCTCCTCACACTCTAATATAACCTTTGATACACCCACTGTAAAATACAGACTACCATTTTCGAAACCATTGACACAACAATACCAGTTACTACATGCGCACTCACTGATTCCTAGGTCTACACACACATCCACTCATTCACCCATACAATCACTCATACATGCAGTCACTCATCAATACAACACTATCATATGCACTCATACACCTATACCGACACTCACACACCGCCACTCATCCATGGAGTTACTCACACACCTAGTCAGTCATGCAAATAATCAATCACACTCCCATTTACTCACCTATACAGATACTAACGCATACTTACTCTCTTATATAATCACTGATACAAGTACACACATCCACACAGCCACTCTCACAATCACTGACTCTCACGTATAGTCATTTATACTCCAACTCTCACATACAGCCTTTTCCCTATGTAGTTACTTGGACATGTACCACTGAGACATCCATTCATTCACCAACACACCCATACACACACTCACCCGCCCATACAGCTGTTTTCACATGCACTCTTGAACCCATACACCCAGTGAATCAACCACTCACACATCTATGCACAGAGTCACACACCTCACACCCACCCACACACACACTCAGTCTCCCATACAAATACTCAAGCAACAAATCAATAACCGATATACACACTCATGTAGCTACTCACCAACCCATGCATTCAGTAAGACACATTTAATCACTCACTTATATAGTCAGTCACGCACCTACTAAATCATCCATCCAGACACTTATACACCCACTCATTCTTCAATACACCTTGGCATATATATAAAACATATTTAAACTTTACAGAAACACACAGTGACTGGATGATGTCATCAGTGATGTCATTTGAGATGTCATCAGTGATGTCATCAGTGATGTCACTGACCATGTCATGAATGATGTAACATGTGATGTCATCAGCAGTGCATTGCGGGGACGTGAGTTATAGTTAGCTGAACTAACTATAACGGGGGAATGTCTCTGGTTTTGTACGAGTGAAATGTCCAACTAACTATAACCTCCCTGAAACCTATGGTTTTTTCAGTGAATTTCTAAGGTTTTTTAAATGCTAATTTCTAACTATAACGTCCCTGAAACTATGGTTTTTTCAGTGAATATATATATATATATTATTTTTTTCAGTTTCAGGTTTTGGTCAGAGAATTTCTTCACAGTTTTCGGTCAGGAAACCGTGACGGATTAGCTTGAGCTGCACTCGGAATCTACTGAAAAAGAAATATTTTTAAAAGGGGACCTCCGAAAAGAATTATCTATGAATGTTATTCTCCATCAATCTCAAGTGAACTCCAACTACGGTCCATGATAATACTGTGCATATATTGCGTTTGGATACGTGGTGATCCTTGGGCAGGATCGTGACTTGGAGAAGTTTGGTTATCCACTTGAATTCAATCTTTCAACGGCTGTCCCCCAATCTTTTTAGTCCTGAGGAAGACCCGCTGTGATGCATAGTCCTTAACACATAACCGTAGGGTCGAAACGTCAACGGCATTGTGTAAAGTCCTGCATCAGCTATCCTAAGATAGAAAAACAAAGACAAATGATAATCTGAACCTTGATTGTTGGACATCAGATATTTTTCGCTTTCATCTGTTTGCATTTTGTACATGTGAATATTGTGATTATTTCATTTTCACCATGTATCACAGTTCTTTGGTTTATTGTATATTTTAGAATTTACTGTGGGTAGCTTATCTATTGTGTTAAAAAAAACTAAAGAAAAAATTGTTTTGCTAGATTAAGTATTTGATATATGATGGGGAATATATAAAATCAGAAGAAGTCCTTGTGTTGTGTTTGGTGTTTTCAATTTATGTGCTTTTTCAAATTAGTTTTTCATTACAAGTTGGTATGCATTTTTTCTTATTTAATTCATGGAGGAGGATTAAGAAATAATTAAATTTTTTAAAAAACAACAACAATTTTTCCTAGACCAAACTAGGGGATCATTTCTCGACCCTTCATCACTGATGTTGAAAGTTCAACATCTTACACAATTCTGTTCTGAAGAATTGTGTTACCCAACAGAACTCTTTGTAGTTTATTACTGTGCACCCAGGTTCGGAGGGACACAGGGAAACCCCATTATATTTAATGGTCTACTATTTTCTACAGCAGATAACCTACTAAAACTAAGCCATTGCCAAACGTGGATGATGGCTAAGACCTTCAAAATGTGCTCCAAACCATTCACTCAGCTAAGTATACACCACACATTGTGACTATCATAATTTAAACATCCATTTTATATAAGCCCTACTACCAAATAAACAAAGTAGCACTGACTATGAACTCTTAAATCACATTAAACAAAACAAATAACTACTACTCACAAAAATAGTCATAGATTTTGAACAAGCCATGATTCAAACCATTTTAAATGTGTACTCACACACAGCCATACTAGGCTGTTACTACCATTTCAATCAAAGCATATGGAGGCATCTACAACAATGTGCACTGTGTGGAAAAGCTACTAACAGTCAATTTGCCTTTGAAATGAAAAATGATAGCACTAGCCTCTGTTCCTGTTACTGAGGTAGCTAACCACTACAATATATTTAATGGAAAGCCCTTTCTACCAACAAACACAATCTAGGTCCATTAATGGAATATTTTGAGGAAACTTGGGTTGGCAACGACACTGACGCCAACCCAAATTCCAAATGCCATTATGGAATGTCTACGACTACACCTTGTCTCAGGAAGGCAAAACAAATAACACAGTGAAAGGATGGCACAATGCTTTCCAATCCACACTAGGTAGAACCAGTTCACTGACAGAATATCGACCACCAAAAGATCGCGATACAGAAATATCATGATGAAAATATCGATGACAAAAATATTGTTATCATATACTTATAATGGTAAGTACAAAAATATCGGGGGGAAAATATCGATGTCATTAATATCGTCGTGCTAAATATTGTTTTTAAATAAATTAAAATTAAATATATTAAATAATAACATTAATTTAAAAAATCAAATAGATTTAATATATATTTTAGCAAATATAACAAAATGACTTAATTTTAAAAAAAGTTAAACACACATATATAATAATTAATATATATTTACATATATCTACTGAAAACAATTTTTAAACTAATGATTTTAATTTGTATTATAATTTCAAAATTATTAAATAATATAATATTATAACAAATAAATATATATGTGCCTACACTAATGAAATAAAATATTTTTAAAACAAACCATTCTAATTAAATTAAAAAAGTAAACAACTTAAAATTATTCAAATATAGTTTAAAATATTTCACACATAAAAACATCACTCATAAATCTTTATTCGGTTGATAAAATCACCATAAAAGAATGCAAACAACATATTCATAATAAAATCCATTATTAATAATTAACATAAAATAATAATAGTTCATAAACACACCCCACTCAGGTGCTATATCTATTAGTCAGGTATCGATCTCCTGGACGCCATAGCAGCTCGCTAAAATGACAAAACAGTACAAATAAATAACAAAGTCAGTGGGGGGAATCTGAAGATACAACAAAGCTGGCCTGACTTAGTTAAAATTCAATAGATTCAATAGAAAAGCACTTCATTGGCATGCTAAAATATGGACACAACATTACAAAATGCAAATTGTCCTGTGGAGACTTATTGTTGCAGCCGCAAGGCAACCTTGCCTCAGACCATGCCCACCCACATGGAGAGGCTGATGATGATGCAGTTGGTTAAACCTTAAACTGACCAATAAGGGCCTATCTTGCTGTGAGCGATCCTTGGCAAGATACAGCTCCAATCCCTGAACGGTTTTCAATAACAAATGACCCGCACTGATGGCTTCTGCAACTCCATTTGTTCTCTCCCCGGGCCAGAACGGTTAAGTAGCAGCCTTTTAACACACTCCAGCTCATGCCTGGAGAGGGAAGTAGGATCTTCATAGATAACGGGCCTACCTATGAGAGCAAAAGCTGTCTTAACATAGGCTATCCACGGTTTTTTATGGGCCCGATCAAGGGCCAAACAGTTTGCAAGAATCGACCGATTTAACTTTAGTTCTTCCCTACACCAAATCTTAATCCAGCACAATAAGGGGCTTAGGGATATCAGATTCATCACTTGTACAAGGCCAAGCTCCGCCTGCGATGAGAACACTGGGGTAGACTGTGGAACAGGTGTGTGCAGAGTTGGCGGAGTGCCACTACGCGGAGTTCCATGGAGTTTAAAGAAAACTCAGTGGAACTCCGCTCCCCTCCACCTACAATGAATTTTAAAAGTAGGAAATTAACACCTGCTCTGGCGTCTCCGGGCTGCCCTCCTCCTCGCTGTGGTCTCCTCCTCGCCATCCGCTGCCCTTGCTGGTCGCAAACCCCTACATTGTATGTCTTGGGAGGACTGAGCATGCACCCACATGCGCAGTCCTCCCATAATGTACAAACTAGGGTTTGTGACCGGTGAGGACGGCAGACGGCGAGGAGGAGAAGAGACCACGGCAAGGAGGAGGGCAGCCCCGAAACACCAGAGCAGGTAAGTGTTTATTTCCTATTCTTTGGGCTTGGGTCAGCAGGGGCTAACTCCTCTCTGCTGTGGAGTCGGAGTTTTTGCCTGAACTCTGCATTCCCAACAGAGCGCGGAGTTGGCAAAACTCCGAAAACTCCACCGGTGGTGGACGGAGTTTGACGCCCAGCCTTACTGAGGAACCTGTACCATCTGGCATAGAAATTTATTGTCTGCCGATTGGATTTTACCCACTTCAGCATAACCCCAAACCTCGCTGCCATATCGAACTTGTGATATGCATTTAGCCTGACAAATCTTTGGAGGATCCCTAGGCACCCGAGAGCCTAGCCTGTGTGCAAAGCTAGAGACCGTTTTAACAAGCTCAGATCTTTTAGCCTCAACAAGTGGCTTCCATACATTTTTTTGCATCAAATAAAACACCCAGATAAGGGAAAGCTATGACTTTACCCAAAGTAGAGTCAACCACCTTGAAGGTCTTGTGGATTTTGGGCACACAACCATCACATATGGCTTTGAAATATTAACTGACAGATCAAGATTCCCTATAAAGGAAACATACCTGGCCAAGAGTAGATCCAATCCTTGAGCGATGCGGGCCATAATACCGCGTCATCTTCATACTATAAAACAGGAATGGATTTGTCTCCAACCTTAAGGCAGTCCACCGAGACTGATAATAAAGTGGACTCAAGCCCATTCACATAAAGGGTAATAAGAAAAGGGGTAAGAATGCACCCTTGACAAACGCCATATCTAGTAGCAAAAGAGCGAGTACAGGCTGCACTCTGGGAGTAGCGCACCGAGGCAGAGGTCTTTGAGTGAAGATTAGCTAGAAGGGCCACGATACTTGGGTCAACCCCATCTCCCTAAGCGAAACCCATAGTTTCGCCCGGTTCACCCTGCCGAATGCAGACATCAAGTCCATAAATGCTAAATGTAAGGATTCAGACCGGCAACCGTATATTTATTAATAATTAAGTGGAGGTTGAGACATTATTATGAGGTAGACCTCCCCGCCCTAAAACCATATTGAACATCACTCAGAATGTTATTCTCCTTTGCCCAATCCCCTAACCTGTTTAAAATCACACTTTCCAGGACCTTAACCGCTGCATCCAATAAAAATATTGGGCGGTAGCATTGTGGATTGTCCTTATTGCCCTTCTTAAAAATAGGAACAATCATGGGCATGGACCAGGAGGGCAACATCTCCTCCCAGGTTGCCGCATTCAGGACCCGGGTCAGACGTTGAGCCCAAACCTCTACATTGGCTTTAAACAAATCAGGCGGAATACTGTCAGGCCCTGGGGCTTTATTGCTCGACAAGGCCAGTATACCCTGTGTGGCTTCTTCTAGAACAAAGACCACTGGATTACAAGATATGGCCTCACCAGCCACAATGATATCACCCCCATGGTCCTCCTTGTTGTAGATACCTTCAAAGTGACCGTCCCACTGCTGTTCCGAAATATGATAGCATATGAGTGAGCCAGAGCCATCCGCAAAGCAAGGGCTGCTAACCACGTTCCAGAAGAGGGAATTATTCCCTGTATCACATGTTTGGTATAGCTCCTCCCAGGCTAGCTCTAGCAGATTGGTTTTGCAGACAAATTGAGCCTGCTTATAAGCCCGTCTACAGCATTTAATCAATCACCCATTTCTCTGTGTCCATTTCAAATTGGCCTTCAGCTGGCGCAGGGTTCTCGAACAGTTCTTATTGAACCATTTGGGGTTATGCGAGTCTGCCCTACTAGGGGCTGTTACTGTCGATAGCTTAAGAACCCCCCTCGCAATACCTTTGAAAGCTTCCAGAACCTCCCTGTCCCCTGACTTACTGTCAAGACAGATTTCAAGCTCACTGGAACAGGTTGCAAAAAGGGAAGCTTGGAAACGCTGAGGATCCACCTGAAATCAATTCAGCCTTCTCCCTTGATCAACAATGGATAACCTCATAAGAGCTCCACTTTGCTGTGAGTGAGGAATCTTAGAAACATCCAGGGTTAGGGATAGAGGCTTGTGGTCACTAAAAGGGCTAAAAAATATGTTAAAATGGGAAATCAACAGGTAAAGAGGGGCCGAAACAAATATAAAATCAATGAACGACCTACAGCCCCTCCACTTAAAAGTCAGGCAAATTGTAAGGTTAGGGGAGTTCACCAATTTCTCCAAGGCAAGGACCAAGTTCTGAGACTCCAAGAGCTCATTGAGCTCCTGACCCTCAGTCTAATGTGCAAAATGTAACCCTTCTTTAAACAGACAGTTATGAGCTAAGGAGTTGCAGTCCTGAGGGGGATTACATAAATGACAATTAAAATCCCCAGCAAGGACAATTAAATCTCATCCATGGCCCTTACCAGACAGTGAGCTCAAGACCCAATCCAGGCGAGAAACACCAAATGCCTCGCCACTCCCCCCTTTGGCATTATAAAAATGAATTAACCTCAATAATTAAAAATATTATAATTTTACATAAACAAATACATAATAATATACATTGGATAGCAGAGAGATAAACTTTACTATTCCCACGCCAGTCAGTACAACAGTAGGGAAAGTGTTGGATGGCAGAGGGGTAAAATTTACTATTCCCCCTCCAGCCAGTACAAAAGTAGGGAAAGTGTTGGTTAGCAGAGGAGTAAAATTTTCTATTCCCACTTCAGTCAGTACATAAGTAGGTAAAGTGTTGATTGCGGAGTGGTATAATTTACTATTCCCACTCCAGTCAATACAACAGTAGGGAAAGTGTTGGATTGCAGAGAGATAAAATGTACTATTCCCACTCCAATGAGTGCAACAGTAGGGAAAGTGTTGGATAATGGAGAGGTAAAATTTACAATTCACACTCCAATAAGTGCAACAGTAAGATAATTGTTGGATAGGGGAGGGATAAAATTTACCATTACCACTCTAGTCAGTACAACAGTAGGGAAAATGTTGGAAAGCGGAGGGGTAAAATGTACTATTCCCACTCCAATCCATTGCACAGTCTGACCCGCCGACCTATGGCCGGTCGGTTCCTTCCACGAAACGGTGTCAGTCGGAGACAACATAATTAGGCCCTAAATATTAATTCATTAAAATTAATTAGCTTCCCACCCTTTACCCCTTTAAACCACATAACCCTCACCTAAAATCAAACCCCAAAAATATATTACACAATTAAAATTATTAAATTGTCAATTAAATAATTAATAGTATTTATCAACAATTTTTTTAAATTATCTTTTTATTTTGTTTTAAGTAAGAAAGAAAAATATAAAACAACATAACATTGAGCAGCGTACAGAGATTCAAGGTTTAAAGACATGTCTCATCAGATAAAATGAAAGACATTGATAGCAAATACATAGGAGGGAATGATCTAAGTTAGACACAGCCAGTATAGAGTTGTCACCTCCTGCGTCTGGCAACAGGTATATCTCATTCTCAGTCCACTCTCGTTGGGGTGGATCCTGTATCAAAGCCACTGTAGGAGCGCGATCTTGCCCAAATCCTCTCCCACTTGCGCGGGCAGCCTCTCCCTTTATATATCGGCTTCTCATTTGTCATGCACCAGTCCAAATCCCGCTCCCACTCCCTCACCACTGGAGTCGCGGCCGCTCCCCACAGTCGTGCAATGTTACGTTTAGCTACCATAAGGCCCAATGAGAGCCATATCTTGACATATTTCGGTGGCGGTTCACTCCCCAGATATGTAGAATGCATTTCTTCGCTGTTTTGCGGGGGAGCTCTGAAGTAACTTCCCCCATGATTTTGTGTATGGCGGTCCAGAAGACCTGAATCTTCAGGCATGTCCATATCGTGTGAAAGAAAGTTCCCTCACCCCAACAGCCCCTAAGACAGAGGCTCATTGGGGCACGGCCCATAAGCTTGAGTGTTGTACGTGAGTAGTAAGAGCGGTGTAGTATATGCATGAAAATTTATCTGAACCCAGTGTGTATCACTACTTCACGAAAGGTCCCCAGCGCCTCCTCCCATTCTCCATCTTAACAGTCTCCAATATTTCCCTCCCATTTGGACCTCAACATGGTGAGAATATGGGGAGAGTTGATCTGCAACTTTATATAGATCAGGGAGACTGTCTTTTTGTTTAGTGGTTCAGTTAGAATTCTATCCTCTAGGGGGGAGGAGGCCGGGAGGGGGGTCCCCCGGAAGATATGTTTCCCAAGGACATGTCGGAGCTGGAAATATCTATATAGTTCAGTGACAGCTAGCTTGTACTGAGTCCATAGCTCCTCCCATGTAAGCATATTGCCCTCGTTCCACACATCCCCCAACGGGGATATGCCTATTAGGTCCCATGCCTTAAAACCCTGAAGGTCCTGCACCTGGGAGAGTGTGTCGCTGTGCCGTAATGAGGTCATGTCAGTAAGCCTCCCCTTCCAACCCAGGTAGGACGTGGCTGCCCTCCATATCTGAGCTACTGTGTGCATTTGGGGGAATACATTTTTGCCCCTGGGTGAGCTATAGAGCACAACCTGATTCCCTTAGGGTCCCATGGAGAGTCGTTCCAGCCTAAATGTCGGTCGTTCCAATGGGCAAACATCCAATCGTTTGCTATCGCTTGATGTGCCGCCCAATAATACTTCTTTATATCTGGGTGGCCGATGCCTTCGTCTTATACTCCACGCATCAGCTTGGAGAGGGCAATTCGTGGTGGGCCTGTATTCCACAATAACGAGCGGATAAGGGATTCAATGGTCTGAAAGAATCTGTCAGGCACACTATGGGGGTGTTTTGTAAGATATAGAGCATTCATCATTTTAAACATTGCCGCTCGCCCCAATAGTGAGAGCGGCCAGGTCTTCTAATGCTATACATCTAATGCAAAGCGTTCAAGGAGGGGGGCCAAGTTTAGACGGTAGAATAAGGCGGGGTCCATGGTAACATGGATGCCTAGATATTTGAAATGCCCAGTGGACAAAGGGAGATTGATACCTCTAGGCAGTGTGGGCATAGGACCTGTGATTAGGTGCATAAGGGATTTGTCACAGTTTACCTGCATCCGGAGTATTGGGCAAAAATGTGCAGGACATTCATGAGGCGGGTGATCATTGCAGGAAGGCTGGTTACATAAAAAAGGATATCATTCGCATACAAAGATATGCGCTCTTCCCAGGGTTCCTCCTAAGTAACGCCCCTTACAATCGGGTCTTGTCTTACCCAGGCTGCAAGGGGCTCCAAGGCAAGTGCAAATATCAATGGGGAAAGGGGATATCCCTGCCTGGTTCCTCTACCCAGAAGAAAGCTGCGGGATGTAATACCATTCACCTTGACCTGTGCCATTGGTGCCGTATACAATAGTTGCATCCAACTTAAGAAGTTTGGTCTGAAGCCCATATGTTCAAGCACGCCAAACATGTATGTACACTCCAGAGTATCAAACACCATAGAGGCGTCCATTGAGAGAACCATAGTGGATATATCATCATTTCGGGAGCCCGCCATCACTCCATATAGTCTGCGCAAGTTGAGGAGCGTCCCCCTGTCTGGCATGAAGCCCGATTGGTCAGGGTGGACCAGGGAAGTTATGACCTAGAGCAGCCTATTCACGTGAAGCTTGGCTAGGACTTTGATTTCAACGTTAAGAAGGGAAATGGGATGATAGGAGTTGCATCTCTCTGATGGTTTTCCAGCCTTATGGATGACAACTATCGTCGCCAAGCATTAGTCTATGGGAAGCACGTGTTCGTCTCTCACTTCTCTCCACATACAGAGTAGTTGGGGAGCTAGTTTAGATGCAAAGCATTTGTAGAGTTCAATGGTAAGACCATTGGGGCCCATCACCTTGCCAGAGTTCAATGCTTGTATCGCTTGTTCTATTTCGTATGGTTCAATGTCTGCCTCTAAGAAGGTACGTTGTTCTTCCGAGAGGGCAGGGAGTTTGATATCTCTCAAAAATTAATGAATCTCTGCAAGCGACCACTGTGTTGCTGCTCATAATATTGCGCAAATACCTCCGCTATACCCTCAGGGTCGGAGACCATTTCACCTAATTCGGTAACGACCTGGGGAACCCATCCCCTCACACGATCTCTTTTCTCGAGCCATGCAAGTAATTTCCCGGTTTTGTTGCCTACCTCATATAAGCGACGTTGGGACAGGGTTTGCGAGGTCTTTGCCCTATTTTCCATTAAGTCTCTATACTTCTTTTGTTTGATGTGGCGGGTATGTGTGTTGTCTTCATTCGAGTCATTACCTCCCTTCTCTTCTAGTGCCTTCATTTCACTTTCGAGCGCAAGGAGTGATTTTTCCCTCTCCCGTTGATGTCCCACTATTAGCGGAGATGCCGTGCCTCGTATGACCGCCTAACAGGCCTCCCAGGGTGTTAAATGGGAGGCAACCGATTCTTCATTGGTTTCAAAGTAGGTTGTTGTGGCCTGGCCTAATATCAGCGAACGTGGCATCTAGGAAGTGCCAGGCATTAATGGGCCACGGGCCTCGAGTTGTGTTAGCATGTCCCCTTAGTTCTAACCACACCGGGGAGTGGTCTGAGATTCCCCTGGCCAAGTGTCGCACCTTGGCCAACTTGGCCAAGTGAGCAACCTGAGTAAAAATGTAGTCTAGCCTTGAGAGACTGTGGTGAACCCCAGAAAGAAAGGAGTATTGGCTGTCCTCCTGGTGTTTTGTGTGCCAATTGTCAGCGAGGCTTAGGGCAGTGACTAAATTGGAGAGCGTGGGGTCCCAGTGGGCCAAGTGGGTTTGGGAGTGTCTGTCAAGGTCAGGCGAGAGCAATGCATTAAAGTCACCCCCCAGGAGTAAGACCTCCTCCGGTAATTGGAGCAATATCTCGTCAGCCCCGGGAACGTGAGACGATGTAATCATGGGGGAACGTAGACAGAACACAGATTAATTGTAATTCCTTCCCATGTACCTGTTTGTGCCACATAGGTTCCTTTGGATCGACCCAGGCCTTGTGCAAGATGAAGGGGGCAGAGTTTTTGATCAGAATACCCAGCCCTCGAGAATCGGTCATATATCCAGAGTGTGTCACCATTGTATAGCCTCCCCTAGTCATTGTCCTGCAGGTGTTACCTTATGGGTGAGTTTCTTGTAATAATACAATATCGGGGGAATGTTTACGGATGAATTGGTGAACCATATCCGCTTAATCTTATTGCCAAGGCCGTTCACATTCCACGATAGGATTGACAGTCGGGAAATGATATTAAGTGGGGGTGGCATGTCGTGAAGTAAGCGAAGAGGTGGTGTCTGCCCCAGAATAGAAGGTACACCAATGTGTTGAATGAGACCTTGTTATCATGCTGCTTATAACTAAGATTTCAACTAATCCCTTGAAACCGAAAACACCCCCCACCCTGCTACCCTGCTACCCTGCCCTGTGGAAACTAAACTGCCCACCCATCCCCAAATGGCAAGGGCGCCTGTCGGCCCTGAAAGGAAAAAACATGTTAGTTAATTAGCAACTGGGGGGAAAGAAGACATCGACCAGGACTATCCCTCACTGCTCTGCCGTCTCGGAGGGTTGGAGGTCGAGAGGAAATTAGTCTTTTCCAGAAAATAAAGTTGGCGACAAATGTCCTCTATTATTGTAACATTCGCTTATTTGTTCCTTCACGTGCATTTTGGCATCTCCTCTCGAGTGCGGACACTATTAACCAACCTTGCAACTTGCCGCCCTAGATGATGACTTATTGTAGGTACACCTCAGAGCTTGTAAAAGTGGGGGTGTCTAATTAGTTCCAAATTGATTCAGGGATCTGGCAGGTCTGGAGCCTCATCAGGGCGCCTCCCTCCATTCACACTGTTGTCTATGGCGTCTCGTGGTGGTTGATCCCCGGTATATCCATGCCCCCATCTGTGCATTTCGGGCATGGCGTCTGGTGTCGCTTTCCATCTCCCACCTTGCGCCAGCCCTCCAACCAATACATTGCTAGTTCGGGAGAGTCAAAGAACCGCGTTTTCCCCTCCGCTATCACTCGGAGCCTGATGGGGAAAAGCATCATGTATTTGATTTCGCGCCTCCGTAGTTCACGCTTCACTTCTGTGAAGCTTCTCCACAGTTGTTGGACCTTGAGGGTGTAATCCGGGTAGAGGGCGAAGTGGTTCCTTCAAAATTTAGATCAGGAGTGCGTCTTGCCGCCTGTGGGATGACGTCCCTGTCCCTATAATTAAAGATGTGGGCCACAATGGTACGGGGGCATACCCGGTCGGGGGAGGTTGCAGGCACCCTGTGTGCTCTCTCGACTGAAAAGAATTTTGAGAGGCCCTTTGGCTGGAGCACAGTGGTTATGAAGCGTTCTACGAAGAGGTCTGTACAGGGCTCGTCCTCTTTTTCCGGTTTTCCCACCAGGCGCAGGTTATTGTGCCTGGACCTGCCTTCAATGTCCTCCAAGCGGGCCTGTATGGTAATATTGCCTTTGAGTAGAGAGGTTACCTGTTGTCGTAACTGGGCAGTGGTCTCACTAATATCCGTGACCGTTTGCTGTGTGTCGCGGAGCTTCTCTTTTTCTTTATTGAGTTCCGCTCTCAACAAGATCATTTCCGCTACCACTGAGTCTAGTTTAGGCTCCAAGGTGCCTTTTACACTTTGTATAGCCGCCATGATGTCCCTCAGTGATGGCTCCTGGGCCTCATCCCCCGGTTGTTGTGCTCCTCCCCTCTTTGCCTCCACCATGGTTGTTAAATATGGTTTTGGGACCACTCCTCTGCTCGCCTGCGTCTGAAACCACTCCGCCATCTCCCGCACCACCGCCTGGCGGGACGGGGACCTGAGGCTGAGGAAGGCAGGTGCAGGACCTCGTGTCCACACCTGTGGGCCCCTATCCCGCAGCCTGTCGGCGCCTAGGTGTCACAAGCAGTCCCCAGGCTGCGTGTCTCAGCCTCATAGCGTCTTCAGGCCTCAGGGCTCCTTTATGTCAGTGATTGTCTCTTCACGTCCCAGACTATGGGTTGGGCATCAGTAGAGCACGGCTTCAAAGATGGGGGGGTTCCCCCCCAGGAGCATATGTCAATAGTTGGGAGGCCCCATCGTCTCAGTCTCTTCTAACTACGTCAACCCCCTGTGTATATCTGCCCCAACCCCGGATCCACTTGATGCTGGGAATGCAGAGGCTGGCCCCACGCTCACCTTTAAGAATGCGCTGTTCCTCCCGGCCAAGCCGCCTCCTCACCCACCACGTCCTGGTGGTGAGAGAGTGTCTATTCCCTCTCCATTTCCAGGGTGCATTCTATCTTTGGCCCGTTAAGGTGGGGCAGCTGCTCTCAGGCACAGAAGACAGCAAGGGCGCGGCCAACCGCCACCACACAGTCGCAGATGGTAGTCTCAGGGAGGGGGTGACCCATTATTCAGTCCAATCGAGCCCACGGGTCCCTTCCCACTTCCCGCATGAGTCCAGTTTGACACTCAGCAGTGGACGCAGGGCCTTTTAATGGTGGGCGCGGTCAGGCCTCACCCTCTCTCAGCACGACTTCCAGGGCGGGTGGCAGGGACTCCGCAGGACCCCACCACCAGAAGCAAAGGTGGGCCGGCAATCTCCACGCACCCACTGCCTCATCAGCGATGGCGGTGCAGGGGCAATCCCTCCGCGTCAAGGACGCCGCAATGGGCCGACCGCTCAGCCAGCCCTGACCCTTCACCAGCTGCTCTCAGGAAGCCAGCGGCACCGTGCCCGTATCCTCACCAGAGTCGGAGGCCACACAGTCGCAGCGCACCACCGCAGCCTCGCTCGCCTCCAACGAAGACGGTAGGAGTCACCAAACGGGGGAGAAGACAGGGGCCACCTTTCCTCCCCTCGGTCTGCTTTGGATAGTGGCAGGATTATGGGGCAGAGCGGCTCGGTCTCCGGAGCTCGCTTTGCTTGCGACCGCCATGTTAGGTCGCTGACCATGCCTCCCAAACAACTAATTATTAATCAATTAAAATTAATTTACTCCCCAACCTTTCCAATATAAACCCCACAACCCGCACTTAAAAAAATTTTTTATTAAACAATTAACATAATTAATTATCAATTAATTAATTAATTTTAATTAATAAATAACTACACACTAATTAAAAATAAATGACTTCCCACCCTTTACCCCTATGACCCCGCAACCCGCAACCAAAAATATTAATTAAACAATTAACATAATTAATTGTCAATTAATTAACATTAATAACATTAATTAACGCATGATTATTAACTAGTTAAAAATAGATTACTTCCCACCCTTTAACCATATAACCCCACAACCCACACCCAAAAAAGAATACACAGTTAACATATTTCGGGGCCGATTCCGATTCGGGCCGGAAATCTCTCCGACCGAGCCGGACCCAGAGAGATTTCCGACCGAATCGGACCCTAGCAGTCCGACCGAACGAGTACGATGCGCACGCATGCTATCGGACTCGATTCGGTTGGACTCCCATTGAAGTCAGTGGGAGCCGGTCGTACAACACGTACGCGGGCTCCCATTGACTCAATGGGTGCGAGGCGAACAAGGGCGCCCCCTACATCGGGTACGCGTCGAAGCGGGTCACGCCGTACATGCACAGGTAGGGGGGACCCATGGGTCATCCCTGTGTGCGACTCGCGTGGCTACGCGTACAGGGGGGTCCGACATGGACCCCCAAAGTGCGGCTCCGACTGCTCTTTTGAGCCGGAGGGCGCGAGTCGGTCGGACTGCTCGAGGCGCGCATCGTACTTACCCGGCTGGGGAACGTCTCCATTGCGCGGTGCGAGTCGTGTCCGTGCGAGTCGGTCGGAGCGGTCGGCTTTCGCAAACGAGTCGGTCGGTGCGGTTGGGTCGCGCGAACGAGTGGGTCGGAGATTTCGCATCGTACTCGCTCGCCCGGACGCACGTACGAATCGGTCGGGAAACAGGGCTCCGAATCGGATCCGGTAAAGCCAAATCCGATTCGGAGCCCTACCGGCCGAGATCGGAATCGGCCCCTTCATTTTAAATTAATTAATTAATTATTAATCAACAATTAATTCATTAAAAATAGATTACTACCCACCCTTCACCCCTACAAACCCCACATCCATCACATAAAATTTACTTTAGAAAAATATTAACACAATTAGCATAATTAAATATCACTAAAATAAATAATTTTAAATAAAAATAATCATAAATGTATTATAATTAAATTACTTCCACCCTATACCCTTATAAAACCCACAACCTACTACGGAACTAAACAAAACCTAGGGGCCGATTACGATGCAGCCCATAAGGGCTACGACCTACGTTCAGACTCTTCAGGGCTGCATCGTAATTGGCCGCTCGGTTTGCTCTCTGACCGCCTAATTATGGACTAGGCAGTAGGAAAGTAAACCGGACGGTCATTCTGGCTGGCTCCCAGCAGGCTCTAGTAGCCCGTCTGCCAGTCGGAAGCCGGCCAGTAATCTCAAGGGCGGGCCTTTCCGACAGTTAAAAATAAAGTAATGCAACAATCGTTCTGGAAACAAATGGGACAAACCAGCGGGTTAACCCCCCTTGCCCCTTAAAGTGACAAGTGCATTTACAACCGAGAACCGGCCCACAACACCCCAAATATTCTTTTTAAATGACCAATTGATTAACCCACTCAATCAAACAGTCCCAGATTCTCTGTCCCTTTTTCCTAGCTCGAGGACCCTTTCTTGCGTAAACGGCCTATTTCAGTTTATACACTGTTAAAAACTGAGCCAGCAATTGCTGAAAAGAGGGAGGGTTAACATCGAGCCAGGCTGAGGCGAGTGGCGACACATAACCTAAAAATAGCCATGGAAATACAGAGCAAAGCCCCTCCCTCATCTGAGCCCACACTATCTTGTATTCCCAATAATATCAAAGAAGGGGTAAGGTTACATTCAGGGACAGTTTATCGCTGAAAAAGTTGTTAATTTCATCGTTCACGGGAGAAAGAGAGCCGCAAGTAGCAAACATATTAACAACATCTGCCCCATCAGAGTGCATCGTGGACAGCGTGTTCCTTTGCCTTCCCCCCATTTAGCAATCCTGTATGGGGTATAATATGTAAAAAGCGAGTCTTATAAAACTGGGCTTGTAAGTTAGCGGACATTAACACAGATTATGCTAATGAGAACGCTTGGTGAAAAGCCGAGTCCGATATGCCTAATTTCAGTTGCCACTTTGCAGGATATTTTTCTAGATCGTCTTTCATTAAATTATTCAGAAGATTGTATATAGTACCAATTCAGGGATGTTTCAGATCTGTCAATTTCTCTATAAGATCAATTTTTAAAAAGCCCGTGGGCCCAGCCCTTTGCGATGTAAAAAATTACTGATTTGCAGGTACTTAAAAAAGTCCTTATGAGTAAGATCAAAATCTATTCTGAGGTGATTAAGTGAGATAAGACCAGATGATGAATTAAAGGCCTCTAGTTTATTAATTCCGGCATTAATCCATGTGATCATATGAGAGTCTCCGAAGATCTCTGGTAAGTTGGAGATTAGGTGGGGGTTTTTTAGTTAAGACAGGAAAGTGGCGCTCAGGCTATTGCGTGTACTAACTATAGACTTGTATGAATGCGGTGCTACCAGGTCAGGGGAGTAACCCGATAACCCCTGGGAAATGTGTGAATCGCAGGATCCACACTGTAAAGTAAGTACAGTCCTAGGCACACGCGGTGAGGGTATTAGCAATATATCAATCTGTTTCGATACGTTATATGAATGCAGAGGTCGGCATCAGTCTTGGAACAAAAAGTTTATTTATATCTCAACAACAACTCTGTTGAATACAATGAACCAGCCGACACGTGTTTCGTCACTGGGAGAGGTCCCGTGACTCATCAGGGCTAGAAAGCGAATGTAACAGGAGGAGTGCTGGACCCCGGAAACCGGTGATAATTCCAACCCGGTGTAGGGTGAGCTGGAAACTGGAGCAACTAGGCAGGTAGGCGCTGGATGTGGCGCCACGTTTATCACAACGATGGTAGGGGACCGCGGGCTGAACGGCAGCCGAAGGCGAACATGAGGTAATGCCTGGAAAGGGAGTGCCACAGCACTACTGGGGTTGATACCCTGGAGTAGCAAGTTGAGGCTGTCCAGTGTCCGGCGGGGTGAAAAGTGCAGGAAGCCAACCAGGCGGAGTACGGGACCGAGCTGACCCGGGTGCGGGAAAACAAGGGTAATATCAAGATTGGCGAGTGTGGGATATCGCAGACGTCTGGAGTCCAGTACAGAGATCAAAGTGGGGACACTGGACCTCGGCTCCAGTGTCCCCACTTCGATCTCCGTACCGGACTCCAGACGTCTGCGATATCCCGCACTCGCCAATCTTGATATTACCCTTGTTTTCCCGCACCCGGGTCAGCTCGGTTCCGTACTCCGCCTGGTTGGCTTCCTGCACTTTTCACCCCGCCGGACACTGGACAGCCTCAACTTGCTACTCCAGGGTATCAACCCCAGTAGTGCTGTGGCACTCCCTTTCCAGGCATTACCTCATGTTCGCCTTCGGCTGCCGTTCAGCCCGCGGTCCCCTACCATCGTTGTGATAAACGTGGCACCACATCCAGCGCCTACCTGCCTAGTTGCTCCAGTTTCCAGCTCACCCTACACCGGGTTGGAATTATCACCGGTTTCCGGGGTCCAGCACTCCTCCTGTTACATTCGCTTTCTAGCCCTGATGAGTCACGGGACCTCTCCCAGTGATGAAACACGTGTCGGCTGGTTCATTGTATTCAACAGAGTTGTTGTTGAGATATAAATAAACTTTTTTGTTCCAAGACTGATGCCGACCTCTACATTCATATAACGTATCGAAACAGATTGATATATTGCTAATACCCTCACCGCGTGTGCCTAGGACTGTACTTATCTCTGGTAAGTTGTTATTACCTCGAAGGGGCATATAAAAGTTCAGTCTGGCTATACCCAACAATCTGAAAACTGATGTCCAAACCTTAAAGTCACTGTGAAGGGTCTTAAAACGCACCCTTTTTACCTACCCGAATTCTAGCTGCCGCCATAGGCAACCCCAGGCTTCTGTACCAATTTGCAATTCGAAGGGAGAGGGATGATCTGGGGCGTGTCCATTAAAGCGTTCCTGTAGGAGAACGACGCAGTGTTGTAGGGTGGTAGCACAGTGTTATAACTTAAGATTAGGAAGAGCCCACCCCCGATCTTTAGGAAGTGACAACAATTTTATGGATCTTTTGGGTCGCGAGTAGGCCCATGGAAATTGTGAAAAAAGGCTATCAAATTTCTTCAACCACTGATTAGAAAGTTCTAGTGGTATGGCTCTAATTAGATACAAAATTTTAGGGAAAAAGATCTTCTTGACTAGATTACATCTGCCCACCAGGGATAGATGTAAATTGTTCAGCCTGACGAGTGCTTTTTTGGTCTTATCTGCCAGGGGGGCTACATTTTCTTTAAAGATTTCATCTATGTTAGCCGTTAAGATAACACACAGATATACCGCGCTTTTCACCACTCTATAATCCACCAGGGATATATTCTCATTGATAATGATTTATATCTTATCTGTATTTAAGGAGTGCCCCGAGATATCCCCAAAGTTTTGAGCCTCTTCCCCAACGGCCTTAATAGACAATTCTGGGTTTGGGGTGACCAGAGCAATTTCGTTGGCATAGGCCAAAATTTTAGTATCGTAACCTTGCATGTGGACCAGAGGAATAGTTTTGTTCCTTTCTAGTTTCCTTATAAAGGGACCAATACACAGCGCAAATAACAAAGGGGAGCAAGGACAACCCTGCTGTGTCCCCCTTGAGATTTTAAATTGTTCAGCCATTTCCCTGTTTATATGTACGCTAGCAGCGGGTTTGACACACAGTGCTTTGACTGCCTGGGTGAAGTCCGACCCTATCTCTATTCTCTGCATGGTAGCCCAGAGAAAGTGCCGAAGACTCTATCAAATGCTTTTTTAGCATCAAGCATGATCACGGCCGTAGGCGCTCCTGACACTTGCACAGCATCAAGAAGAGAAATGACCCTTCTAATATGGTCTATTGTGCCTCTCCCAGGAATAAATCTGTGCTGCCATTTGGAAACTGTCTCGTGGATCACTTGTGATAAGCGTGTAGCTAACAGTTTTGAATCAGATTTTGAGTCCTCATTTATTTAAGTGATCGGGCAATAGGAACCAAGCTCTTGAATGGGTTTGTTCTCCTTAGGAAAATGATAATCTTAGCCAAGGACCACGAGCTAGGGGAAACTACGACTTTGAATATTTGCTCGAAAAGAGTTGTTATGAAGTCCCTGAGCTGACCTGAGAATATTTAATAAAATTCGGTGGGTATAGAATCTGTACCGGCAGCCTTCCCATCAGGTAAGCTAGACATCAATCAATCAATCAGGGGTTTGTAGAGCGCACTACTCACCCATAAGGGTCTCAAGGCACGGGGGTGGATGTGCAGCTTCGTTAGGGTCATCCGAAGAGCAAGTCTTGAGGTCTTTCCTGAATTAGTGCAGTGTCGGGCTTCGCCGGAGGTGAAGGGGTAGCTCGTTCCAGGTCTTGGCTGCGAGGTAAGAGAAGGATCTTCCACCCGCTCTGTTCCTGTAGAAGCGTGGGACGGTGGCAGGTTTCTCTTGAGGGCATGGAAGGAGAGGAGGTTGTTGAGGTATTGTGGCCTGATGTTGTAGAAGGCCTTGTAGGCGTGCATGAGCAGCTTGAAAGTTATTCTTCTTTTGACGGGGAGCCAGTGGAGGGCGCGGAGATGTTGTGAGATGTGGTTGTGCCGTGGGATAGCGAGGATTAGTCTCGCTGCTGGGTTCTAAACGGTCTGGAGTTTGCAGAGGAGTTTTTTGTGTATTCCGGCGTAGAGGGCATTGTCGTAGTCCAGTCTGCTGGTGATGAGGGCATGAGTGACTGTTTTCCTGGAGTTGGAGGGTATACATTTGAATGTTTTACGTAGTATGCGGAGGGTGTTGAAGCATGTGGAGGAGATGGAATTGATTTGGCGATTCATGGTAAGTGATGAGTCCAGTATGATGCCGAGGTAACGTGCATGGTCTGTCGGGGTGGGCATGTTTCCGAAGGTGGGGGGCCACCAGGTGTCGTCCAATGCGGAGGGGGTGGAACAGAGGATGAGGACTTCTGTTTTCTCTGATTTGAGTTTCAGGCAGCTGTTCTTCATCCAGGTTGCTACGGCTTTCATCCCTTCTTGGAAGTTGTGCCTAGTGATGTCGGGTTTCTCTAGTTTATTAATTCCGGCATTAATCCATGTGATCATGTGAGAGTCTCCAAAGATCTCTGGTAAGTTGTTATTACCTCGAAGGGGCATATAAAAGTTCAGTCTGCCTATACCCAACAATCTGCAAACTGATGTCCAAACCTTAAAGTCACTGTGAAGGGTCTTAAAACGCACCCTTTTGTACTACCTGAATTCTAGCTGCCGCCATAGGCAACCCAAGGCTTCTGTACCAATTTGCAATTGGAAGGGAGAGGGATGATCTGGCGTGTGTCCGTTAAAGCGTTCCTGTAGGAGAACGTCGCAGTGTTGTAGGGTGGTAGCACAGTGTTATAACCTAAGATTAGGAAGAGCCCACCCCCGATCTTTAGGAAGTGACAACAATTTTATGGATCTTTGGGTCGTGAGTAGGCCCATAGAAATTGTGAAAAAGGCCTTCAAATTTCTTTAACCACTGATTAGAAAATTCTAGTGGTATGGCTCTAATTAGATACAAAATTTTAGGGAAAAATATCTTCTTGACTACATTACATCTACCCACCAGGGATAGATGTAAATTGTTCAGCCTGACAAGTGCTTTTTGGTCTTATCTGCCAGGGGGCTAAATGTTCTTTAAAGATTTCATCTATGTTAGCCGTTAAGATAACACACAGATATACCGCGCTTTTCACCACTCTATAATCCACCAGGGATATATTATCATTGATAATGATTTATGTCTTATCTGTATTTAAGGAGTGCCCCGAGATATCCCCAAAGTTTTGAGCCTCTTCCCCAACTGCCTTAATAGACAATTCTGGGTTTGGGGTGACCAGAGCAATTTCGTTGGCATAGGCCAAGATTTTAGTATCGTAACCTTGCATGTGGACCAGAGGAATAGTTTTGTTCCTTTCTAGTTTCCTTATAAAGGGACCAATATACAGCACAAATAACAAAGGGGAGCAAGGACAACCCTGCTGTGTCCCCCTTGAGATTTTAAGTTGTTCAGCCATTTCCCTGTTTATATGTACGCTAGCAGTGGGTTTGACACACAGTGCATTGACTGCCTGGGTGAAGTCCGACCCTATCTCCATTCTCTGCATGGTAGCCCAGAGAAAGTGCCAGGAGACCCTATCAAATGCTTTTTCAGCATCAAGCATGATCACGGCCATAGGGGCTCCTGACACTTGCACAGCATCAAGAAGAGAAATGACCCTTCTAATATGGTCTATTGTGCCTCTCCCAGGAATAAATCTGTGCTGCCATTTGGAAACTATCTCGTGGATCACTTGTGATAAGCATGTAGCTAACAGTTTTGAATCAGATTTTGAGTCCTCATTGATTAAAGTGATCGGGCAATAGGAACCAAGCTCTTGAATGGGTTCGTTCTCCTTAGGAAAATGATAATCTTAGCCAAGTACCACGAGCTAGACTTTGAATATTTGCTCGAAAAGAGTTGTTATGAAGTCCCTGAGCTGACCGGAGAATATTTAATAAAATTCAGTGGGTATAGAATCTGTACCAGCAGCCTTCCCATCAGGCAAGCTAGACATCAATCAATCAATCAGGGGTTTGTAGAGCGCACTACTCACCCATTAGGGTCTCAAGACACAGGGTGGGTGTGCAGCTTCGTTAGGGTCATCCGAAGAGCAAGTCTTGAGGTCTTTCCTGAATTAGTGCAGTGTCGGGCTTCGCCGGAGGTGAAGGGGGAGCTCGTTCCAGGTCTTGGCTGCAAGGTAAGAGAAGGATCTTCCACCCGCTCTGTTCCTGTAGAAGCGTGGTACGGTGGCTAGGGAGAGGTCGGCTGAGCGGAGGTTTCTCTTGAGGGCATGGAAGGAGAGGGGGTTTTTGAGGTATTGTGGCCTGATGTTGTAAAAGGCCTTGTAGGCGTGCATGAGCAGCTTGAAAGTTATTCTTCTTTTGACGGGGAGCCAGTGGAGGTCGCGGAGATGTTGTGAGATGTGGTTGTGCCATGGGATTTCGAGGATTAGTCTCGCTGCTGGGTTCAAGACGGTCTGGAATTTGTGGAGGAGTTTTTTGTGTATTCCGGCATAGAGGGCATTGCCGTAGTCCAGTCTGCTGGTGATGAGGGCATGAGTGACTGTTTTCCTGGAGTTGGAGGGTATACATTTGAATGTTTTACGTAGTATGCGGAGGGTGTTGAAGCATGCGGAGGAGATGGAATTGATTTGGCGATTCATGGTAAGAGATGAGTCCAGTATGATGCCGAGGTAACGTGCATGGTCTGTCGGGGTGGGCAGGTTTCCGAAGGTGGGGGGCCACCAGGTGTCATCCCATGCGGAGGGGGTGGAGCCGAGGATGAGGACTTCTGTTTTCTCTGATTTGAGTTTCAGGCAGCTGTTCTTCATCCAGGTTGTGACGGCTTTCATCCCTTCTTGGAAGTTGTGCCTGGTGATGTTGGGTTCCTTGGTGAGGGAGAGGATGAGTTGGGTATCATAGGCGTAGGAGACGATGTTGAGCCCATGGTTTCTGATGATGGTTGCGAGGGGGGCCATGTAGACGTTGAAGAGGGTGGGGCTGAGGGAGGATCCTTGGGGTACTCCACCTCTGGACTCTGTCGGTTCTCAGAGGAAGGGCGGGAGTCTCATTCTCTGTGTTCTACCAGTGAGGAATGAGCATATTCAGTCAAGGGCCTTTCCTTGGATACCAGTGTTGTGGAGTCTGGTGGCTAGTGTGCAGTGCAAGGCGGTGCCAAAGTCTGCTGATAGGTCCAGGAGGATGAGGGCTGCCATTTGGCCTTAGTCGAGGAGGGCATGGGTGTCGTCTGCAGTGGCGAGGAGGGCGGTCTTGGTGCTGTGGTTGCTACGGAATCTGGATTGGGAGGTGTCTAGGATGTTGTGAGCTTCGATGAAGTATGCTAGCCGGGTGATGACGGCCTTTCCGATGACCTTGGCTGCGAAAGGAAGCAGCAAGATGGGCCTGAAGTTCTTGAGGTCCGTCGGGTCCGCGGAGGGTTTCTTTAGGAGGGGGTTGACTTCGGCACGCTTCCAGTTGTCGGGGAATGTGGCGGTCTCATACATAGCTAGAAGGATCTCTTCCCAGGACAGGGGCCCATCTAGCATCTTTTGCTCTTCCCTAGTCAGTTGTTTCAATGGGGTAGAGTCTGGATATTTGAAAATAGACTCCTGTATCGAGTGGGCCTTCCTCTCTATCGTCCCCCAGAGTGTAATACTTGATAGTAATTCTGAAAGGTAGCCCTTATCTTAGTTGGATCTGATACTTCTCCGTATACTGGGTCCCTGATTATACATATTTCGTTATATATAATTTCCTGTCTGGATCTCATTGCTAAATGATGTCCTATTTTTTCACTGCATTCATAGGCTTTTTCCCTGTGTGTAATTTGGCTGCTGATTTTTTGGCAAATATTTCTTCAATTGCGGCCTTGGCCGTCACCACCACCATTTGAGCCCCATCCTTTCCGGTCCCCTGCTGCACTGCTGTTACTAGCTTTTCTTCAGCCCAGGTCAGGTTGTTCTGATGGTCCTGCAAAGTATGTTTTTCATCTTTCCCCTGCTTCAAAGAGAACTGAATAGTTTCCCCCCGGGTACAAGCTTTCAAGTGTCCCACACAACTCCTAATGGAGCACTACCCACATTCCTTCTCAAAAACTCAGGGATCCATTCCTTCATGTGTTCACGATATTCATCATTGTGCAACAGTGCTCTTTCAAAACTCCAGGAAGAAACCTTTTTTGGAAACCCCTCCCCCTGGATCTCGAATAGTAGGGGATTATGGTTGGACAAAAACGGGGGTAGCGTTCTATCTGACCATCCTGTATTAAGGAAGAGGATGCAAAAAAGTAGTCTAGTCTGGCATGAGACGTGTGTGGGGCAGAATAAAAAGTGAACCTGTGTTCCATTAGTTTTAAACTAGATCATACATCCCTAAGCCCGACATAAATTCTTTAATGATTGAAATACTTTCGGCTTTCTCCCCTTGTATATCTATTTTAAATCCATGACCCAATTGGCAGGTAAATTAATATTCAAATCCCCACACATTATAATTGTCAAGGACCAGTGAGCTAGCTCATTGGACAACCAGTCAAATACCTCGGGCCATCGATTATACTACCGTACACTGAACATAAAGTAAAAGAGGTACAAAATGAAAACCGACATCCCACGATAATCCATCTCCCATGTGGGTCCACCCGTATTTGATTGAATTGTATCGCACTATGACGGGCTAGAATTGCAAACCCATGGGTATGTACACCTTGTGATGTCTCTCCAATTAATCTGTAACCTAAATTTCTTAACACATCCTTCCATGCCTCCTCTATGTGGGTTTCTTGTATACAAATAATGTCTGCATATAGCAATTGTAACCCTTGAGAGACTCTTTGGCTCTTCCTAGCATCATTTATCCCACAGACATTAAGCAAAGCAATACGTAATTTTCCCTTTCCCAGCATCAGGATGGCCGAGTTCCCCACCTCTTCATACCACTCCTGTGTCTTTTATACAAGTCTCTAAACCTGTCAATTGGAAGAAAAAACAACAACAAAATAACTTTGTCCCCTTGTCAAAAATCTTTCTCTGTGTGAGGTCAGCCCTCTTCCCAACACCTGACCCATCCCCCAACCCCCCTACAACCGAGCAATCAGGCCCCACCTGAATGATGTACGCCTAATCAACTACCCCACCGCTCAGTCCACCCATGCCAAAAGTGAAAAAAAAAAAATCTAATTCAGACTTCCACAGACCAATTTCTATTTTGCTTTCACCGTTTATATCCCTAATCAAAGCACCTGTACTTAGGGATACTTTACTTCGGGTGACTGTTACTGCACATCCCCTGGTTAAGGTCCTTTTGAAATTCTGGGGCCTGAATTTCGGAGATGAAGCTGTAAGTTTGCCCATTAATAACGACTTTTAGTCTTGCAGGGTTTTGTAAAAAAACATCAGCGCCAGCTTTCTGAAAGGGTGCAAAGAATTGCAGTAGGTGCCATTGTTGCTCAACGGTTGCATGTGCAAAGTCGGGTTTGACAAAAAAAGACACCCCCTCGTGGACTTTTTTAGCATTTTGGTGAGCTTGTTCATAGATATATTGCCTAAGCAAATAGTTCCCAAAATGAACTAGCATTACTCTGGGCCTCTCAGCTTCATTTGACGGGCGCTTCTTCATCATTAGGGGGAACAGGTGAGCGCATTGAATTTCCAAGTCCCAGTCCCATTTAGTCTGATCGGGGAATGTGCCTTTTAAGAGGTTGCCCCCCTCCACTCCTTCTGGATCCCCAGAAATCATAGATTGTTCCTCCGTTGTCTGTTCTCTTGGTCTTCCAGCTTCTAAATGACATCGGTCATGATAGCCCCTTGGGATGTGCTTTGACTTTTCAGGGAGCTGACCTCAGATTCAAGGCTCTCCGTCCGGCCCTCCACAGTTGATAATCGATCTGCAATATCTGCACAGGTTTTATTCAGTTTCCGAATCCACCCATGCAACTTTTTGGAAGCAACTCTTGCCAGACGGCTTTCATCCCGGATTTCCTCCTGCAGTTGTTTTATAGAATAAAAAATGGAAGCAAGGGAGGGTTCCCCAGATTCACCAGGTATAACACCAGGTCCGACACCCGGAGTGCCTGCGCCTTCAAGGTCATGATCTTTTACAGGTTCATCTCCGTCAGGATAAGCGAGCTGTGTGGCAGAGTAGTCCCATTTAATTGTTGGCTATTCCTCCTCCTTTTCCCCCCTTTTTTTTGCGATGATTTCTTTAATTGTGTCAACAACAAATCCGCCGTTGAAATACTACTGCTTGTATCAGACACCTAGTCGTCGCTTGAAGAGATATTGCCCTGGTTAGATGAGTCGGATCCATCGGTTAGTGAGAAAAATGTCTCCCCGGGCACCTCGGGAGAGATGGCCCCTCCTTGCCGCCGATCCTCAGTGAAGCGCCTGGTACTAACATCAGGGGTTACTGGATTTTTAGCGCAAATAATAATTTTTTACCCCACTCCCTAAACAGAGTCTAGGGGTAGAAGGTCGCCAGATGTGGATTCCGTAATAATTTTAGGGCCATCCTGAACCACACTCAAAGACTCTTACAACAATGAAACTTCCAGCACCTGGGGCGGTAGAGACTCTGAATCTACCTTATGAACGTCGCTAGTGCATTTATTGCCTGACTCTGCCTGTGTCCCAATCAAGGAGACTGCTGTCTCACTATAAGCCGCATCCACAGGAACTTCTCCTTGAGGACCCACAGCATGGGAGGGTGCAAACAAACTAACAATAGAGGGCTGCAAACACCCACCTTCCAGCAGTGCCGTGCTGTGTGTTGTCCGCTATGAGATTTTCTCCCCCCTGGTCTCCTGCTTCCCCTTGCTGGGAATCTCTCGGGGTTTGACTTCTTTGATGGATTCGGGTGGTGCCACAGAAAATATTTTGGTTGTGGCCACTGTGGAAGAGACCAGCGGGACTGCAGCAGGTATCTTCACGTTCTTCGGTCTGTGGCTCGTCACGACCTTGGGGAAAGTGCTCTAGAAGACCGAGGCAGCCTTGATCTTACACGGATGAGCAGCTGTAGCACCCATGTGGCGGCGGCGACGATCTGGCAGGTCAATTTAGTGAGTTTGAGCAACAACAGCTTCCACTTGGCGAAGGAGGAGTTGGGACACCAAAACCAAGCCGCATAGCTCAGTCCAGGCAGTACCGAGGCATGGGAGTGGCGGTGAGCGGACCGGCAAGTTACTCAGACGCCATCTTGCTCTTGTTACCCATAATCAATCAAAATCAATATTTTAAACTCAATATTCTGTCTGAATACCGGTAGAACCCAACCTACACCTAATTTATAGAAGCCCTACAAAAAGAGAAAAACTACCAACAACTACAAATGGTGCAATTTGCTACCCAAATTGCACCTAAAGTTAGCAAGCAAACCAAAAGAATGTATGACATGCTACAATTTAAAGACTCATAAACAACAAAGAAGTAGATTACTCAGAAATAATAGCCAAAAGCATATTATAAAATAAACACTAACCTACAAAACTCCCAAAAAAAGTATAATGTAGTCCTAATTAACTTTACAAATTGTTTTTCATAAATAATTCACATACAATTTTATTAAATCAATCAAAACATTAAATAAAACTCAAAACTTTAAATAAGACTGATATAATAAAATAATGTATATATTTTTTATTTACGTAAAAAACCTAATTCTCACCAACCAAAAACCTCAAACAACAAAACAACAAACTCAAACCTTTGCGAAATGTAATTACAACACATAAAATACTAGGCCTAGGCGTTGAACTTCGCTCCGTTCGCTGAGTTTGCGGAGTTTTCTGCACTCCGCGGAGCTCGCGGAGTGCAAGAAAACCCTGCTTCGCGTAGTGCAGCAGAGTTTTTTCCCAGCTCGCGAACGGTAAGTTCGCGAGCGCGACCTGCTGCTCGGGTAGAATTTCTACCCGAGCTGCAGAAAGACCAGCGCGAACAGCAGTTCGCACTACACTCCGTCACTTGCGGAACTTCGCAGAGTTTTTTTGTAACTTCGCGAAGTTCCGCGTAGCAAAACTCTGCGAACTACGCCCAGGCTTATAAAATACACAATGCCAAATAACAGTCACATAACACTTACATAGAGAATAAAATATAACATTTCCCACCTAAAAAATAAATTAAATTGAATTTACTGTTGTCATAAGCCACCTACCTGGATCCTAGATGATTCAATGGGGCTGCAACGCTAGTTCCTGAATCCTCCCTAGACTTGCCCTCGGTTTACAGGAGGAGACACTGCTCTGGTGGTAAATCCCAGGGGCAAGGGGGTTGGGATGGAGAGAGTGTGTAGAGTCAAAGATGTTGTGGCTGGTTTACTCAACAGCAACACTGCAGCAGGCATTCACACCAGTCTGATGAATGGTAATGGCAGATATGGTACCTATCAACAAACAAAAAATAAGGCTTTAGTCTAGTTTTAACTCTATCTCTTAAGGTGTCACCGCACTAAAGCTTTTCAAATCTCAACCAACCTTTAGTTTTGTTATTTTGTTTACATTCAGATTTCCGTAGGCCCCTTCATCAAAGTCCTCGAAACTGTAGTGAGTATGATTTCAGCATCAAACCTACAAGAAAATTTGGACGGGGTTAGCTTCACCCAAGTCCTCTCTGGCAGAGCCCTGCCAACAGTATGTACAAGTTGAACAAAAACACTGGCTACTTTGTTTGCAGCACGATGTTATGACTGAGATCAGTGCATAGGAAAATCAAGTCTGTTACTGCATCTCTCCTTTTCTTCTTGTTCTTTTTCACATCCAGGTGCAAGACTAATGCGGCATGGTCATTTGCGGTGAGCGTGAAGCAGGGGGATCAAGGGAGCTGGAAAAGGCAGAGTCCTGGTGGCCGGGAAACAGGTAAATGGCAGACGAAGAGGAGAGGAGTATGGACGGTCTTTAAATAAGACTGCTTTAGAACATTCATAAAGGTCACATTCTAATTGTTTGCAACAGGGAACAGTTGCAGATAATTAACTTGATGAGGCTGCCTTCTTGAAGTTGTTTTAGAATGTTCTAATTGCTTATAGCAAGTAACAGGTGCAGATGATTAATTTGATGAGGCTGTCCTCTAGAAGGTATTTTAGAATGTTCACAAAAGTCATGTTCTAATGGCTTATAGCAAGGAACAGGTAAAGATGATTAATTTGATGAGGCTCTCTTCTAGAATGTGTTTTAGAATGTTCACAAAGGTTGCGTTCTAATTACTTATAGCAAGGAACAGGTGCATGGGATGAATTTGATGAGAACTGTCTTCCAGAAGGTTCACGTTGAGGACATCTATGCCGGTTGCTTGATGCTTATTCTGCTGGATTTTCTGGATGTTTCCATGGGGCCTGAAACCTGACTTTGAATATGCATGGTAAAACATTTGTAAAATCTATTAAGCCTTTTAAAAAAAAACTGGGGTCACCAGCTGCAGCTAGCTATTACAAACAGCATGTAATATGGTCAATAGTCAGTGTACAAGACGTTTGTTCATTCATAAGTTTTGGGAGGAATGATATGAGTCATGCCGATATATTGTGATAGACAGGTGAGGTGAGCTGTGGCAGGAATCCTGACAATTGTTCTATAGCTGCAGATCATCCCCTGTATCCATGTAGTCAAAAAGTATACTTCACAAAAAACTGGAAACATATTTTCCAAAAAGCCCTAAAATTGCAAAAATAAAACCAATCCAACAGAGATCCATCAAAGTAGTCCAAAGTATCGAGGAGCCATAAAAAAATGAAAAAGTGTTTAAAAAAAGACACGCTCCTGAAAACCTGAAAAAGGAAATCAAAGTAAAAAAATATTGGTTTAGTAAAAACCAAAACAGATTTGCCAGAAAAAAAAACATGCTAAATCCAAATGCCCATAGGACATATAAAGAAAAACCTGCAAAGCAAAACAGAAAACCCGCCCCAAAAAATAGTACAATCAAAAATTACATATACATTACACTTAGGCCATTATTATGAGTTTTCCGGTCCAGTCGACTGCCGTACCGGCGGTGACAGTCTGAGCATATTGAGCTTGGTGGTCCAACTGCTGTTTTATGAGTTGGGTGGATCAGCTTTGCGAAGACCACTGCTGGACCACCAGCAGACTGCCGACCACCAGGTTCACGATCGGGGAAAGGCAGTCGTCATAGGGCGGTACAGGGGAGCTGCACCGGTGTACGTATTATGAGTTGCCTGTTCCACGAGCTGACCACGGTGGTCCGACCACCTGCTTCAAGGTGGCGGTGACTAAGGATTTGGGCTGCGTACTCACCCCTTTCTTCTTCTCCCAGGCAGATTCCAACATGGATCCTTTTCTCCAGGTCCCCCTTCACAGCAGGATCTTCACCCCGAGGATTACGACCCTGTGTGCGACGATCTACAGGTAAGTCGTTTTTGTACCATATACCCATTGACAGGTCTGCCCATGTATGGGCACAATACCATGTATCCTGGTAATGGGTATATGATATTGTCCCACATATTTCATGCATATGTGTGCATCCGACACATATGCAAGTGAAATGCACACACAGGCATCAATATTTATTTGGTTATAGTACTCACCACCACTGCAAGATCCCCACCTCCACACCACAGGCCCCGTGGTCGATTTGTAATATGGCGGTCTTTGGATATATATCCCCATGGGAGCTTGTGCTGCGGCCGTAAACCAGCCGTAGCACAAGCTCCTATAGAGAAATGGGAGTTTGTGTGAATCCCTGCACCGTGTGGTAGGCACCTCATGGTGCCTGCTACATGGAGCAGGGATTCACAGGGGGGCACCTTAGATGCCCCCTCGGCCCCCAACTAGAGGTCGCAGCAAGAAGGGGGCCCTGCTAGGGGCCCCCAAAGTCGCTTTCGGACAGGCTTTCCATGTTGGAAAGCCCAGCATGGAAAGCCTGTTGGAAACCAACATCGTAATCCTGACGGGGGAAACGCCGTCCTCGGGGATTACGTTGTGGTCTCCGACTGACCAGATCCCATCGGAATCCAGCCAGAACAACCAGCCGGTTTCACTTTCGACCGCCGTAATTGTAATACAGCGGTTGAAAGTGAAACCGACAATGAGACTGAGGTCGGAGGCTTTCCGAGTCCCATCGAAATCGGGCCCTAAATGAACTAAAATCCTAAAACAAGGACTTATCTATTCTGACAAACCGCAGCTCCTTCCTGTGACCTGGATCCCAGAAAATAGACTAAAAATGAAACAAATAGACCATAAAATAGAAGGTAGCAGTAAAAATACATTGCTGCTCAATTGAACTAAAAATAAGCCTATCTCCCGTAGAAATGAATGGGAAAACAAGTTAAAAATGTTTAAAAAATATTTTGTTAAATTGTAAGAAATTATCAAACATGTAAGACATGTTAAAAAATGTTGTGAAAATATGCAAAATATAAATTAAATAATAATCTAAAAAAATATAGGGACCGATTATGAGTTTGGCCAAAGCTGTGCAAGGACAGCCCACCCTATTACGAGTTGACCTCGTGTAAGGCAGATGGTCCTTTGCCTTTCCCATGGTGGTGCCTGGAAAACAGGCACCGCAATGGGAATGGCAAAAAAAGTTCCAGCATGGCATGGATGGGCTGGAACTTTGGGGGAAGACAGACAGGGGAGCACATGTTATGCCTCCCTTAATGTAACCCCATTGTAGGGCCCCCTTTGTTCCTGCACTGCCAGCCTTTTCATGGCGGCGATCCTGGCATGAAATGGTAGGCGTTGCAGGAACTCGTAATATGCTCAGCGGGACTGCGCCAGTCCCGCTGAGCATGTTACATTGTGGTGCAGCTCCGACACCACCAGGGAACGTCTTATGACTGTCACATTCGTAATCTGGGCCATAGACTTATTTATTATAAAATGAAAACAACTTATGCAAAAATTATGTTAAGAGTCTGTATATGAAAGCAACTGAATTAATTTTAAACAATAGAAAAAAACCTGGAAAATGTACATCATACAATACTATTCAAATATGATTTACTTTGTTTATTAAATAATACAAATATATTAAAATTGTTTTAATTATCAATACATACCTTTTATATAACTGGAACCATATATGTTATAAAATGTAAAAATATACATTAAATAAACTTTAAAAAATAAAGAAAATGTTAAAAATATGTTACATATCTTTATTCTATGAAAACGTAAATAACTTTATTTATTACCAATATATGACCAACTACTATATAATTATCTTTCTAAACATCAACAATACTAATTAAGTGACATAAACTTCTCCTACTACATAGAAATACAGTTTAACAAAGGAATTTAACTCTTAAATTGTTTATGTAAACCCCAGAAGCGGCAGGGGGCCCTGTTAGCGCCCCCTTAGTCGTATCTCTACCACCCTTTTCATGGCGGGCTCACTGCCATGAAATGGACGGTGGAAATGCAACTCGGAATATGCTCAGTGGTGCTGCAGCAGCACTGCCAGCATATTCCTGCCCCTTTCAGCTGTGCCACTGCTGCGGGATCCTGGATCCCAGGAGATGCAGTGGTCCTGTGGCGGCCCGACCGCCACCCTCGAAATACGGCAGGCAGACCCGCAGTGCACCACAAGTACTGCGGTCCTAGGAAGCTAGTATTTACATTCCAATAAACCATTTTGGGGAAGGAGTTGGACACTAGAAGGGCAACATTTACTATTCCCACTCCATTCTAAGACATTTTGAGGAAGGTGCTGGGCACTAAAGGGACAGCATTTTCTTTTTCCACTAATCGAAAACATTTTGGGGGAGGTGTTGGACACTAAAGGGGCAACATTTACTATTTCAACTCCAATCTATACCACTTTGGGAAAAGTGTTGGACACTAAAGGAGCAATATTTACTATTTCCACTCCAATCTAAGGGCCTGATTATGACTCTAGTGCAGCGGCGATGGAGCAATGCTGCCTCCGCTGCGCCAAAGCAGAGCACGCACCGCCGACCATATTATGAGTTGCAAATGTGCAACTAGTAATACAGTCGGCGGTTCTTTGCTATTCCCATGGAGGTGCATGGAAAACAGGCACCGCAATAGGAACAGCAAAAAAGTTCCAGCACGGCATGGATGTGGATGTCCATGCTATTGCTGAAACTTTGTGAGGGTACAGACAGGGGGGCACATGTGCCCCCCTGAATGTATGCCCATGGCGGGATGGCCATGGGGGCCCTGTTAAAGGCTAGTGGTCCAGGAACTCATAATATGCTGAGCGGGACTGCACCAGTCTCCACTCAGCATATTGCAGTGTGACACTCCTGTGCCACCAACAGGCAACGGCTCTTACCTGGCGCAGCCGACGGTCCACCACTGCAACCACTGTAGAAGTCATAATACGGCGTACGGTGGACTGCCACTGCTGCCCCACCATGAGTCTGGCAGTCGGAAGAACACCATTTTGGGGATGGTGTTGGACACTAAAGAGACAACATTAACTATTAACACTCGAATCTAAACCATTTTGGGGAAGATGTTGGACACTAAAGGGGTGATATTTACTATTCTCACTCCAATCTAAACCATTTTGGTGAATAACATTTACCATTCCAACTCCAATATAAACCAATTTTGGGGATGGTGTTGTTGGCGAGTAAAGGGGTGATGTTTACCATTCTCACTACAATCTAAAATAATTTGGCGAAGGTGTTGAAAACTAAAGTGGGGACATTTACAATTCTCACTACAATCTAAACCATTTTGGACAAGGTGTTGGACACTAAACGGGTGACAAGTACTGTTCCCTCTCCAATCTAAACCATTTTAGAGAAGGTGTTGGACACTAAAAAGATTATATGCACATCGATACTCAATTGTCACACATATTTGCATGTATAAAATAAAAAGTACTTAGAAGACACAATAACACCCAAACAAACAATATCTTTAAAATTAAACAATAACATCTAAAATAATATGTTAATCACTATTTAAAAAAATATTTTTGCTATTATTTATTAATATTACTACATTTTGAAACACAACATAAAAATAAATATAGAATCTGAATTTAAAGATCATTGAATATATGGAAAAAGCAAATACAACGAATTTTCTAAATATAAGATATAAATTATATTATATTCAAATATTAAATATTATAATATATACTGCTAACAATGGAACTTGTTCCAATAATAAAAAAGTAATAAAAAAAAATCTTGAAATTTTGTTTTTAATTTTATAACACACACACACATCTATATATGTGTGTGTGCTTGTGTGAGAGTAAATCTTAACTAATAAATCAATTTATTAATAATGCCATTATAATATTCAACATTTAAAAGAACACACAAATATTACAAAATGTCAAATAAAAATCTAATAACAAGAAATTCATTAAAGTAAAATATGTAATAAAACTACATTTACTAAATTTTACATTATTAAATTTGAATTTAATGAATTATTCTTTTCTCCAACATCTCAATAATTAAAATTATTATTTTAACATTTGTAAGAAAATACCACTTTTCCTTAAAACATTTAACTGATCAATACAATTAAACTAATTATGAAATATTCTTAACTACAAATTTATAATTTAAAAGATAAATATATTATTTTCGCAATATTAATTTGCATTTCATTTAAAAAAATGTCAATTACATTTACTTTAAAATCTCCTCCCTCCTCCCCCTAAAAATCTAAAATCTCGCTACTAATATATATATCTATACGTCTATATCTATATCTATATTCACTGAAAAAACCATAGGTTTCAGGGACGTTATAGTTTCAAATTAGCATTTAAAAAACCTTTGAAATTCACTGAAAAAACCATAGGTTTTAGGGACAGTTATAGTTAGTTGGACATTGCACTCGTACAAAACCCGTGAAATTCCACCGTTATAGTTAGTCCAGCTAACTATAACTCGCGCCCCCGCAATGCACTGCTGATGACGTCACATATTACATCACTCATGACATGGTCAGTGACATCACTGATGACATCACTGTCAGTAGATAATATCTACATCTATATAGATATATAGATATCTATATAGACATAGATATATAGATATCTGTAGCTATATATATTATCTACTGGCGGTCGCCAGTAGATAGTTATAGTTAGGACCTATTTTCCATAGGAAATCCGCGACATTCTATTTGAAATAACTCTCTTGCCGGTTGACGAATCTTCGCGAAATTTTCAAACTTTATGGCCCGCTCCGGTCCGCTCCTACCCTGAAAGTCTCGGGGTGATTCATCAAGCGGGGCCGAAAAAAGGGGGTCCCAAAACGTGTTTTCCCCATTCATTTTCCCATAGGAAACTTTAGACACGGCTACAGCCCGAACTGCTGAACGGAATTACACCAAAGTTGGCAAAGAGGTAGTTCTTGGTTCAGAAAGAACCCTTTTGTTAAATGGTGTAAATCCGTTCAGTAGTTGTGGAGAAATTAAAAAAATAAGAGTCAAAAAATCAATTTCCCATAGGAAATTTTATGCAAGGCTACAGCCCGAACTGCTGAACGGAATTACACCAAATTTGGCAAAGAGGTAGTTCTTGGTTCAGAAAGAACCTTTTTGTTAAATGGTGTAAATCCGTTCAGTAGTTGCTGAGAAAATCAAAAGTAAAAACACATATATATCTGGGCGGAGCCTAACCACACATGTCATCGTGAGATCTGATTGGCTGTCAGCACTTCATCCTGGAATTGCTGGCAGCCATCTTGAGACCAATATACATGATAGTACCCCATTGAAATGCCTTGTAGTGAATCAAAGATTTTGAGGGTTACCAAAAGGAGAACTATTAAGGGTGATAACAGACTTTAGTTACATTAGAATTCATTTGTTGATGGTACCATACTAATTTCAGGAACTGTGGTGTGTTCTAAGGTGATTTTACCCTGTGAAAAACCTTCTGCTGGGATATCATGAATCATGTTTGAGAGAAAACTATTTTCACATGCTTGTCCCATACAGTTTTGGAAGGTGCTCCAGAAGCTAAAATGAGAGCCTATTTTCTGTAAATTCACATTATCTTTCTCAGTCATGTGAGAATGAAGTCTGACATTCTCAGTAAAACATGTACATCCAACAAGGGCAGAGACTGTCAGTTGATTCCTTTGTGTTCTACTGCAGCTTCCCAGAGTGTTCTAAAGAACAACTAGAGTGCTAACAGCCTTACTTATGACAAAAGTATGGCACACCTGAAGCCATCTTGATTGGAATAAACTGGTAACACTTAAAACATTTAATTTAAAAAGGAACAAAATGATGGGGTTCATTTTGTCATAGAAATTATGGTTAGTGCTATAGAAAGAAAAATTAGGACATGTTTCAAGTGAGATCTCAAATATCTTCCTGTTATATTTCAACAGGAGCAGCCTGTCAGTTGATGCCTTTGTGTTCTACTGCAGCTTCCCAGAGTGTTCTAAAGAACAACTAGAGTGCTAACAGCCTTACTTATGACAAAAGTATGGCACACCTGAAGCCATCTTGATTGGAATAAACCGTTAATACTTAAAAATTTAATTTAAAAAGGAACACAATGAGGGGTTCTTTTTTAAATAGAAATTATGGTTAGTGCTGCAGAAAGAAAAATGAGGGCATGTTTTAAGTGAGATCTCAAATCCTCTTCTATTTCATTAGAAAATTCTGACATGCAGACTGAAACAATCACTTTCAATACCAGCAGCAGACTTCCAGTTAACTCCCTGGTGAGCAGTAGCTTTAGTACAGTGATCTAATGAGCAACTAGAGTGCTAACATTCTGAATTTATGGCAAATGTGAGACACATCTGAATGCCTTCTTGATGGAATCAAAGTAAAAAACTGAAAGCATTTCCTACTGAGGAGACTGCAGTAAATGAGGAAATTAGGAAACTTCATAACAAAGAAGTCTTCCAAGATGGCCACCAGAGAAAAAGAGCCCAAATGTAGCACAAATATTACCCAGATGTAGCCCACATATAGCTCAATGACAAAAGTGTGCAAAACACTTTTTATTTTTAGTTTTTTTGCAGTTTTATGTAGTGCAGACTGGTCAGGTATTGGAGCGTTGCATCTTAAAACATGACCCCCTACACTACAAAAACACTACTGCACTACTCTAAACCCTAAAACACTACCCCAGCACGCCTCCCTAGACTACACAAGCACCACTGCACTATCCTAAACCCTAAAACACTACCCCCAGCATGACCCCCTACACTACACAAACACCACTGCACTACGCTAAACCCTAAAACACTACCCCCAGCACGATCCCCTACACTACCCAAACACCACTGCACTAACCTAAATCCTAAAACAATACCCCCAGCACGACCCCCTACACTACCCAAACACCACTGCACTACCCTAAAACATGACCCCTACACTACACAAACACCACTGCACTACCCTAAACCCTAAAACACTACCCCCAGCACGACCCCCTACACTACACAAGCACCACTGCACTACCCTAAACCCTAAAACACTACCCCCAGAACGACCCCCTACACTGCCCGAACACCACTGCACTGCCCTAAACCTTGAAACACCAGCCCCTGCACGACCCCCTACACTGTTTGAACACCACTGCACTGCCCTAAACCCTGAAACACCACCCCCAGCACGACCCCCTACACTGCCCGAACACCACTGCACTGCCCTAAACCCTGAAACACCACCCCTTCACGACCCCCTACACTGCCCAAACACCACTGCACTGCCCTAAACCCTGAAACACCACCCCCAGCACGGCCCACTACACTGCCCAAATACCACTGCACTGCCCTAAACCCTGAAACACTATCCACAGCAAGACCCCTACACTGCCCAAACACCACTCCACTGCCCTAAACCCTGAAACATCACCCCCAGCAAGACCCCCTACACTGCCCGAACACCACTGCCCTAAACCCTGAAACACCACCCCCAGCACGACCCCCTACACTGCCCGAACACCACTGCACTGCCCTAAACCCTGAAACACCACCCCCAGCACGACCCCCTACACTGCACGAACACCACTGCTCTGCCCAAAACTCTGAAACACCAGCCCCAGCACGACCCCCTACACTGCCCGAACACTACTGCACTGCCCTAAACCCTGAAACACCAGCCCCAGCACGACCCCTACACTGCCCGAACACCACTGCACTACCCTAAACCCAGAAACACCACCCCCAGCACGACCCCCTACACTGCCCGAGCGCCACTGCACTGCCCTAAACCCTGAAACACCAGCCCCAGCATGACCCCCTACACTGCCCGAACACCACTGCACTGCCCTAAACCCTGAAACACCAGCCCCAGCACGACCACCTACACTGCACGAACACCACTGCACTGCCCTAAACCCTGAAACACCAGCCCCAGCATGACCCCCTACACTGACCGAACACCACTGCACTGCCCTAAACCTTGAAACACCAGCCCCTGCACGACCCCCTACACTGTTCGAACACCACTGCACTGCCCTAAACCCTGAAACACCACCCCCAGCACGACCCCCTACACTGCCCGAACACCACTGCACTGCCCTAAACCCTGAAACACCACCCCCTTCACGACCCCCTACACTGCCCGAACACCACTGCACTGCCCTAAACCCTGAAACACCACCCCCAGCACGGCCCCCTACACTGCCCAAACACCACTGCACTGCCCTAAACCCTGAAACACTATCCCCAGCAAGACCCCCTACACTGCCCAAACACCACTCCACTGCCCTAAACCCTGAAACATCACCCCCAGCAAGACCCCCTACACTGCCCGAACACCACTGCCCTAAACCCTGAAACACCACCCCCAGCACGACCCCCTACACTGCCCGAACACCACTGCACTGCCCTAAACCCTGAAACACCACCCCCAGCACGACCCCCTACATTGCACGAACACCACTGCTCTGCCCAAAACCCTGAAACACCAGCCCCAGCATGACCCCCTACACTGCCCGAACACCACTGCACTGCCCTAAACCCAGAACCACCACCCCCAGCACGACCCCCTACACTGCCTGAGCACCACTGCACTGCCCTAAACCCTGAAACACCAGCCCCAGCATGACCCCCTACACTGCCCGAACACCACTGCACTGCCCTAAACCCTGAAACACCAGCCCCAGCACGACCACCTACACTGCACGAACACCACTGCACTGCCCTAAACCCTGAAACACCAGCCCCAGCATGACCCCTACACTGCCCGAACACCACTGCACTGCCCTAAACCGTGAAACACTAGCCCCAGCACGACCCCCTACACTGCCAGAACACCATTGCACTGCCCTAAACCCTGAAACACCAGCCCCAGCACAACCCCCTACACTGCCCGAACACTACTGCACTGCCCTAAACCCTGAAACACCACCCGTGCACGACCCCCTACACTGCCCGAACACCACTGCACTGCCCTAAACCCTGAAACACCACCCCCAGCACGACACCCTACACTGCCCGAACACCACTGCACTGCCCTAAACCCTGAAACACCATTCCCCCTGCACGACCCCCTACACTGCCCGAACACTACTGCACTGCCCTAAACCCTGAAACACCATCCCCAGCACGACCCCCTACACTGCACGAACACCCCATGCACTGCCCTAAACCCTGAAACACTACCCCCAGCAAGACCCCCTACACTGCCCGAACACCACTGCACTGCCCTAAACCCTGAAACATCACCCCCAGCAAGACCCCCTACACTGCCCGAACACCACTGCCCTAAACCCTGAAACACCACCCCCAGCAAGACCCCTTACACTGCACGAACACCACTGCACTACCCTAAACCCTACAACACTACCCCCAGCACGACCCCCTACACTACACAAGCACCACTGCACTACCCTAAACCCTAAAACACTACCCCCAGAACGACCCCCTACACTGCCCGAACACCACTGCACTGCCCTAAACCTTGAAACACCAGCACCTGCACGACCCCCTACACTGTTTGAAAACCACTGCACTGCCCTAAACCCTGAAACACCACCCCCAGCACGACCCCCTACACTGCCCGAACACCACTGCACTGCCCTAAACCCTGAAACACCACCCCTTCACGACCCCCTACACTGCCCGAACACCACTGCACTGCCCTAAACCCTGAAACACCACCCCCAGCACGGCCCCCTACACTGCCCAAACACCACTGCACTGCCCTAAACCCTGAAACACTATCCCCAGCAAGACCCCTAAACTGCCCAAACACCACTCCACTGCCCTAAACCCTGAAACATCACCCCCAGCAAGACCCCTACACTGCCCGAACACCACTGCCATAAACCCTGAAACACCACCCCCAGCACGACCCCCTACACTGCCCGAACACCACTGCACTGCCCTAAACCCTGAAACACCACCCCCAGCACGACCCCCTACACTGCCCGAACACCACTGCTCTGCCCAAAACCCTGAAACACAAGCCCCAGCACGACCCCTACACTGCCCGAACACCACTGCACTGCCCTAAACCCTGAAACACCAGCCCCAGCACGACCCCTACACTGCCCGAACACCACTGCACTACCCTAAACCCATAAACACCACCCCCAGCACGACCCCCTACACTGCCTGAGCACCACTGCACTGCCCTAAACCCTGAAACACCAGCCCCAGCATGACCCCCTACACTGCCCGAACACCACTGCACTGCCCTAAACCCTGAAACACCAGCCCCAGCACGACCCCCTACACTGCACGAACACCACTGCACTGCCCTAAACCCTGAAACACCAGCCCGAGCATGACCCCCTACACTGCCCGAACACCACTGCACTGCCCTAAACCGTGAAACACTAGCCCCAGCACGACACCCTACACTGCCCGAACACCACTGCACTGCCCTAAACCCTGAAACACCATTCCCCCTGCACGACCCCCTACACTGCCCGAACACTACTGCACTGCCCTAAACCCTGAAACACCATCCCCAGCATGACCCCCTACACTGCACGAACACCCCTGCACTGCCCTAAACCCTGAAACACTACCCCCAGCAAGACCCCCTACACTGCCCGAACACCACTGCACTGCCCTAAACCCTGAAACATCACCCCCAGCAAGACCCCCTACACTGCCCGAACACCACTGCCCTAAACCCTGAAACACCACCCCCAGCAAGACCCCCTACACTACACAAGCACCACTGCACTACCCTAAACCCTAAAACACTACCCCCAGAACGACCCCCTACACTGCCCGAACACCACTGCACTGCCCTAAACCTTGAAACACCAGCCCCTGCACGACCCCCTGCACTGTTCGAAAACCACTGCACTACCCTAAACCCTGAAACACCACCCCCAGCACGACCCCCTACACTGCCCGAACACCACTGCACTGCCCTAAACCCTGAAACACCACCCCCTTCACGACCCCCTACACTGCCCGAACACCACTGCACTGCCCTAAACCCTGAAACACCACCCCCAGCACGGCCCCCTACACTGCCCAAACACCACTGCACTGCCCTAAACCCTGAAACACTATCCCCAGCAAGACCCCTAAACTGCCCAAACACCACTCCACTGCCCTGAACCCTGAAACATCACCCCCAGCAAGACCCCCTACACTGCCCGAACACCACTGCCCTAAACCCTGAAACACCACCCCCAGCACGACCCCCTACACTGCCCGAACACCACTGCACTGCCCTAAACCCTGAAACACCACCCCCAGCACGACCCCCTACACTGCCCGAACACCACTGCTCTGCCCAAAACCCAAGAAACACAAGCCCCAGCATGACCCCCTACACTGCCCGAACACCACTGCACTGCCCTAAACCCTGAAACACCAGCCCCAGCACGACCCCTACACTGCCCGAACACCACTGCACTACCCTAAACCCATAAACACCACCCCCAGCACGACCCCCTACACTGCCTGAGCACCACTGCACTGCCCTAAACCCTGAAACACCAGCCCCAGCATGACCCCCTACACTGCCCGAACACCACTGCACTGCCCTAAACCCTGAAACACCAGCCCCAGCACGACCACCTACACTGCACGAACACCACTGCACTGCCCTAAACCCTGAAACACCAGCCCGAGCATGACCCCCTACACTGCCCGAACACCACTGCACTGCCCTAAACCGTGAAACACTAGCCCCAGCACGACCCCCTACACTGCCAGAACACCATTGCACTGCCCTAAACCCTGAAACACCAGCCCCAGCACAACCCCCTACACTGACCGAACACCACTGCACTGCCCTAAACCCTGAAACACCACCCCGTGCACGACCCCCTAAACTGCCCAAACACCACTCCACTGCCCTAAACCCTGAAACATCACCCCCAGCAAGACCCCCTACACTGCCCGAACACCACTGCCCTAAACCCTGAAACACCACCCCCAGCACGACCCCCTACACTGCCCGAACACCACTGCACTGCCCTAAACCCTGAAACACCACCCCAGCACGACCCCCTACACTGCCCGAACACCACTGCTCTGCCCAAAACCCAAGAAACACAAGCCCCAGCACGACCCCCTACACTGCCCGAACACCACTGCACTGCCCTAAACCCTGAAACACCAGCCCCAGCACGACCCCTACACTGCCCGAACACCACTGCACTACCCTAAACCCATAAACACCACCCCCAGCACGACCCCTACACTGCCTGAGCACCACTGCACTGCCCTAAACCCTGAAACACCAGCCCCAGCATGACCCCCTACACTGCCCGAACACCACTGCACTGCCCTAAACCCTGAAACACCAGCCCCAGCACGACCACCTACACTGCACGAACACCACTGCACTGCCCTAAACCCTGAAACACCAGCCCGAGCATGACCCCCTACACTGCCCGAACACCACTGCACTGCCCTAAACCGTGAAACACTAGCCCCAGCACGACCCCCTACACTGCCAGAACACCATTGCACTGCCCTAAACCCTGAAACACCAGCCCCAGCACAACCCCCTACACTGACCGAACACCACTGCACTGCCCTAAACCCTGAAACACCACCCCGTGCACGACCCCCTACACTGCCCGAACACCACTGCACTGCCCTAAACCCTGAAACACCACCCCCAGCATGACACCCTACACTGCCCGAACACCACTGCACTGCCCTAAACCCTGAAACATCACCCCCAGCAAGACCCCCTACACTGCCCGAACACCACTGCCATAAACCCTGAAACACCACCCCCAGCAAGACCCCCTACACTGCCCGAACACCACTGCACTGCCCTAAACCCTGAACCACCAGCCCCAGCACGACCCCCTACATTGCCCGAACACCACTGCACTGCCCTAAACCCTGAAACACCACCCCCTGCATGACCCACTACACTGCCCGAACACCACTGCACTGCCCTAAACCCTGAAACACCATTCCCCCTGCACGACCC
Source organism: Calotriton arnoldi (assembly GCA_963921515.1). Classification (NCBI taxonomy): domain Eukaryota; kingdom Metazoa; phylum Chordata; class Amphibia; order Caudata; family Salamandridae; genus Calotriton; species Calotriton arnoldi. Next base: position 732,337 of record CAWUFW010006882.1, read on the forward strand.
CCTACACTGCCCGAACACCACTGCACTGCCCTAAACCCTGAAACACCAGCCCCAGCACGACCCCCTACACTGCCCGAACACCACTGCACTACCCTAAACCCATAAACACCACCCCCAGCACGACCCCCTACACTGCCTGAGCACCACTGCACTGCCCTAAACCCTGAAACACCAGCCCCAGCATGACCCCCTACACTGCCCGAACACCACTGCACTGACCTAAACCCTGAAACACCAGCCCCAGCACGACCACCTACACTGCACGAACACCACTGCACTGCCCTAAACCCTGAAACACCAGCCCCAGCACGACCCCCTACACTGCCAGAACACCATTGCACTGCCCTAAACCCTGAAACACCAGCCCCAGCACAACCCCCTACACTGCCCGAACACCACTGCACTGCCCTAAACCCTGAAACACCACCCAGTGCACGACCCCCTACACTGCCCGAACACCACTGCACTGCCTTAAACCCTGAAACATCACCCCCAGCAAGACCCCCTACACTGCCCGAACACCACTGCCCTAAACCCTGAAACACCACCCCCAGCAAGACCCCTTACACTGCCCGAACACCACTGCACTGCCCTAAACCCTGAAACACCAGCCCCAGCACGACCCCCTACATTGCCCAAACACCACTGCACTGCCCTAAACCCTGAAACACCACCCCCTGCATGACCCACTACACTGCCCGAACACCACTGCACTGCCCTAAACCCTGAAACACCACCCCCAGCACGACCCCCTACACTGCCCGAACACCATTGCACTGCCCTAAACCCTGAAACACCACCCCCTGCACGACCCCCTACACTGCCCGAACACCACTGCCCTAAACCCTGAAACACCACCCCCAGCAAGACCCCTACACTGCCCGAACAACACTGCAGTGCCCTAAACTCTAAAACACCACCCCCAGCACGACCCCCTACACTGCCCGAACACCACTGCTCTGCCCAAAACCCTGAAACACCAGCCCCAGCACGACCCCCTACACACTGCCCGAACACCACTGCACTGCCCTAAACCCTGAAACACCACCCCCAGCACGACCGCCTACACTGCCCGAAAACCACTGCACTGCCCTAAACCCTGAAACACCAGCCCCAGCATGACCCCCTACACTGCCCGAACACCACTGCACTGCCCTAAACCCTGAAACACCAGCCCCAGCACGACCCCCTACACTGCCCGAACACCATTGCACTGCCCTAAACCCTGAAACACCACCCACAGCAAGACCCCCTACACTGCCCGAACACCACTGCACTGCCCAAAACCCTGAAACACCCCCCCAGCACGACACCCTACACTGCCCGAACACCACTGCACTGCCCTAAACCCTGCAACACCACCCCCAGCACGACCCCTACACTGCCCGAACACCACTGCACTGCCCTAAACCCTGAAACACCACCCCCTGCACGACCCCCTACACTGCCCGAACACCACTGCACTGCCCTAAACCCTAAAACTCTACCCCCAGCATGACCCCCTACACTGCCCGAACACCACTGGACTGCCCTAAACCCTGACTCACCACCCCCCTGCACGACTCCCTACACTGCCCGAACACCACTACACTGCCCTAAACCCAGAAACACCACCCCCAGCACGACCCCCTACACTGCCCAAACACCACTCCACTGCCCTAAACCCTGAAACACCACCCCCAGCACGACCCCCTACACTGCCCGAACACCACTGCACTGCCCTAAACCCTGAAACACCAGCCCCTGCACGACCCCCTACACTGCCCGAACACCACTGCACTGCCCTAAACCCTGAAACACCACCACCAGCAAGACCCCCTACACTGCCCGAATACCACTGCACTGCCCTAAAGCCTGAAACACCACCTCCAACACAACCCCCTACACTGCCTGAACACCATTGCTCTGCCCTAAACCCTGAAACACTGCCCCCAGCAAGACCCCCTACACTGCCCGAACACCACTGCACTGCCCTAAACCCTGAAACATCACCCCCAACAAGACCCCCTACACTGCCCGAACACCACTGCCCTAAACCCTGAAACACCACCCCCAGCACGACCCCCTACACTGCTCGAACACCACTGCACTGCCCTAAACCCTGAAACACCACCCCCAGCACGACCCCCTACACTGCCCGAACACCACTGCTCTGCCCAAAACACTGAAACACCAGCCCCAGCATGACCCCCTACACTGCCCGAACACCACTGCACTGCCCTAAACCCTGAAACACCAGCCCCAGCACGAACCCCTACACTGCCCGAACACCACTGCACTACCCTAAACCCAGAAACACCACCCCCAGCACGACCCCCCTACACTGCCCGAGCACCACTGCCTGCACTGCCCTAAACCCTGAAACACCAGCCCCAGCACGACCACCTACACTGCCTGAACACTACTGCACTGCCCTAAACCATGAAACACCATCCCCAGCACGACCCCCTACACTGTACGAACACCACTGCACTGCCCTAAACCCTGAAAAACTACCCCCAGCAAGACCCCCTACACTGCCCGAACACCACTGCACTGCCCTAAACCCTAAAACACCAGCCCCAGCATGACCCCCTACACTGCCCGAACACCACTGCACTGCCCTAAACCCTGAAACACCAGCCCCAGCACGACCCCCTACACTGCCCGAACACCACTGCACTACCCTAAACCCATAAACACCACCCCCAGCACGACCCCCTACACTGCCTGAGCACCACTGCACTGCCCTAAACCCTGAAACACCAGCCCCAGCACGACCACCTACACTGCACGAACACCACTGCACTGCCCTAAACCCTGAAACACCAGCCCCAGCACGACCACCTACACTGCACGAACACCACTGTGTGAGAAGTTGGCCTGGCATATGCTGTCCACTAATTATAGTGGGCACCTTGCACCAGTCCAAATCGACTCTTATGGTAGGTAGGTTAAAGACAACCTTATTGAAAGCTATCCTAGTGGTAGCTGTGGAGAGCAGCCTTCAGGCTAAGTCTTGAAGGAATGTAAAGCAGCTTGTTTTACCAGTCTATAATCTCTTGAGTGACCAAATGAAAGAGCACCACACCAGGTATATATTCAAAATATATGTATTTATTACTAAACACACCCCTCTAGTCTCTTTATGAGGCTAGAGTTCGAAGTACATAGGTTATAAGATCTTAAATCACAGTAATAGCACAAATACACGTTTGGGCCCTAGGGGCGTACCAAACCATATACCAATAAAGTGGTATGCGAACCACGACTGAACTAGACACTAGGCCTAGAGCCTCTAGAAGTGCTTGGACCACAAGGAACCACCCAAGATAGTGACACAGGGGACCCACGGGAGACGCGTGCAGTGTAAATACACAACCGCGATACGCCGTTAACTTCTATGGAGAAAGTCGGGATCGGGAAAATAGAGGAAAGGGACACTTAGAAGAGGACTAGGACAAAACCCTTTGAGATCTAGGACTTTGAGGAGTCTCTACCCACGGGAGCACCGGAGTACTCGTGTTACCTCACCCAGGGAAGCCGGGTGCATAGGTGCCTTTCGGGGTCGGGTTTCGTCGTCGGTTCTTATGGCGATCTGCTGCAAAGTGCTGCTGGCGACCAGGAGAAAAGTGTCTGGGTGGATCCAAGAGTGGATCGGAGTTCTGAAGAACCTGAAAGCAGAGGGGACAGAGTCTGGGTCACTAGCCAGTGACCAGGAGGGCGATGGACAGATGCCCACCGATGTCGAGTGCTTCAAGTTCGTTGACGGTCGTCTTGACTCTTCAGCCACGAGGTCCGTGAGGCGTTGTCGGCGACCAGGAGCAGGATTCGGGCTGTTGCTTGATGTCTGTCGAGTGCAGAGGTGTCGGCGACCAGATTGGACCCAACAGGCCTTGGCAACGGCAAGTCTCGAGTAAGATGTAGATCGTCGATGATGCAGACCAGCAAGGTCTGGGGAACTCACCCAGCAAGGGTAAGTGAGGGCAGGCCTGGAGCAACCAGACTGCCAAGTAAAGAAAAGATTGGCCTTCGGTAAGGGATACTAGCCAACGGGCTAGCGACCGCGAAGGAGCCTCGTGATGCCGCACGTGGAGCTGGCTTACAGGACACTCGTGGAGTGGGGGCCAGTGATCTTCGGTGCAGGTGGTGCTGGAGGCTAGGGCTACTCGGAGCCCAAAGTACAACTTCTTGGGAGACCCAGAAGATGGTGCACTTGCAAATGTGCTCGGTGTCCAGGGGTCAAGGTCTCACGTTACCCACGAGAGCCACGGGCCTCAGCTTTGCTGGGGACTCAGGGTAGCCTCGGGGAAGTCTGAGAATCTACCTCTGGTGATGCGATGACTTCGGCGTCCGAAGGGAGCTTCAGTGATGCGAACCGGACAGATGCTTCTTTGGTGCCTGCCAAGCAGGGGAGTCACTCCTTGACCCCAAGGGAGATTCTTCAGTCCTCTAATCTTATCGTAGAGCGTCGAAGGTCCAGGATTCAGTGTCAGAGTTTCGTCCAGGTATAATCTAAAGTCCTAGGGACTGGGTTCCTACCTTTATTCTAAAAATAGGGGATGGACTACTCTGTGGCCCCACCTATGGGTGGGTCAGGGCAGAGGGGTGGCTACACCCCTTTCCCTTTGTCCAGTTCGCGCCAAAGCAGGGGCTGCAAGCCCCTGATCCGGTTTGAACTGGGGTATGCACAGGGACACCAAATGTGCCCCCAGTGCAGGACTTCAAAGCACCCGAAAGTGCTCCCGCCCAGCCCCAATACACATTGTCCTGTCTGGGGAGGTGGTCACACCTCCCTGGGACAGGAAACCTATTGTCCAGGCCTCCCCTGCCGGAGTTTCGTCCAGCAGCAGGAGGCCAGACTCGTGTCTGTGGCAGTAGCATCCATTTTGTGATGCCAGGCTCTGGAAAGAAGTTAATGGACTCGTCAGAGTTAACATGCCTTTCCCTCTAGAAGGGTGGAATGCTACCCCCGCCGCCAGGATTGGCGGGGGGGTAGTATTCCAAGATGTTTGACACCAAACACGACATGTTTAGGTGCAGCCATTCCATAGTTAGCATTTTACCGCGAGGATATAATGCGTTTAAGAGTATATGGTCAGGCTGCACTACAAACAGCATCAGAGATGGTCTCCGAATGCTGCAGAGGGGCCCTGCTCATGCAGGGGCACCCTCTCACATAGGAACCATGCACTCTGCCTTTAGGATTGATAAGGCCTGCCTTAGGAGTGACTTATAGGTTTATATGTGTGTATGCATTTAGTGATATAGGTAACCTATACCACTGCAAGGGGTGCATGCACCACCTTACCCAGGCTGCAGTAGCAGACCTGTGGTGCCAGTTTGGATGGCCTACCAGGGGTGGCATAATACATGCTGCAGCCCCTGGCAGGCCTCTGAGGTACCTATGCCCTTGGTACATAGTATACCATATACTAGGGACTTACAAGGGCACTCCAGATCCCAATCAGTGATGTGCCTAAGGCACATGGAGACCCTTTTAAAGAGGAAACAGCTAGGCTGGGGTTCTGAATAGCAGGGCCCCAGCCAGACTAATGTCGAAAACCAGTGAAGTATCAGCAAAAAGTGGGGGTACCCCTGTGAAGCAGATCCTACTCTCCTACACAACCCCCCCCAAACGTAGGGACATTAAACTAACCTTGCCCAGTTAAGTCTTCATGTTCTAAGTGGAAATACCTAGAGAGTCCATCTGCATTCGCATGGTTACTCCCAGGCCTATGTTCCACTGTAAAGTCCATCCCCTGTAGGGAAATGGACCACCTAAGCAGTTTGGGGTTTTCACCCTTCATTTGTTTTAGCCATAAGAGGGGCTTATGGTCTGTCTGAACCAGGAAGTGTGTACCAAACAAGTATGGCCTCAACTTCTTCAGAGCCCAGACCACAGCAAAGGCCTCCCTCTCTATGGCTGACCAACGTTTCTCTCTAGGGGTCAGCCTTCTGCTAATAAAAGCTACTGGCTGATCCTGACCTTCTTCATTCAATTGTGACAGTACAGCCCCTACCCCCAATTCAGATGCATCAGTTTGAACAATGAACTTCTTGGAGTAATCAGGACTCTGCAGAATTGGAGCAGTGCACATGGCCTGCTTGAGGTCATCAAATGCCTTTTGACAGCTAACTGTCCACTGAACCTTTTTGGGCATTTTCTTAGAAGTTAAGTCATTCAAGGGTGTCACTATTGATCCATACCCCTTGACAAATCTCCTATAGTACCCAGTCAGGCCTAAGAAGGCTCTCACCTGAGTCTGGGTAGTGGGAGCAGTCCAGTCCATGATGGTCTGGATCTTGCTCTGCAAAGGTTGAACCTGGCCTCCACCCACAAGGTGGCCCAGGTACACAACCTGACTCTGCCCTATCTGGCACTTAGTGGCCTTGATAGTCAGGCCTGCCTTTGCAGGGCCTGTAAAACATTCCTGAGGTGGACCAGGTGATCCTCCCAGGTGGAGCTAAAGACAGCAATATCATCTAGATAAGCTGCACTATAGGCTTCCAGTCCTGTGAGAACTGTGTTCACCAACCTCTGGAAAGTGGCAGGTGCATTTTTCAGACCAAAGGGCATCACCACAAATTGATAATGCCCACTAGGGGTTGAAAATGCTGTTTTGGGCTTTGCAGCATCAGCTAGTCTGATCTGCCAGTAGCCAGCTGTTAGGTCAAATGTGCTGAGATATTTGGCAGAGGCCAAAGTATCTATGAGCTCATCTGCCCTTGGTATTGGATGGGCATCAGTCCTAGTGACTGCATTGAGGCCTCTGTAGTCTACACAAAACCTCATCTCTCTTTTCCCACCACTGGTGTGAGGTTTAGGTACTAGGACTACTGGACTAGCCCAAGGGCTATCTGAGGGCTCAATCACTCCCAATTCCAACATCTTCTGGACTTCAGTCCTGATACAGTCCCTGACATGGTCAGGTTGCCTATAAATCTTGTTTTTAATAGGCAGACTGTCCCCAGTGTCCACTTCATGAGTGCACCAGGTGGTCTGACTGGGTGTCAGTGAAAACATATGTCTAAACTGATTGAGGACTTGCCTGCAATCAGTTTGTTGCTGGGTAGTGAGGCTGCCTGCCAAGGCTACACCATCAACTGACCCATCGTCAGGGTTCTGTGAGAGCAGGTCAGGGAGTGGGTCACTCTCTTCCTCCTGCCCTTCATCAGTAGCCATGAGCAAGCCCATGTCTGCCCTGTCCACATATGGCTTAAGTCTGTTGACATGGAGAACCCTTTGGGGACTCCTGGGTGTTCCCAGGTCTACTAAGTAAGTGACCTCACCCTTCTGTTCAACAATAGTGTGGGGTCCACTCCATTTGTCTTGGAGAGCTGCTGGGGCCACTGGCTCCAACACCCACACCTTCTGTCCTGGCTGGTAAACAGTCAGAACAGCCTTTTGGTCATGCCAGGCCTTCTGCAGTTCCTGGCTAGCCTCAAGGTTTTTGGTTGCCTTTTTCATGTACTCAGCCATCCTGGAGCGGAGACCAAGTACATAGTCCACTATATCTTGCTTTGGGGGCTTGAGAGGTAACTCCCATCCTTCCTTCACCAAGCACAGTGGACCCCTCACAGGGTGGCCAAACAGAAGTTCAAAAGGGCTGTAACAAACCCCCTTCTGAGGCACCTCCCTATATGCGAATAAAAGGCAGGGCAAGAGTATGTCCCATCTACGCCTAAGCTTTTCTGGGAGCCCTTTAATCATGCCCTTCAAGGTTTTGTTGAATCTCTCAACTAAACCATTGCATTGTGGGTGATAGGGTGTGGTGAACTTATAAGTAACTCCACACTCCTTCCACATTGCTTTTAAGTAACCAGACATGAAGTTTGCACCCCTGTCTGATACTACCTCCTTAGGAAAGCCCACTCTTGAGAAGATTCCCAGGAGGGCCCTTGCCACCACAGGTGCTGTAGTGGTCCTGAGGGGAATAGCTTCTGGGTACCTGGTGGCATGATCCACTACCACCAGGATAAACCTGTGCCCAGAGGCTGTTTGGGGATCCATGGGACCAACAATGTCAATCCCTACCCTCTCAAAGGGCACCCCCACCACAGGTAGTGGTATCAGGGGGCCTTTGTAGTGCCACCTGCTTTGCCACTGGCTTGGCAGGTTACACAGGAGCGACAAAACTCCTTACTGTCTTCAGACATGTGGGGCCAGTGAAAGTGAGGGACAATTCTGTCCCAAGTCTTGTTCTGGCCCAGGTGTCCTGCTAAGGGAATATCATGGGCTAGGGTCAATAGGAAGCCCCTGAACTTCAAAGGTATTACCAACCTCCTGGTAGCACCAGGCTTGGGGTCTCTACTCTCTGAGTACAGGAGTCCATCATCCCAATACACTGTATGGGGACCACTAGCTTTCCCAGCAGCCTCAGCAGCAGCTTGCTGTCTGAGGGGTTCAAGGGAGGGGCAGCTCTGCTGCTCCTGGCTCAGATCTGCCCTAGAAGGTCCCCCTGTCCCCAAGAACTCAACCTGTTCAGGTTCAAGTTCCTCTGGGACAGTTCCTTCTTCAGGGCTGAGATCATCCCCCTCAAGGGACTGATCTTCCTCCTGAGCCAAGGGGAAGGCACTGCCTTAACCCTACTACTCCTCCTCTTGGAAGGCACTTGGTCCATTCTTCCAGAATCCAAGGCCTGTTCAGTTTTAGACAGTTTAGCTTGTGACCTGGTCACAGCAAACACATCTGCAGGGATCCCCAGCATTTCTGCATGGGTCCTGAGCTCCACTTCTGCCCAAGCAGAAGTCTCTAAGTCATTGCCAAGCAAGCATTCGACTGGTAGGTTTGCACTTACCACAACCTTCTTAAGGCCAGTTACCCCTCCCCAGGAGAAGTTAACAACTGCCAGAGTATGGTCTGTTCTGACATTGCTAGCATTGGTCACTTGGTACATTTCACCAAGTATAACTTGCCCAGGTAGCACAAGGTCTCGTGTCACCATTGTGACACTTGCCCCTGTGTCCCTAAATGCCAAAGCCTCTCGTCCATTGATTAAAGGCTGTTGTCTGTACTTGCCCAGATTACTGGGACTCACAGTGGAGGTCACATCCATGCCTCCATCACAGACTAACACAGCCTGAGTCAGTTCCCTGACTAAGTCAGAGCCCAACTCAGTTCCCAGGGTGAACCCTACTAAACCCTTTGCTGGAGCACCTCCACCAACTGTACTAGGGGGAACAGGTGCCTTAGGGGCATTGGTGGGGGCTGGACTGGAGTCTTTGGACTTGGTGCAATCACTGGTCCAGTGGGTCTTTTGCTTACAGACCTTGCACCATGGTTTTCTTTGGCCTTTACCCTTGGTAGACTGGGAATCCCCACCAGAAGAAGATTTTTGGGGGCCTGATGAAGACTTTTGATCTTTACCCTTCTCCCCACCCTTGTCAGAGTTCTTAGCATCTTGCTTCTTGGTTTCCCCACCTTGGTTCTGTACCTTGTGCTTCACCCTGGTTCTGACCCATTTGTCTGCCTTCTTTCCCAATTCTTGGGGAGAGGTCAGATCAGAGTCAACCAGGTACTGATGCAACAGCTGGTTTTGACAGTTATTAAGAATCTGCTCCCTCATTATCAGATTATACAATCCTGAGAAGTCACACACCTTACTGCCCATCAACCAGCCTTCCAGAGCCTTGGCAGAACAATCCACATAGTCTACCCAGTCTTGAGTCTGTGCTTTTTGGGTGTCTCTGAACTTCAACCTGTACTGTTCAGTGGTTAGGCCAAACCCATCAATAAGAGCACTCTTCAAGACCTTGTAATTATCAGCATCCTCCTCTCTAACAGTGAGGAGCTTGTCTCTACCTTTGTCAGCAAAGGAGAGCCACAAGATTGCTGCCCACTGCTCCTGAGGGACCTTCTGTACTTTACAGGCCCTCTCTAAAGCAGTTATCCATTTGTGGATGTCATCCCCACTCTGGTAGGGAGGGACAATCTTGCTCAGGTTCCTATGGTCATAGGACCTTTCCCTATCTCTAGGGACATGGCTGCCACCATGGGACTCTAGTCCCAACTTTCTTCTCTCTTTAAGGAGATCTAGGGATTCTCTATCTAAAGCCAATTGCTTCTTCCTGATCTCCAGTTGAGTTTCCTCATACTGGACCAGTCTCTTTCTTCTCTCATGAGAGGATTCCCTCCTGTGAGAAGAAACAGAGCTCCCTATTGAGGTGCCAGAGTGGTTAGACTCCTGAGAAGGAGACCTAGACTTTCTGAGCACACTCATAATCCTTCCTGGGGGGACAAAGGTGTGGTTCTCAAGATCCTCATCTTCATCTTCCCCAGAAGGGATTGGGTTTTCCAGGTCAGGGTCATTGTCACTCTCCTGGTCAGTTTCAGAGGGGGGGCTGGGGGTAGTAGTACCCCTGGCCCCTTCCTCATCTGCTGGCCCACCCTCTGCTCCTACCCCTTCAGTCTCTGAAGACTTACTAAGATCATAAGCCACCAACAACTCCTGGAGGTGTTGGGTGGTGGGACTTTGGCCTGTCCTTAATTTCCTCACGTTACACAAAGCTCTCAGTTCCAAGAATGGGAGTGTGTCATACTTGGAGGGGGAAGCTCAAGGGCTTCCTGCAGGGCATCTCTAGATCCTGCTTTTAAAGACATTACTAGTGTGGTGTGGTGTATGCACTACCTACTCTAGTGTGGCCTACTAAACTCTCTTGAGTTGTAGAAAGGGTTGTGCTATCCCTTAACACACAACTCTAAGTTCAGTAGAACTTACTGATATTCTAAGCTTAAATTATATGTACCTTAGGTACCTTTAGTGGTTTTCAGTTGATCAATTCAATTGAGATTATCTGGTAAAACAATAGCAAGCTGGAATCCCACACGCTGCACACCAATGTGAGAAGTTGGCCTGGCATATGCTGTCCACTAATTATAGTGGTCACCTTGCACCAGTCCAAATCGACTCTTATGGTAGGTAGGTTAAGGACAACCTTATTGAAAGCTATCCTAGTGGTAGCTGTGGAGAGCAGCCTTCAGGCTAAGTCTTGAAGGAATGTAAAGCAGCTTGTTTTACCAGTCTATAATCTCTTGAGTGACCAAATGAAAGAGCACCACACCAGGTATATATTCAAAATATATGTATTTATTACTAAACACACCCCTCTAGTCTCTTTATGAGGCTAGAGTTCGAAGTACATAGGTTATAAGATCTTAAATCACAGTAATAGCACAAATACACGTTTGGGCCCTAGGGGCGTACCAAACCATATACCAATAAAGTGGTATGCGAACCACGACTGAACTAGACACTAGGCCTAGAGCCTCTAGAAGTGCTTGGACCACAAGGAACCACCCAAGATAGTGACACAGGGGACCCACGGGAGACGCGTGCAGTGTAAATACACAACCGCGATACGCCGTTAACTTCTATGGAGAAAGTCGGGATCGGGAAAATAGAGGAAAGGGACACTTAGAAGAGGACTAGGACAAAACCCTTTGAGATCTAGGACTTTGAGGAGTCTCTACCCACGGGAGCACCGGAGTACTCGTGTTACCTCACCCAGGGAAGCCGGGTGCATAGGTGCCTTTCGGGGTCGGGTTTCGTCGTCGGTTCTTATGGCGATCTGCTGCAAAGTGCTGCTGGCGACCAGGAGAAAAGTGTCCGGGTGGATCCAAGAGTGGATCGGAGTTCTGAAGAACCTGAAAGCAGAGGGGACAGAGTCTGGGTCACTAGCCAGTGACCAGGAGGGCGATGGACAGATGCCCACCGATGTCGAGTGCTTCAAGTTCGTTGACGGTCGTCTTGACTCTTCAGCCACGAGGTCCGGGAGGCGTTGTCGGTGACCAGGAGCAGGATTCTGGCTGTTGCTCGATGTCTGTCGAGTGCAGAGGTGTCGGCGACCAGATTGGACCCAACAGGCCTTGGCAACGGCAAGTCTCGAGTAAGATGTAGATCGTCGATGATGCAGACCAGCAAGGTCTGGGGAACTCACCCAGCAAGGGTAAGTGAGGGCAGGCCTGGAGCAACCAGACTGCCAAGTAAAGAAAAGATTGGCCTTCGGTAAGGGCTACTAGCCAACGGGCTAGCGACCGCGAAGGAGCCTCGTGACGCCGCACGTGGAGCTGGCTTACAGGACACTCGTGGAGTGGGGGCCAGTGATCTTCGGTGCAGGTGGTGCTGGAGGCTAGGGCTACTCGGAGCCCAAAGCACGACTTCTTGGGAGACCCAGAAGATGGTGCACTTGCAAATGTGCTCGGTGTCCAGGGGTCAAGGTCTCACGTTACCCACGATAGCCACGGGCCTCAGCTTTGCTGGGGACTCAGGGTAGCCTCGGGGAAGTCTGAGAATCCACCTCTGGTGATGCGATGACTTCGGCGTCTGACGGGAGCTTCAGTGATGCGAACCGGACAGATGCTTCTTTGGTGCCTGCCAAGCAGGGGAGTCACTCCTTGACCCCAAGGGAGATTCTTCAGTCCTCTAATCTAATCGTAGAGCGTCGAAGGTCCAGGATTCAGTGTCAGAGTTTCGTCCAGGTATAATCTAAAGTCCTAGGGACTGGGTTCCTACCTTTATTCTAAAAATAGGGGATGGACTACTCTGTGGCCCCACCTATGGGTGGGTCAGGGCAGAGGGGTGGCTACACCCCTTTCCCTTTGTCCAGTTCGCACCAAAGCAGGGGCTGCAAGCCCCTGATCCGGTTTGAACTGGGGTATGCACAGGGACACCAAATGTGCCCCCAGTGCAGGACTTCAAAGCACCCGAAAGTGCTCCCGCCCAGCCCCAATACACATTGTCCTGTCTGGGGAGGTGGTCACACCTCCCTGGGACAGGAAACCTATTGTCCAGGCCTCCCCTGCCGGAGTTTCGTCCAGCAGCAGGAGGCCAGACTCGTGTCTGTGGCAGTAGCATCCATTTTGTGATGCCAGGCTCTGGAAAGAAGTTACCGGACTCGTCAGAGTTAACATGCCTTTCCCTCTAGAAGGGTGGAATGCTACCCCCGCCGCCAGGATTGGCGGGGGGTAGTATTCCAAGATGTTTGACACCAAACACGACATGTTTAGGTGCAGCCATTCCATAGTTAGCATTTTACCGCGAGGATATAATGCGTTTAAGAGTATATGGTCAGGCTGCACTACAAACAGCATCAGAGATGGTCTCCGAACGCTGCAGAGGGGCCCTGCTCATGCAGGGGCACCCTCTCACATAGGAACCATGCACTCTGCCTTTAGGATTGATAAGGCCTGCCTTAGGAGTGACTTATAGGTTTATATGTGTGTATGCATTTAGTGATATAGGTAACCTATACCACTGCAAGGGGTGCATGCACCACCTTACCCAGGCTGCAGTAGCAGACCTGTGGTGCCAGTTTGGATGGCCTACCAGGGGTGGCATAATACATGCTGCAGCCCCTGGCAGGCCTCTGAGGTACCTATGCCCTTGGTACATAGTATACCATATACTAGGGACTTACAAGGGCACTCCAGATCCCAATCAGTGATGTGCCTAAGGCACATGGAGACCCTTTTAAAGAGGAAACAGCTAGGCTGGGGTTCTGAATAGCAGGGCCCCAGCCAGACTAATGTCGAAAACCAGTGAAGTATCAGCAAAAAGTGGGGGTACCCCTGTGAAGCAGATCCTACTCTCCTACACACTGCACTACCCTAAACCCATAAACACCACCCCCAGCACGACCCCCTACACTGCCTGAGCACCACTGCACTGCCCTAAACCCTGAAACACCAGCCCCAGCATGACCCCCTACACTGCCCGAACTCCACTGCACTGCCCTAAACCGTGAAACACTAGCCCCAGCACGACCCCCTACACTGCCAGAACACCATTGCACTGCCCTAAACCCTGAAACACCAGCCCCAGCACAACCCCCTACACTGCCCGAACACCACTGCACTGCCCTAAACCCTGAAACACCACCCCGTGCACGACCCCCTACACTGCCCGAACACCACTGCACTGCCCTAAACCCTGAAACACCACCCCCAGCACGACACCCTACACTGCCCGAACACCACTGCACTGCCTTAAACCCTGAAACATCACCCCCAGCAAGACCCCCTACACTGCCCGAACACCACTGCCCTAAACCCTGAAACACCACCCCAGCAAGAGCCCCTACACTGCCCGAACACCACTGCACTGCCCTAAACCCTGAAACACCAGCCCCAGCACGACCCCTACATTGCCCGAACACCACTGCACTGCCCTAAACCCTGAAACACCATTCCCCCTGCACGACCCCCTACTCTGCCCGAACACTACTGCACTGGCCTAAACCCTGAAACACCATCCCCAGCACGACCCCCTACACTGCACGAACACCCCTGCACTGCCCTAAACCCTGAAACACTACCCCCAGCAAGACCCCCTACACTGCCCGAACACCACTGCACTGCCCTAAACCCTGAAACATCACCCCCAGCAAGACCCCCTACACTGCCCGAACACCACTGCCCTAAACCCTGAAACACCACCCCCAGCAAGACCCCCTACACTGCCCGAACACCACAGCACTGCCCTAAACCCTGAAACACCAGCCCCAGCACGACCCCTACATTACCCGAACACCACTGCACTGCCCTAAACCCTGAAACACCACCCCCTGCATAACCCACTACACTGCCCGAACACCACTGCACTGCCCTAAACCCTGAAACACAACCCCCAGCACGACCCCCTACACTGCCCGAACACCATTGCACTGCCCTAAACCCTGAAACACCACCCCCTGCACGACCCCCTACACTGCCCGAACACTACTGCACTGCCCTAAACCCTGAAACACCGCCCCCAGCATGACCCCCTACACTGCATGAACACTACTGCACTGCCCTAAACCCTGAAACACTACCCCCAGCAAGACCCCCTACACTGCCCGAACACCACTGCACTGCACTGCCCTAAACCCTGAAACATCACCCCCAGCAAGACCCCCTACACTGCCCGAACACCACTGCACTGCCCTAAACCCTGAAACACCACCCCCAGCACGACCCCCTACACTGCCCGAACACCACTGCACTGCCCTAAACCCTGAAACACCACCCCCAGCACGACCCCCTACACTGCCCGAACACCACTGTACTGCCCTAAACCCTGAAACACCACCCCCAGCACGACCCCCTACACACTGCCCGAACACCATTGCACTGCCCTAAACCCTGAAACACCACCCCCAGCACTACCGCCTACACTGCCCGAAAACCACTGCACTGCCCTAAACCCTGAAACACCAGCCCCAGCACGACCCCCTACACTGCCCAAACACCACTGCACTGCCCTAAACCCTCAAACACCAGCCCCAGCATGACCCCCTACACTCCCCGAACACCATTGCACTGCCCTAAACCCTGAAACACCACCCCCAGCAAGACCCCCTACACTGCCCGAACACCACTGCACTAAACCCAGAAACACCAGCCCCAGCAAGACCACCTACACTGCCCGAACACCACTGCACTGCCCAAAACCAAGAAACACCACCCCCAGCACGACCCCCTACACTGCCCGAACACCACTGCACTGCCCTAAACCCTGAAACACCACCCCCAGCACGACCCCCTACACTGCCCAAACACCACTGCACTGCCCTAAACCCTGAAACACCACCCCGAGCACGACCCCCTACACTGCCCGAACACCACTGCACTGCCCTAAACCCTGAAACACCAGCCCCTGCACGACCCCCTACACTGCCCGAACACCACTGCACTGCCCTAAACCCTTAAACACCACCCCCAGCACGACCCCCTACACTGCCTGAACACCACTGCCCTAAACCCTGAAACACCACCCCCAGCAAGACCCCCTACACTGCCCGAATACCACTGCACTGCCCTAAAGCCTGAAACACCACCTCCAACACAACCCCCTACACTGCCTGAACACCATTGCTCTGCCCTAAACCCTGAAACACTGCCCCCAGCAAGACCCCCTACACTGCCCGAACACCACTGCACTGCCCTAAACCCTGAAACATCACCCCCAGCAAGACCCCCTACACTGCCCGAACACCACTGCCCTAAACCCTGAAACACCACCCCCAGCATGACCCCCTACACTGCTCGAACACCACTGCACTGCCCTAAACCCTGAAACACCACCCCCAGCACGACCCCCTACACTGCCCGAACACCACTGCTCTGCCCAAAACACTGAAACACCAGCCCCAGCATGACCCCCTACACTGCCCGAACACCACTGCACTGCCCTAAACCCTGAAACACCAGCCCCAGCACGAACCCCTACACTGCCCGAACACCACTGCACTACCCTAAACCCAGAAACACCACCCCCAGCATGACCCCTACACTGCCCGAGCACCACTGCCTGCACTGCCCTAAACCATGAAACACCAGCCCCAGCACGACCCCCTACACTGCCTGAACACTACTGAACTGACCTAAACCATGAAACACCATCCCCAGCACGACCCCCTACACTGCACGAACACCACTGCACTGCCCTAAACCCTGAAAAACTACCCCCAGCAAGACCCCCTACACTGCCCGAACACCACTGCACTGCCCTAAACCCTAAAACACCAGCCCCAGCACGACCCCCTACACTGCCCGAACACCACTGCACTGCCCTAAACCCTGAAACACCAGCCCCAGGACGACCCCCTACACTGCCCGAACACCACTGCACTACCCTAAACCCATAAACACCACCCCCAGCACGACCCCCTACACTGCCTGAGCACCACTGCACTGCCCTAAACCCTGAAACACCAGCCCCAGCATGACCCCCTACACTGCCCGAACACCACTGCACTGCCCTAAACCCTGAAACACCAGCCCCAGCACGACCACCTACACTGCATGAACACCACTGCACTGCCCTAAACCCTGAAACACCAGCCCCAGCATGACCCCCTACACTGCCCGAACACCACTGCACTGCCCTAAACCGTGAAACACTAGCCCCAGCACGACCCCCTACACTGCCAGAACACCATTGCACTGCCCTAAACCCTGAAACACCAGTCCCAGCACAACCCCCTACACTGCCCGAACACCACTGCACTGCCCTAAACCCTGAAACACCACCCCGTGCACGACCCCCTACACTGCCCGAACACCACTGCACTGCCCTAAACCCTGAAACACCACACCCAGCACGACACCCTACACTGCCCGAACACCACTGCACTGCCTTAAACCCTGAAACATCACCCCCAGCAAGACCCCCTACACTGCCCGAACACCACTGCCCTAAACCCTGAAACACCACACCCAGCAAGAGCCCCTACACTGCCCGATCACCACTGCACTGCCCTAAACCCTGAAACACCAGCCCCAGCATGACCCCTACATTGCCTGAACACCACTGCACTGCCCTAAACCCTGAAACACCACCCCCTGCATGACCCACTACACTGCCCGAACACCACTGCACTGCCCTAAACCCTGAAACACCATTCCCCCTGCACGACCCCCTACTCTGCCCGAACACTACTGCACTGGCCTAAACCCTGAAACACCATCCCCAGCATGACCCCCTACACTGCACGAACACCCCTGCACTGCCCTAAACCCTGAAACACTACCCCCAGCAAGACCCCTACACTGCCCGAACACCACTGCACTGCCCTAAACCCTGAAACATCACCCCCAGCAAGACCCCCTACACTGCCCGAACACCACTGCCCTAAACCCTGAAACACCGCCCCCAGCAAGACCCCTACACTGCCCGAACACCACTGCACTGCCCTAAACCCTGAAACACCAGCCCCAGCATGACCCCCTACATTGCCCGAACACCACTGCACTGCCCTAAACCCTGAAACACCACCCCCTGCATGACCCACTACACTGCCCGAACACCACTGCACTGCCCTAAACCCTGAAACACCACCCCCAGCATGACCCCCTACACTGCCCGAACACCATTGCACTGCCCTAAACCCTGAAACACCACCCCTGCACGACCCCCTACACTGCCCGAACACTACTGCACTGCCCTAAACCCTGAAACACCGCCCCCAGCATGACCCCCTACACTGCATGAACACTACTGCACTGCCCTAAACCCTGAAACACTACCCCCAGCAAGACCCCCTACACTGCCCGAACACCACTGCACTGCCCTAAACCCTGAAACATCACCCCCAGCAAGACCCCCTACACTGCCCGAGCACCACTGCACTGCCCTAAACCCTGAAACACCACCCCCAGCACGACCCCCTACACTGCCCGAACACCACTGCACTGCCCTAAACCCTGAAACACCACCCCCAGCACGACCCCCTACACTGCCCGAACACCACTGCACTGCCCTAAACACTGAAACACCACCCCCAGCACGACCGCCTACACTGCCTGAAAACCACTGCACTGCCCTAAACCCTGAAACACCAGTCCCAGCACTACCCCCTACACTGCCCGAACACCACTGCACTGCCCTAAACCCTCAAACACCAGCCCCAGCACGACCCCCTACACTGCCCGAACACCACTGCACTACCCTAAACCCTGAAACACCAGCCCCAGCAAGACCCCCTACACTGCCCGAACACCACTGCACTGCCCTAAACCCTGAAACACCAGCCCCAGCAAGACCCCCTACACTGTCCGAACACCACTGCACTGCCCTAAACCCTGAAACACCACCCCCAGCAAGACCCCCTACACTGCCCGAACACCACTGCGCTGCCCTAAACGCTGAAACATCAGCCCCAGCAAGACCCCCTACACTGCGCGAACACCATTGCACTGCCCTAAACACTGAAACACCACCCCCAGCAAGACCCCCTACACTGCCCAAACACCACTGCACTAAACCCGGAAACACCAGCCCCAGCAAGACCACCTACACTGCCCGAACACCACTGCACCAAACCCTGAAACACCACCCCCAGCACGACACCCTACACTGCCCGAACACCACTGCACTGCCCTAAACCCTGAAACACCACCCCCAGCACGACCCCTACACTGCCCGAACACCACTGCACTGCCCTAAACCCTGAAACACCACCCCCTGCACGACCCCCTATACTGCCCGAACACCACTGCACTGCCCTAAACCCTAAAACTCTACCCCCAGCATGACCCCCTACACTGCCCGAACACCACTGCACTGCCCTAAACCCTGACTCACCACCCCCTGCACGACCCCCTAACTGCCCGAACACCACTACACTGCCCTAAACCCAGAAACACCACCCCCAGCACGACCCCCTACACTGCCCGAACACCACTGCACTGCCCTAAACCCTGAAACACCACCCCCAGCACAACCCCCTACACTGCCCGAACACCACTGCACTGCCCTAAACCCTGAAACACCAGCCCCAGCACGACCCCCTACATTGCCCGAACACCACTGCACTGCCCTAAACCCTGAAACACCACCCCCTGCATGACCCACTACACTGCCCGAACACCACTCCACTACCCTAAAACATGACCCCCTATACTACACAAACACCACTGCACTACCCTAAACCCTAAAACACTACCCCCAGCACGACCCCCTACACTACACAAGCACCACTGCACAACCCTAAACCCTAAAACACTACCCCCAGCACGACCCCTACACTACACAAACACCACTGCACTACCCTAAACCCTAAAACACTACCCCCAGCACGACCCCCTACACTACCCAAATACCACTGCACTAACCTAAATCCTAAAACACTACCCCCAGCACGACCCCCTACACTACCCAAACACCACTTCACTACCCTAAAACATGACCCCATACACTACACAAACACCACTGCACTACCCTAAACCCTAAAACACTACCCCAGCATGACCCCTACACTACACAAACACCACTGCACTGCCCTAAACCCTGAAACACCAGCCCCTGCATGCCCCCTACACTGCCCGAACCCCGCTGCACTGCCCTAAACCCTGAAACACCACCCCCAGCACGACCCCCTACACTGCCTGAACACCACTGCCCTAAACCCTGAAACACCACCCCCAGCAAGACCCCCTACACTGCCCGAATACCACTGCACTGCCCTAAAGCCTGAAACACCACCTCCAACACAACCCCCTACACTGCCTGAACACCATTGCTCTGCCCTAAACCTGAAACACTGCCCCCAGCAAGACCCCCTACACTGCCCGAACACCACTGCACTGCCCTAAACCCTGAAACATCACCCCCAGCAAGACCCCCTACACTGCCCGAACACCACTGCCCTAAACCCTGAAACACCACCCCCAGCACGACCCCCTACACTACTCGAACACCACTGCACTGCCCTAAACCCTGAAACACCACCCCCAGCACGACCCCCTACACTGCCCGAACACCACTGCTCTACCCAAAACACTGAAACACCAGCCCCAGCATGACCCCCTACACTGCCCAAACACCACTGCACTGCCCTAAACCCTGAAACACCAGCCCCAGCACGAACCCCTACACTGCCCAAACACCACTGCACTACCCTAAACCCAGAAACACCACCCCCAGCACGACCCCCTACACTGCCCGAGCACCACTGCCTGCACTGCCCTAAACCCTGAAACACCAGCCCCAGCACGACCCCCTACACTGCCTGAACACTTCTGCACTGCCCTAAACCATGAAACACCATCCCCAGCACGACCCCATACACTGCACAAACACCACTGCACTGCCCTAAACCCTGAAAAACTACCCCCAGCAAGACCCCCTACACTGCCCGAACACCACTGCCCTAAACACTGAAACATCACCCCCAGCAAGACCCCCTACACTGCCCGAACACCACTGCCCTAAACCCTGAAACACCACCCCCAGCAAGACCCCCTACACTGCCCGAACACCACTGCACTGCCCAAAACCCTGAAACACCAGCCCCAGCACGACCCCCTACACTGCCCGAACACCACTGCACTGCCCTAAACCCTGAAACACCACCCCGTGCATGACCCCCTACACTGCCCGAACACCACTGCACTGCCCTAAACCCTGAAACACCAGCCCCAGCACGACCCCCTACACTGCCCGAACACCACTGCACTGTCCTAAACCCTGAAACACAACCCCCAGCACGACCCCCTACACTACCCGAACACCACTGCACTACCATAAACCCTAAAATACTCCCCCAGCACGACCCCCTACACTACCCGAACACAACTGCACTGCCCTAAACCCTCAAACACTCCCCCAGCACGACCCCCTACACTACCCGAACACCACTGCACTGCCCTAAACCCTAAAACACTCCCCCAGCACGACCCCCTACACTGCCCGAACACCACTGCACTGCCCTAAACCCTAAAACACTCCCCCAGCATGACCCCTACACTACCCAAACACCACTGCACTGCCCTAAACCCTAAAACACTCCCCCAGCATGACACCCTGCACGACCCAAACACCACTGCACTGCCCTAAACCCTGAAACACCACCCCCAGCAAGACCCCCTACACTGCCCGAACACCACTGCACTGCCCTAAACCCTGAAACACCACCCCCAGCACGACCCCCTACACTGCCCGAACACCACTGCACTACCCTAAACCCTAAAACACGACCTCCTACACTACACAAAGACCACTGCACTACCCTAAACCCTAAAACACTACCCCCAGCACGACCCCCTACACTACACAAACACCACTGCACTACCCTAAACCCTAAAACACTACCCCTACACTACACAAACACCACTGCACTACCCTAAACCCTAAAACAATACCCCCAGCACGAACCCCTACACTACCCAAACACCACTGCACTACCCTAAACCCTAAAACAGTACCCCCAGCAGTACCCCTACACTAGCCAAACACCATTGCACTACCCTAAACCCTAAAACACTACCCCCAGCAGTACCCCCTACACTACCCAAACACCACTGCACTACCCTAAACCCTAAACCACTACCCCCAGCACGACCCCCTACACTACCCAAACACCACTGCACTACCCTAAACCCTAAAACACTACCCCCAGCACAACCCCCTACACTACCCAAACACCACTGTAATACCCTAAACCCTAAAACACTCCCCCAGCACGACTCCCTATACTATCCAAACACCACTGCACTACCCTAAACCCTAAATCTACCCCCAGCATGACCCCCTACACTACACAAACACCACTGCACTACCCTAAACCCTAAAACACTACCCCCAGCACGACCCCTTCACTACCTAAACACAACTACACAATTTGTTACAGGCGTTGCAACGCAGGCCTGTGGTGCTTACTGGAAGTACTTGGTGGGCTAGTTGGGCCCCAGGGACCCTCAGGATTCAAGGTGACCTAATCCCCCAACTTAAAACGCGCCACGGGGCGCGTTTGCACAGTGGTGAAGGGAGGGGGCGGGGCCTCAGGTGACATGTGCGCAAACACGCCCCTTGAATCCTGAGGGACCCTGGCGGCCAACTAGCCCACCAGGTACCTTCAGTAAGCACAACAGAGTTGCGTTGCAGAGAGGTGAAAAAGGAGCGTGGCCTCGGAACGCCTCTCTGCAACTCAGCTCTGTGGTCCTAACTGTAGGTACCTGGGGGGCTAGTTGGGCCCCAGAGACCCTCAGGATTCAAGGGGACTTAATCCCGCAACTTAAAACGCGCCACGGGGCGCGTTTGCACACGCGTTTTAAGAGGTAGTTTTAATCCCCCTGCCCTATTATGTACTAGGGACTTACAGAGGAGGTCATGCTAATCACAGGGGTACCCCAACGCATAGTGTTCCCTAGTGTATGTAGGTGTTTCCACTGTATTCTAAGTGTCTTTTAGCATAGCACTGACTCTGGTTAGTCAGAGTCAGTTACCACCAGTACCCGTCTGAAAAAGTTGTGGGCACAGGATGATTTTGCAACATGGCCTCTTTCTGCTCCTCTGTTGGTTCTTTCTGCACATCTTTTGCTTCTTCCTGCACTTTTCTTCGTCTTTGTGGACTTCTGTTGCTTCTTTCTGCATTTCTTTTGCTTCTTTCTGCGCGTTTTTTCTTCTTTCTTCACATGTCCTACCTCTGTAGGCATAGTTAGAAACTAGCATTTAAAAAACCTTTGAAATTCACTTAAAAAATTATAGGTTTCAGGCACGTTATAGTTAGAAATTAGCATTTAAAAAACCTTTGAAATTCACTGAAAAAACCATAGGTTTCAGTCACGTTATAGTTAGAAATTAGCATTTAAAAAAACCTTTGAAATTCACTGAAAAAACCATAGGTTTTAGGGACAGTTATAGTTAGTTGGACATTTCACTCGTACAAAACCATAGAAATTCCCCGTTATAGTTAGTTCAGCTAACTATAACTCGCGCCCCGCAATGCACTGCTGATGACGTCACATATTACATCACTCATGACATGGGCAGTGACATCACTGATGACATCACTGATGACATCTCAAATGACATCACTGATGACATCATCCATGTGATAATTTCATGCATCTTCTCACACCCTAATATAGCTTTTGATACACCCACTCTAAATTACAGACTGCCATTCTCAAAACCATACACACTCCAATACCAATAACTACATACCCACTCACTGATTCTTAGGTCTACACACACACATCTACTCACTCACCCGTACAGTCACTCATACTTACAGTCACTCAGTACAGGACTATCATATGCACTCATACACCTATATAAACACTCACACACCGCCACTCATCCATAGAGGTACTCACACACCTAGTCAGTCATGCAAAAAATTAATCACACACCCATTTACTCACCTATACAGTTATACACACACCAGCTCACTTACTCATACAAATACTAGCACATTCTTACGCTCTTATACAATAACTGATACAAGCACACACGGATCCATACAGCCACTCTCACAATCACACACTCTCACTTATGGCCATTTAAATACTCTAACACACATATATACTGCCTTTTACATATGTAGTTACTCGCACATGTACCACTGAGATATACATTCACTCACTAACACACCCATACACACACTCACCCACCCAAGCAATCCATCACAGATGCACTCTTGAAATCATGCACCCAGTGAATCACCCACTCACACATCTATGTACAGAGTCACACACACCCCACCCACACAAACACTCAGGCAGCCATACAGATACTCAGAGAACCAATCAATAACCCATATAGACACTCATGTAGCTATTCGCAAATCCATACATCCACTTACACACCAACAAACAGACGGATACAGACATTCACACAGTTTAGTCACTAACCCATGCATTCAGTAAGATACGTTTAATCACTCACTTGTAGAGTCAGTCACGCACGTACTAAATCATCCATTCAGACACTTAAACACCCACTCATTCTTCAATACGCCTTTCCCTATATATATTAAACATATTTAAACTTTACAGAAACACACAGTCACTGGATGATGTCATCAGTGATTTCATTTGAGATGTCATCAGTGATGTCATCAGTGATGTCACTGACCATGTCATGAGTGATGTAATATGTGACGTCATCAGCAGTGCATTATGAGGCGCGAGTTATAGTTAGCTGAACTAACTATAACGGGGGAATTTCTATGGTTTTGTACGAGTGAAATGTCCAACTAACTATAACTGTCCCTAAAACCTATGGTTTTTTCAGTGAATTTATATATATAAATACACATACATTATTTTTACACATTAATTCAAATAAAAAAATCACAAAGTTCAAAATTCATAAATTGTCTTCAATTAATTTAATACAAAAATACTAAAGAGATACAATCAAACACACTACAATAAACTACATATAAAATAACACTTAATGATATTATATGCAACGATATTTTCTGAAACAATATTTTTCAACAATATTAAAACCAACACTTAAAACGATATTCTTACCCTTGATATTCCTGTCCATAATATTTTTGACATCCCAATATTATTGACACAATATTATTGAATCACAATATTTTGTATTCAATATTTTTTCCAAACACCGTAAAATAAATGAATAGCCACATAGATGCTAGCCTTAGTGGATGGACTCAGGGATCCATTTGTGATGGCGAAAATGTGTCTTGTCTTGCAATTTACTTTTTTTGACTTTTAATATGCTTCCTGTGTTGGCATTCGCTACTGTTTCTGTTACAGCAGACACTGATAAAATAGTTATCTTGCCAAAGAACTTTACGAGATACACCTAAACTGTTTGGCACATATTGTGTGTTCTAGAAACTTCCCCAAAATGTGTTAAATGAGTCATGAACCAAGTTTCTAGTATACAAGCAGTTGAGGCCAATATAATATATTAAACCTTTTCATTCTAGTATACAAGCAGTTGTGGCCAATATAATATATTAAACCTTTTCATTCTCCCAAAACAAAGAACAAGCAGGGCTCATTGTTTTCATTTCCTAACAGACATTACTGTTTCCATTGCACAAATAAATGTAAGATCTCACAGGCGTGACATAACATCCTCTTTGAAAAAGGAGGCCAATGGCAATAAATGTATTATGCATTTTGAAACGTTTTTCTTTCAGTAATGCACGTCTTTTGTTTGCATGCCAAAAAAATTGGCAAATGCTTGGATTTAAATTGTCTGTTATTATCTCCTTGGCAATCTTCCTCGTCTCAGTGCTTACTACCAGGAATGCTCCGTCAAATCCACAGGATTTGCTTATCGTAGCTAAAGGAAAAGAACAAAAAGGTTACATTGGTCCCTACCTATCTCTACCTGTACCTGTCCCTTTGGGTAGGTGACATCCTTTCCTAACCCTAGAAGCAAGGGGGCAGATTTACCAATCTTTCACTCAAGGCATGGCAGTACGGCAACTAGCTGTGCTGAATGGTTTAAATGGAGAGAGTAGAAATGCTCAATATTTACAAAGATATAGAGCATTTCTGCTCTCGCCTGGTGCTTGTGCACTTTGTACTATCTACTTTCCTACACAAAAGCAATCCTTAGAAGCATATTCCTCTTTCTATGTATGTTATAACATGCAGAACATGTGGAAAGAAGAATTTACGCCTCTGTCAGGTAGGCGCACCTTTTTGGCAAAAACCCATGTTTACAAGTCTTTGCCAATCTGAGTTGGCATCAAAATGCATGGGTGGATACGTGGGAACGCCTATGCTCCACTCATGTACCGCATTACCTGATGCAAAGTAACGTAAGGTAATGCCATGCGCTGCATTGATTTACTTTGTATTTACTAAACCATGTAAAGCCTGCATAAGTGGCTTTGTGTGGCTTGGTAAAATCCTAGTTAAAGACATGCGTTGCTTTACAATGACTCGCATCACACAAGGAAAATCAGGGCCGGATTTAGGGTAGTGCGACCGGTGTGGCTGCACTGAGCAATGACCTGGCGGGGGGGCACTAATATCAGGGGGGGGCACTGTGTTTAGCAATAATATACGATTTAAAGGCACCTGCTGCAGAGTTTCTTGTGTGTCCTGCTTTCAGGCAGCAATAAAAATGTCCAGATAACTCTTACGATTAATGTTCCTGCTAGAGAGAGAGATCAGAAGTTTGTCTAGTGGCATTTCTGAATTGCCATAAAGTAGCGCACAGAGGGTTAATATACCTACTGCAAAGAACAGATCTGTATTTTATGTGGATAGTTGTGTGGATTAGTAAAGCCAGCCTTTACAAGCGCTTTAAAACAAATTAAATGCAATTGCGAGAGGGGCTATGGAGAGATGAGGTGCACTTTTGCTGAGTGGTAGTGAGGGATTCCAAGGAGAAGGTCATATGGGGGGGATAGGCAAAAAAGATTGTCGCACTGGGTGTCACCAGTGCTAAAGCTGGCCCTGAGGAAAATGCAAGTCCTTAGTTAATCTGCCCTGAAGCAACTACCTTGCACTCTTCCAGTTTTTGGTTCCTTTCGCCTGAAGTGATGCCTCACTCCTGGCTGATGAAAACTGTCTTTTTGTTTTTATTGTAAGTTCTGCAGGTCCTCCTTTAGAGGTTCTGTTTTGAATATTGTTATAATTTCCTGAGGGACCATCGTGCTTGAGCTACAGCTAGGATTAATGAAATATGGGAATGACCAGCTTTAACTGTTTTACCTGTGGTAGGCTGCTCCACTGTTCCTCTTGGTTACATGTGTGGAAGTTGAATGTGTGCTCTCCATCACAGACAATTACTAGATCATCTCTGCTGGAGGAGAACATGTGGTGGCAATGTTGTTGATATGCATGCCACTGGCAAATCTGCTAATGATATGGCTACTGTCTCACCGAAAGTGCGCATATCAAGGGAGTTCAGGAAATAGTCTCGGGATATTTCGACCAACTCCACTTCCAGACTGTCTTTCTTGTTGAGTAGCTCTCCTCAAGGGGGTAGAATGATTACTTTCAAAAGGTGCAAATGTTCTAGTGCTGCAAGGAGGAAAGGGCCTGGAATGTTATTGATCTTATTCCACTTTCTTTTTGGCCCAGAAGGAATTGGGCAAATTCATGCCCATTTCAGACCTCAAGCAAAAGACACACAATTGATGGACGGAATGCAGAACAAATCAAAATATTCACCCCCAGTCAAGAGATCTGGGTTAAATCCATCATTCTTTTGCTCACCATGCCACCCCAGTTTAGACCTGGCCATATGCAAATCAGTCTTGACCCTGTGCCTCATGGGAACAGTCCAGCCCGAACTGCCAAGCCAGGTCCTCCCTGGACCGGAAACAAGCATCCTAGGACCGGTTTCGGGGTTTCACCCTCTTCAGCCAGGATAGCTTGATTCCAGTGGCACAGTGAGCCCAGGACCCACGTCTGGGCATACCTGGCGCACTTAGGGCGAGAAAGCAAAAGACACACAATTGATGGACGGAATGCAGAACAAATCAAAACATTCACCCCCAGTCAAGAGATCTGGGTTAAATCCATCATTCTTTTGCTCACCATGCCACCCCAGTTTAGACCTGGCCATATGCAAATCAGTCTTGACCCTGTGCCTCATGGGAACAGTCCAGCCCGAACTGCCAAGCCAGGTCCTCCCTGGACCAGAAACAAGCATCCTAGGACCGGTTTTGGGGTTTCACCCCTCTTCAGCCAGGATAGCTTGATTCCAGTGGCACAGTGAGCCCAGGACCCACGTCTGGGCATACCTGGCGCACTTAGGGCGAGAAAGCAAAAGACACACAATTGATGGACGGAATGCAGAACAAATCAAAACATTCACCCCCAGTCAAGAGATCTGGGTTAAATGCATCATTCTTTTGCTCACCATGCCACCCCAGTTTAGACCTGGCCATATGCAAATCAGTCTTGACCCTGTGCCTCATGGGAACAGTCCAGCCCGAACTGCCAAGCCAGGTCCTCCCTGGACCAGAAACAAGCATCCTAGGACCGGTTTCGGGGTTTCACCCCTCTTCAGCCAGGATAGCTTGATTCCAGTGGCACAGTGAGCCCAGGACCCACGTCTGGGCATACCTGGCGCACTTAGGGCGAGAAAGCAAAGACACACAATTGATGGACGGAATGCAGAACAAATCAAAACATTCACCCCCAGTCAAGAGATCTGGGTTAAATCCATCATTCTTTTGCTCACCATGCCACCCCAGTTTAGACCTGGCAATATGCAAATCAGTCTTGACCCTGTGCCTCATGGGAACAGTCCAGCCCGAACTGCCAAGCCAGGTCCTCCCTGGACCGGAAACAAGCATCCTAGGACCGGTTTCGGGTTTCACCCCTCTTCAGCCAGGATAGCTTGATTCCAGTGGCACAGTGAGCCCAGGACCCACGTCTGGGCATACCTGGCGCACTTGGGGCGAGAAAGCAAAAGACACACAATTGATGGACGGAATGCAGAACAAATCAAAACATTCACCCCCAGTCAAGAGATCTGGGTTAAATGCATCATTCTTTGCTCACCATGCCACCCCAGTTTAGACCTGGCCATATGCAAATCAGTCTTGACCCTGTGCCTCATGGGAACAGTCCAGCCCGAACTGCCAAGCCAGGTCCTCCTGGACCGGAAACAAGCATCCTAGGACCGGTTTCGGGGTTTCACCCTCTTCAGCCAGGATAGCTTGATTCCAGTGGCACAGTGAGCCCAGGACCCACGTCTGGGCATACCTGGCGCACTTAGGGCGAGAAAGCAAAAGACACACAATTGATGGACGGAATGCAGAACAAATCAAAACATTCACCCCCAGTCAAGAGATCTGGGTTAAATCCATCATTCTTTTGCTCACCATGCCACCCCAGTTTAGACCTGGCCATATGCAAATCAGTCTTGACCCTGTGCCTCGTGGGAACAGTCCAGTCTGTGACTGGGGGTGAATGTTTGCCATTGTGCAGCATTCCGTCCATCATCTTGTGTGTTTTGCATTTCGCCCTGGGTGGGAGGGGTATGCCCAGACGTGGGTCCCGTGCTCACTACGCCACTGGAGTCAAGCTATCCTGGCTGATGAAGGCTGATAGCCTGAAACCGGTCCTAGGATGCTTGATTCCGGTCCAGGGAAGACATGGCTTGGCAGTTCGGTCTGGACTGTTCCCATGAGGCACAGGGTCAAGACTGATTTGCATATGGCTATGCCTGAACTGGGGTGGCGTGGTGAAGCAAAATAACGATGGATTAAACCCAGATCTGTGACTGGGGGTGAATGTTTGCCATTGTGCAGCATTCCGTCCATCATCTTGTGTGTCTTGCATTTTGCCCTGGGTGGGAGGGGTATGCCCAGACGTGGGTCCCGTGCTCACTATGCCACTGGAGTCAAGCTATCCTGACTGATGAAGGCTGATAGCCTGAAACCGGTCCTAGGATGCTTGATTCCGGTCCAGGGAAGACATGGCTTGGCAGTTCGGTCTGGACTGTTCCCATGAGGCACAGGGTCAAGACTGATTTGCATATGGCTATGCCTGAACTGGGGTGGCGTGGTGAAGCAAAATAGCGATGGATTAAACCCAGATCTGTGACTGGGGGTGAATGTTTGCCTTTGTGCAGCATTCCGTCCATCATCTTGTGTGTTTTGCATTTCACCCTGGGTGGGAGGGGTATGCCCAGACGTGGGTCCCGTGCTCACTACGCCACTGGAGTCAAGCTATCCTGGCTGATGAAGGCTGATAGCCTGAAACCGGTCCTAGGATGCTTGATTCCGGTCCAGGGAAGACATGGCTTGGCAGTTCGGTCTGGACTGTTCCCATGAGGCACAGGGTCAAGACTGATTTGCATATGGCTATGCCTGAACTGGGGTGGCGTGGTGAAGCAAAATAACGATGGATTAAACCCAGATCTGTGACTGGGGGTGAATGTTTGCCATTGTGCAGCATTCCGTCCATCATCTTGTGTGTTTTGCATTTCGCCCTGGGTGGGAGGGGTATGCCCAGACGTGGGTCCCGTGCTCACTACGCCACTGGAGTCAAGCTATCCTGGCTGATGAAGGCTGATAGCCTGAAACTGGTCCTAGGATGCTTGATTCTGGTCCAGGGAAGACATGGCTTGGCAGTTCGGTCTGGACTGTTCCCATGAGGCACAGGGTCAAGACTGATTTGCATATGGCTATGCCTGAACTGGGGTGGCGTGGTGAAGCAAAATAACGATGGATTAAACCCAGATCTGTGACTTGGGGTGAATGTTTGCCATTGTGCAGCATTCCGTCCATCATCTTGTGTGTTTTGCATTTCAGACCTCAAAGCAGTGAATGCCTCTGTCTCACATCATCCATTCACAATGATCCCCATTCAGTTTTCTTTCTCTGATCTTTCCGTGAGACTTTGTGGCATCTCTGGATCTCTTGAATGCAAAGTTGCATTTTCTGCTTCAATGGGATTCAAAAAATTAATCCGATTCAGTGTGGGGCATCTTCCTTAACAATTTCAGTTTCTTTCCTTCAGATAGGTTTAAGCACCAAGGGTATTCACAAAGGTAATGGCTCTGCCGGTGGATGTTTTACATTTAGAGAGAATCCAGTTTTCCTCACATCTGGATGACTGACTAATCTCTGCTTGTCCTTCTTTGATGGGATACAAGAATGTCAGAAGAATTTGTGAAGTCCTTCAAGAACATTGTTTCCTTCTGAACATAGTCAAATCTAATCTTACCCCTGCTCCTACTCTTCAGTATAACAAAGCAATGCTCTGCATGGGTTTAAATCATCGTTTCTCATGGAACAGATTAAGCAGAAGATGAGATCCTCACTGGAAATTCATTTATAGTACGACAAAGCAACAGCAAGTGACTGGCAAACAGTCCAGGGGGACATAGCAGTTTACCTTCAGTAGTCCCTAGAGCTCAAGATAAGCTGCAACATCTTTTATATCATCCTCTGTCACACTGTAAGCCAAACTCAGAGGATTACAAGGCTTGGGTTCCATTTTCTTCTCATGTCCCATCCTCACTTTCTGTCTTTAGTTTTAACAACAGTCCTCCTGAAACAGACACCACTACTCCCTAAGCAGTTTCTTCTGTTTACTGTTTTCCTTGCTGTGATGGCTGTGCCCAACAGAGTAGGATGTTACAAGTTGCTCCTTCTCCCTGCAAAGAGCCTAATGCTCAGGCCAACAAGTTCTCTATTTACTCATGTCCCCACCAGCAGGACAGAACCTGATTCAGCCACAAGCGCAGATGAGCCCCAGGAGATCCTCTCCTCCATTGGACTCCTGTGGTCCACCTCAAGTTCATCAGGCTATCCACCGCCAAGGGTCCTGGAGCTACTCTTTCTCTTTCAGAGGCAGATATCAGATCCACGTTCTCCAGGTTGTCCATCTTATGTACAGAGGAGTAGGAGGAGCGGATGGGTCCTCATCACTGGATCTGGCACACAAATCCATACTCTCCAAGGTAGTCTGGGAACCAAAGCATGGAAACTCGTCTGTTTGTCAAGATATAGCCCTATTTTAGGGTCTAGTAATGATCAAGGTTCAGGATGTTACAAGATCAGTACCAGGGGCTTTAGAGCTTACATGAAATACATGTGAGCGGCCACCTTGCTGGCCAAGCTCCCCCATGCATAACATAATAAAATATTTAATTAGGGAGATGGCAAATATTGTCTTCATATTAGAATCGCCATGTGCATGTTTTCTGGATGCCAGAAAAGTTAACATCCCATCCCTCTTTCTCCTTCTCCTTCTTTAGCAGCCAATTGGGTTGATAGATTCAGTGAAACCCACAGACATAGATCAGTTTCTTCTCAATTATTTTAGAACAACACAAAATACCATGCACTGGTATGAATGCTAAAAGTAATACAGAGCTATTCCAACCAAAACAAAAAATGTAAACTTTGAATAAGCCACCCTTGGTTGCATCTTTCACTTTGAACGCAAATTAAATGGGAAATGGTTTGTGTTTCCTTTTAATCACCTATTGATAATCTACCTGCCCATTCATGGATCTAGATTAAGTATATCAACATTCATTTGTTTGACTAAAATTCACCATTATCTGGTATGGCTGAAAATGTGTTCACTGAGTTGAAATTGCTTGTGATTTCCACTAGAGTCTCATTAAGAGTGTCCCACAACTTCAACTGGTAATTCCCCGTCATAAGGAATGAGGTATACCTATGTGAATCGACAATTCTGCTCTCAAGTCTGGTGGTCATTCAGGATTTTCCCACAGAATTTCACCAGGAGTCTCTACTTGCTTTGAGCCTGTGATCCTATTCAGCTAATAAAGCCAGATAATTCCCCGAAACGGGATAACCAGGCACCTCGAAATGAGGTTACTCTAAGTGCATTTTTTTAAGTGATATTGGAGGACAAAAACCTCAAGTGCAACATAAACTGGATTTGATCCACAGGCAATTTAGGTTAACCTTGAGGTGAACCAACCTACTTGTGAGTTTCTGTAAGTTCATCACTATTTATTAAAAACATATAAATATTTTTATTAAAGATGTAATACACTTTTTTTCAAAACATGTTTCATAATTCGTTATGTTTTCTTCGTGGAGGAAATTGAAACCGTAATGGAAAATGTCACATGAAATATACTTTTGTCTTTGTACTTCAGAAATGATTCCCAGAGTCATCAGCCATTTGGCCTTAGATCAGAGGAAGTAAATAAAAGTCAATTCCTAATGGCTGGGTTTTACGTTGACAAAACCACTACATTCAGGCTGGGAAAATATCTTGAAAGAGGATTGTCGATTTAAGACAAAGCAGAACTTTCCATGTTGCTGTATTGCTGTATTCCTAAATGAATGTAGCATGTGCAACATAAAAAAATAGCAGTCATCATTTTAACCTTTAATAGATCGATCCTGTAGGAAACGTAACCATAGATCACCACTAATACCGAAAAACACATAGGAGAAATGAACTGAGAACTGAAACCAGAATTCTAAATTTAGAACATTCAGACATTTGCCCGTCTCGAGAATATTCCGCCGCGATTAGAAGAGAATTTACGTTTCCCGTTTAGTAATTCAAAAAACTCCCACAGTGAGTAGGAATATTTTTCATGGTGAAATAAAAGTGGCAGTGGATTTTGAACTGCTTCACTTCTTTGACATTACCTCTGCTCTCCTGGTACAAGGAAACAGAACAAAAATACATCCAGATACTAAGGCACTTATTTATGAGGACTAAACAATGCACCACACTGCGCCCTATTTAGAGTCACGCATCTAGGTAGATGTGTCACTTTGTAAAGCCCTGCGCCACATTATACCTGTGTCAGGTATAATGTATGCAGGGTGGGAGTTCCCCCGTAAAAAAGCCTTGTAGAAGTGGCGCAGTGAAATCTATGAGATTTCACTGCGCAACTCCTACGACTTGACTCCGTCACAACCTTTACGCCTGATACAAGCAGGCGTAATGAGTGACGCAGGGCCTTTTACATAGGACCCGTCCCATGTGTAATGACACATTGCTGGAGTTGCGTCAGGTTACTGAAACACTCCAGCAATGTGTCATTACTGCACCACCAGATACGTCAGGATTCCTGACATATCTGTGCAATCCTTAGTAGTGTAAAAATGGCACATCCATGGTGTTGCAAGGATGGCGCAATGAAAAGTGTTGCATCTTTGTTTTGACCCAGCGATGCAACACTTTTCATAAATGAGGCCCTATAGGTTTTAGGCACCGGGGTGGAAAACAAACAGAAATGAATAGCAGAGATTTTAACCTTTGTTTTGTTTCTATCACTTATAACCATAGTCACCTGAGGCCAAATTCTCAAAGCAGTTTATGTGAGTAGTTGGGCCCGATTCAGCAAAAATCCTAAATATACTTCGACAGGGCTCCACCTACGTTTGAATTAGATTTGGGAACAACTCATTGAGTACTGCTGGGAAGACGCAACAGTTGCAGCTTTCCAGGAGTACTCACTAGCACAAGGGTACATATATGAATGTGTATACACACTTAAACAAAAGCGCATTTGCATTCGTTAGCTTTTTTCCCACTGGCTTTTTTCCAGATGCACCTAATATCGTCACTGGAAACAGATTTCCTTGGCAAGAGTACATTTAAAATTGTGTTCAAGGTGGGGAATGTGCCTTGAAAAAGTTTCTGAATGTCCACAAGCTCACACGTACGTGTGTGTTCAACTACTCTTTATGGTTTTCCCACCATGTAATGCTTACGCCCTCATAAGAGAGGACTTTACGTTTTGAGACTATGTCCTCCCTTTTGGGACTATTGGATCATGTTACCCATCACTTCATCTTCAATTTTCTGCTCTAATATGCTACTAGTCTTTCTAATTCTTCAGGCCTTACTTTAATAAAATGATGTTGACCGTTCTAACCCTAAAGTTAGGGCTTTAAGTGGGCTGGGTCTGACCGGTGCTCAGCACGGCAGTTTTTAAAAGCAGATGTCGAGACGGGTCCCTACTGGGCTTTCCATTTTCCCCTCAGGGTGAGAAAAAAAAACAAAAAACTTAACTCTGCATCCGTCACTGCTTTTGATGCAACTTGAAAGAAACTCGTTTTTCAGTTTTATACAGCGCAACCTTGGAGATCTTTACATGAGTATCAGTTACCTTACACACAAGGACATATTCAAGTTTTGAATCACAGGATATTGAGCCGACCTGAGGCTCGAACCTGCTTTCTTAGCTCGAAAGTCCGCAGCTCTAGCCTTACAGCACAACCTCATGTGCAAGAACTAAAACATTTTCAAAATGATATACAACAAAGTCATAGTTGCTTATTTATCTTATGCAATTTACAACCATTGACAAATCCAATAGTCCTGGTTTGTTGTAGGTGTAATGTTACTTGCTGTGTTATATATCTGGATGAATGGACAGATGCAGCAAAATACCATTCGGGGCAGCACACTATACTAAGTGCAGATTTTTAGCTTAAGAGTTTTAAGCCACGTCCTTAATTACATTGTCCACGCCCCTAGGAGAGACCCCCCCAGTTTTTTCATCCCACTTAAAGCCCTGCCTAAAGTCAATATTTTCCTTATCTAAGACCTCTCCCTGAGGCCCCTCATCAAAACATGTGGGTGGTTAACCTTTTGTGCTAAGACAGTCTCAGATTTGTAGGTTAGGTAGCGGAAAACTCTCTTGGAGTTACAAGAAAGAAATCATTACCCCTTCGTGAAAGAGCAGCCCAAACAAGGCAATACCTACCTTCTTCTACTTATGGCAACGATGGTCCTGGAATATCCCTGGTGAAGTTTGTCAGTGCCAAAGTGGAATGTACCTATTTAGTTTTGGGATCTTTAAACATCGTTATCAGACTTTCTATTGTCTTAAAGCACACTTTCTTGTAATAAGTGGCTTCTGTAAAAGGAAATGGAATTCCAACTGTTTCATTTTCACAGTAAGTTTATATAGAGCGTAACAGAGTGACCTTTAGACCCCATCTCTGTTTTCCCCAACAAGTAAAATAGACAGCTGTTTCGCCATTGCTGCCCATCAGACGAGTCACCACGTTGGGGCCCACTGGGGCTTGTGCCCCAGATGCGTTCCTCCTGGCCCCACTTGTGCCCCATCACTACGTCTATTGGTAAAGCAAAGAACATTTTAAAAGGAAATTCTAAGCTGTTTAGCGACTCGTGCATGATGAGACTGGGCTGCAAGGGAAGAAACAGTAGGAACACACAAAATATAATGAAAATTGAGATGTGATAGCAATTTGAAAAGAAAATGAGGAGAGAAAATGCACTGAAAAGGAGTGACAGAAAAGAAATAAAAAAGTGAAAGAAGAAAGAGAAAACAATATATATAAATATATATAAAAATACCTACACAGATGTGTGTGTACGTTTATGAGTAGCCCGACCAGTATTATGTGTGGTCGTTTGTGAGCCCACCTTAAAAATTATTTCTCGAGACACCAGTGTGACCAATATTATAGCTTAAAATCTGGTAGGGTTTGGCAACCGGTCTCCCAGAGGTTCAAGGTATTTCATAGCACGTCTCGACTATTTATAGCCCCAGAGGAAGCTGGGACAAATTTATTGAAGAATTTTGAGGGAATAAGTAATGGGACTGGACTGTTCAATAAATCTGAGAGGTATACAATGCGAATTCCTCAGGTTGGAGTTATTCATCTGCACCAATTGCTCATAGATAGTTTTGTCTACTAAACTGTCAAGATCCGCTGTAAATCATACCCATAAATAAATGGCCTCTGGCAAGGCTCATTGATCTTGTATGAAGCAATGCCTGTTGCAGAGAATCTGAGTTTTCCCCTTATTTAACTTATAATCTGAGACTCTTCTGAATTGCGAAGCCTCAGCTTTGATAGGGGACATAGCGATATAACCTGCAGGGGTAAAAATCACAACACCATCTGCATAGGCGATCACGTTTGTTGAATACATTTTGCTACCTCTTGAAGCAATTTTAGCAGGCGTTATCAGCCGACATACCTATGGCTCCAGACAGAGGGAAAATAAAAGAAGAGAACAAAGACAGCCCCGGAGTGTACATCTGGATATCTATACAACTGTTAAAGTTTTCTCTATCATTAGTTATTTGCCTATAGGCTTGTAATATAACGCCTTAACATAGCTTATGTACCTATGAAAAACTTGAATGCCTACATCAGTAAATGGGCAGACAGCATCTTCACCATCAAGAGCAACATACAGAGAAAATCATCTAAAAAAGCCAGCTGTTACAGCCAAGAACTCACAACAGTGAAACGAGACAGCAAACAGTTGGAGAGGAGATGGCGCACCAGCAAGGACACCTCTGACAAGGCAGCCTTCAAGACCTCCCTCAACCTCTACCACCACCTGCTGTGGGGAAAACAAAGAAAACAACCATTGCTACATACTTCGAAACCAACCGCACCAACACCAATGAACTTTTGAACATCGTTAAGGAATTCTCCAACCCGGTTGCAAGCGAAAACAACATCACACCCTCACAGAAGATGTGCAACAACACCACCAGCTGGGGGACAGGATCGCAACCATATACCGAAACTTCGAACCCCAACTCACACCTACAAACTTCCTCGACAGATACACCACCACCGTAACCAACACGAACCACACATTAATCACCTGGAACATCATCTCCACCCAGGACACCACCTCTACCATGAAATCAATCCACTCGGGAGCTTCCACAGACCCATGCCTGCACCACATCTTCAACCTCAGGAACCAAAGGATTGGCCAGGAACTCACCACCCTACTCAACACCTCTATCACCAATGCAACTTTTCCCGACGCAGGGAACACACCGAAATTAGACCACTACTCAAAAAACCCTCCACCGACCCCAGCAAACTCAGAAACTACTGGCCAATCTCCCTGCTCCCATTCCCATCTAAGATACTGGAAAAGATCATCAATAATCAACTCATGAGACACCTGGAGCAGAACCACCTACTTGATGCCTCCCATTCTGACCTCCGCACCAATAACAGCACCGAAATCGCCCTGATCTCAGCCACTGACGACATCCGAACCCTCCTTGACTGAGGAGAAACAGCAGCTTTGGTCCTCTTCAACCTCTCGCCTGCCTTCGACACCGTATCCCACCACACACTGATCAAAAAACTTCACCGCATTGGTATCCTGGAAGACACGCACAGATAGATCAACTTCTTTCTCACCAGAAGAACCCAGAGTGATCCACCTCCCACCTTTCAACTCTTAACCCAAGGAGATCACCTGTGGTGCCGCCCATTGCTCATCCCTCAGCCCCACGCATATGACCCCGTTGGCCAACATCGTCAGATCCCACGGTCTCAACATAATTTCCTACGCAGATGACACCCACCTCATTCTCTCACTCACAGAGGACCCTACCACTCCCAGAACCAACTTCCACAGATGCATGACAAACATCGCTGACTGGATGAAGAACAACTGCCTACAGCTGAACTCAGACAAGATAGAAGTACTGATTATTGGCAAAAGCAGCAACACATGGAACAACTCCTGGAGGGCCATCAGACCTAGGATCCGCACCCACATCCTCCAACCACACCAGAAACCTCGGAATCATCATTGACAACAAGCTCACCATGAAATCACAGATCAGCACCATCTCCTCCGCCTGCTTCCTCACTCTGCGCATGCTGCGCAAGATCTTCAAGTGGCTACCCCTACACATGAGACACAACGTGACACAAGCCCTCATCACCAGCCGACTGGACTACAGCAATGCCCTCTATGTAGGAATCGCTGCACACCTTCTACAGAGACTTCAGACTATACAGAACGCAGTAGCCAGACTCATCCAGATGCCAATTCAAGCTGCTGACCAAGGCACACAAGGCTCTACACAACCATGGACCCGCCTACATTAACCACTGCCTGAACATCCACCAACCATCAAGAAGACTATGCTGCATCTCCCTTTCACTTGCCCATACTCCCTGCATCTACTGCAGCAGAAGTGGAGGACGCTCCTTCCCCCACATCGCAGCAAAGACCTGGAACAGCTTCCCCACGCACCTCCTGACAATCACCTCACTTTCAGAATTCCGAATGGATCTCAATACCTGGCTGTTCGAATAAGCCTCTGGGGCCTGCAAGCGCCTGGATATCATATCGGGTGATCAGCTGCACTTTATAAATGCAGATAGATTGATTCCTTGACAAGACTGATTTACAGAAGGCTCTGTAGCTATGAATGTGTAGAAACATGTAGGGAAATTCGATCATTTTTATAATTACCTAAGGTGTGCAAAAAATAAAAACGTTGCCATAAATAGATTCTTTGCTGATATCACTTTTCATCCAGAAAAACAGAGCAGAATAAGGAAAAGCTACAGTTTGTTTTTGTTTTTTAAATTGGAACTTTAATTGTGTTACATACCCCACCATTTCACCTTAGCTTCTGGCTCTGGCATTAGGCATTGTGATCCCAGAACTCAACTGTAATAAGTTATTAGTATGTAGTATTTGCTAGTTTTCAGTACTGCTGTAGGCCTCATTGTGGAATGTAATTTCTATTTGTATTTTATATGTGCTTCTATGTGTTTAATATTGTTGTAATGCATTTTCCCTGAACCATATTTTATGAGAGAGTTGTAGGTATTTTTTGTGGGTTTATATGTTTTTACTTTAGAGGGTTATTTTAGACATTGGATTTTATTTTTAACCTGGATGCATTTTATTTTTTTAAGGAGAAAGACTTTGTTATTTTTAAACCACATTATTCTTTACTGTTTCCTTGATTTTTCAGTTTTCCTAGAGTATTTATTTATTGTTTCTTTTATTCGGGTTTTAGGTGGATTCCTGGGAGAATTGGTTTATTTTTTGCATTTTTGGGGTCTTTTTTATCAATATGTTTGGGGCTATATTTTTGGGGAATTTTGCGTTTCACTTTCCAGGACTTCAGCTATGAAATTGTAAGTGGTGTCCTATTTTAGGAAGCAATGTTAATTTTTTTGATATTCCTTTTTTTATTTATTGTATATGTATATGATTTTTAATCTGAAATCGTGTCTTTTGATTTTTTTTCATTCAGATTGGTATTTTAAATTCGCTTCAATAATATTTAGATATACATATTAATAAAGGATAAGTGTTAGTGTTTTATGGAGGTTAAATGTTGTTGTTGTTTAGTGTGAATCTTTTATTGTAGAGTTCTTGATATTAAGTCTAGATTAGGCTTGGATGGAATTTCAATTACATCAGAGTATTCAGAGTAATTTCGTTAATTCTGCATTACTCTTTGACATGGAATTACCGATAATAACATGTTTATGCCCAGGCACATATTACGAGTAATTTGGGGGAAAAACTCCTGAGCATATTTAGCAAGCCTAGGTAGCTGTTCGTGCTACTGTGTGCGCTGCTGCTTATGTTCTGTTTGATCTAGCACTATTGTTTTGCAAAATGCATCCTTGCATCCATTTTGGACATTAGAGTGCATTTTGTGCTAAGAAACTAGAGCAAATGCTAGGAGTAAGTTGGGGGAAAATCCTTTGCCAAGCTTACGTTTAGTGACCACAAGTGGCTGCTCATGGTCATTATTCATGTTCTGTTGCATTTAGCACTATTTCTTAGAGTACAATGCACCCTCATGTCCATTTTGGACGTGAGGGAGCATTTTCTCATGAACAAAATAGTTCTAAATGCAGAGTTAATCTTCTCAAGTAATTCTGCATAATCTCGCAGACTTTTGTGATAATTCTGAATTGATGTCACTACATAGAATTACACAAGATATGCCAACACCTAGTCTAGATGTGGAAGGCCTTTGTTGTTACAAACAGTCTTAACTTTGCATTGTTATATCTTGTGTATTTTTTAGTTTGGTGACGTTTGGTATGAGGTGGGTTAGGGATTGATCCATTGTTAGTTTCTGGTAGCTTTGTTCTTCTTTTACGTATTACTAGGAATTGTTATAGTGTAGGATGGCTTCTTCCAAATGTTCCTTGGAATGAATTATGTCACCCTTCCACTCCATTATTTGTCTTTGCTTCTTGGGACATGGTGCTGTCAAAGACATTCTACCATTGAATGTGATACTTGGTCTGTGGCCTGGGCGTTATATGCAAGCAGCCCAAGTATCTTTAAAATACTCTTTTGGTGGAGCTAGTTTATTTCATGCTGTTGGTATTAGGGGATTCAATTAGTATATCAGAATGTTTAATGACTTCTGTAACAGGGACGTATGCTAAAGCTAGTAGCATTTGTATCTTGGGTGTAAATTTAAGGTTAGTTACATATTCAATTTTTAGGGTGGATTTAGTAGATACATTCATATACTCTGCTTACAGTGTTAGTAGCACCCCTGAATTGCAGTTTGTGGATAGATTTTAAGTATTATTGAAATCATTGCCTGTTCAAAATTTATGATGAGTATCTTGCAACTATTAGTGGTTAGTTTGTTGTTTGATATGTCATTATTTTAATGTTAACAGTTTTACATTGAAGGTGCACAATTTACTTTACATTCTGGATCTTGTCTTTACTACATTGTAGTTGTAGATTTTGCTTTGCAGGCCAGATTGATGTTGTTTATGGCACTGTTTTCATTTTTTGCAGTCTGTTGAGAGGGAGAGATTTATTAGTTGTGCCCGTTTATTTTATAATTTAAAATTAGTAAGGAGTTTGCTTTTGTAGTTAATTTTTTTTAATACACTAAAGCATTTTTTTTACAATAATTTTAGTTTTCTGTGTTAGTTGCGGTAGTTACTTTTGGTGTAATCTTTTTTGGATTTCAAGTAATTTCAAGTCTGCACCTGTATCTTCTTTTCCTTTCAGCATTTTTTAATTCTTGTAGAGGATGCACCGGTATGTTTTGCATAATTTTAATTATTTGCTATCTCAACATAGTTTTTGTTTTTCATTTGTTTTGTTAGCTGCCATTTATTGTCAAACCTATTTTGCTTGCAGTATTTAGTGTTTCCTGAAGTGCTGAATTATTCTTTTCCAGGGTTGCAATCCAACAGAGAGACGATGTCATGCTGTTTTTTTAATTGGGGGGCGTGGCTTGGTAAGCGTGGCTTGGTAAGCCAAGATGGAGGTCGCACTCTGAGAGTGCTCCGGACCCCTCATCAATCCGTCGCCATCCTCAGCCTCTTCTAGCTACCACCTTGCAGGGGCAACACTACTGGCGAGGTGCCCACACAAGCGGCAGCAATACCCAAATGCCCGACCGGGCGGCGAGGAGCCGCCGAAGATCCATGCAATGTGGCGGGACCCGAGGCAAAATGGCGCCTAGGCGAACCGTGTCCAGAAGACCTGCCGAGACGCATCCACATTGACCCCTGAGATCAGGTTGCCATCCCACATTGCCAAACCCAGATGCTTCACATACCTCGACCGCAACATCCTGGTGGCGGGGTGGCACTGTGGGCCTCCGGTTGAGCGAGTGTGCTGCTGGCTTCGGGGACGCGGCCCAGAGCAGATGTGCGGGCCGCGGCGGAGGAGCAGGGGCGCCTCCCCCCGGCAGTCGGACTGCTGGCAGCTATCCGCCTTCTAAATCCTGTAACAAGGGACTGAACAGGACTCGTCCCGCGATCGGCGGGAACACCTTGTCGGCCCTCCTCCCCCACTGTGACCAAGAGGAGATCCTGAGGAAAGCGTGCTGTCAGTTGCTGGCGCGCGAGGCTGGGAGGAGGTGCGGGCTGCAGCGGAGAGGCCACTGCGCTGTCTTCTGGGATGCCTGGGCTGCAGACGATGGGCCGCCCTCTCCAACCTGCTGCAAGGGCCTGAAGGGAGCTCAGCCCGCGATCGGCGGGAGGACCGTGTCGGCCCTCCTCCCCCCCCTGCAGGTGGTGAGGCGATCCTGGCGGTGAGAGGCATCTGCCGGTCACGGGCGGAGAGGTGAGGAGGGGGGTGCTGGTTGTGGTGGGGGGCTGCGGCGCTGCTTCCCGGACCGCCCGGGGCCCCCCCGGGCTGACCGCAGCCAGAATCCTGGACATTCGGCCTGCGATCGGCGGGACTACCTCCTCCTCCCCCCCCTCCTCTTTCTCCCCCACATAAGGGCCGTGAGATACTCCTGGGCCTGACTTGTCATCTGAGATGGCATAATCGGCCCTTGATCAGCGAGACCGTCCTTCCTCCCCCCCCTCCTCCACTGGGAAGGCCACGAGGAGTTCTGGGTCTGTCACCGGTTCTGCATGCGGCGGGCCCAACGCGAGAGAGAGCGACCCCCATCACTGACTCAAAGGGAGTCTGCGAGGTGGCTGGGGGGGCCCTGCGCGGGCGGTGGAGCGGTGGCTCGCCACAGGCGTAACTAATGATCACCCTACAGTAGCCTACAGGATAATCGACCAGCGGTCGGTGGGACGCCTAGAAGGGCCCGACACCGCGTGGGAGAGGCCCGGAACCATGCACCCCCTGAGGTGATGTAAGAGACAGC
Organism: Calotriton arnoldi; assembly: GCA_963921515.1. NCBI lineage: Eukaryota > Metazoa > Chordata > Amphibia > Caudata > Salamandridae > Calotriton > Calotriton arnoldi. Next base: position 775,362 of record CAWUFW010006882.1, read on the forward strand.
ACCCACGCCATTTAAGAGGACTCAAAGGCCCCGGTGGAGATAACGTATTCTCTAACCACCCTTCACTGTGTGCCGGAGCTGCGGGGACTTGGGGGTTACATCTGAGGTAGAACTGCGCTGTACTAATGGCGGCCTCATGGCGCCGAGGGAGGCCTGAGTTTTACATCAAGGCCAGAATCCCTTGCCTGACCCCAAGATGGCTGCCACAGTGGCCCCTTCCACGTTGTGCTACTACTCTGGGAAAAAACCGGACATCGACCAGACCTCCAACCCATCCCCCATCCGGCCTACCCATCAGGATACTGAATCTATGAACTTACCTCTGAACGTGGAGACCTAGCTTTTTGGCCAATGCCCGGTGGAGCTACCTGATAGCTAAAGAGGAGATGGGTTGTGGACTTCCCCCTTGGCCGTCACCTACCCAGCCGGACTTTGGGCAGACTTTCCTTCGTCTCTCCGTCGCATTCTACCTCCTACCCCTTTACCCTACCCTCTTTCCCCCTCTTTGCTCCATTTATCTCGTCCCCTATGCTCTTTAAATGTTTTCCCGTTGAGACCTAGCTATTTGGCCGATGCCCGGTGGAGCTACCTGATAGCTATAGAGGAGATAGGCTGTGGACTTTCCCCTCGGCCATCACCTACCCAGCCGGACTTTGGGCAGACTCTCCTTCGTCTCTCCATCCTATTTCCCTCCTACCCCTTTACCCTACCCCCTTTCCCTTCTAAACTCCATTTATCTCGTCTTCTACGCTCTTGAAATGTTTTTCTAGCAACTGATGTAACTTGTAACTGATGTAATTTTGTAACTTTGTGGAACCTTATGTAAAGCGCTCTGATACCTCCGGGTCTAGCCAGCGCTATATAAAACTCAAATAAATAAATAAATAAATAAAATAAATAAATTGGAAAAATGTTTCTGATTGCTAACAGTTTTTAAGTTTAATTTGATAGATTGGTTGATTTTTTTACACCATTAATGAAAATGATAATAAATGAATGAATGAATGAATGAATGATTTTTATTTGCACGATTAATTAAAATCTTTGAAAAACATAATTAATACAAAATACATAAAAAACGTTTCTCATACTTTTACTGACATAAAACCACAGTACGCTATAAAGTACATTTAATAAAGTGCTATACAAATATATACCTTTGAGATTGTTGTACAGATACATTTTGACCATTAATATTTTACTCAAAGCTTTTCACTGACTTGTCCACATATAAAGAATATTAAAACTCTCAGGAACTCTCTGCACACAGGGCCCGATTCACAGAACTAACTTAAGACAAAATCCTAAACTTACTACCATTTTGGTATTCACAGAAGGCACTTACTCATTTTGGTATTCACAGAAGGCACTTACTTACTCATTTTGAGTAACTTACTCATTTTGAGTAACTTACTCATTTTGAGTAACTTACTCATTTTAGTATTCACAGAAGGCACTTACTCATTGATGAGTAAGTGCCTTCTGTGAATACCAAAATGAGTAACTTAATTTCCTTGTTGGTGACTGTAAGGCTGACACTAAGCATAGCGCACTTTACCGGGGCAGGAGCAGGAGCCCCTTGGTGTTGTTCTTACCGCACTGAGCACAGCGCACTTTACCAGAGCGTGGGAACCGGACCACAGCGCCCAGCAACCTTTGCGCCAGGAGGCGACAGCGCACTTTGAGATCGTCAGCCGGCGCTCTTAAGCGGCCGCGGGCTATCGCAGCGCGGGACGCGCGCGGGCGAAGCCCGGGCCAAGGGCGGGCCCGTCCGAGCCCGTCAGAGACCGAAGGAGGCCGGGCAGGGCTACATCATTGATCATTGTGACTGGAGACTTACTGTCGGGTCCTATTGATAAGGTACTGAAATAAATATTGTACTGACCCGCTTGGGGCCCCGGTATTGCGGGATACCAGTATGAGTAAAACTAAGGCGACAACAGGGCAGGGGGTTGCGGGGACCCTGGATGCTTTCCTTTTGAGGGCTGAAACCGTCTTAATTCACGAGATTGAACTCACAGAAAGGAGATTATCTCTGGAACCACAATGTTCACCTACACGAAATGCCCTCCCTATTACTTTGCAATCATCCAATGGTGAGGAAAACCCCTCTCCCTCAAATAGTCTGGGTATACCCGGTCCAGGGTCAGTAGTTCCGATGGAATCAGAGCTCAGTGAGACACCGCACAGGTCACCTGTCTCAACTAGGGGTCGGAAGGCTAAGACAGCGTATGGCCATACCCTTGCACCGCCACCCAAGAAAAGGAAAGGGCAGGGTAGTCACAAACAAACCCAGTCCATACCGAAACATACAGGTCGCAAAGTCTGTTTATTTAACAGCGAGCAGACTCAAGGAAATATACCGGTATTGAAAGAGGGGACCGTGGTAGAATCATCACATATCCCGACAAACGAGGATCTATTATGTGAATTAGAATCAATGTTTTCTGCCTTACTAGATCCCGTAGTGCAAAAACTCACTCAAATCGAAGCCAGGCTAGCTAGTCTCGAAAAAAATATACCAGCTCCCTCCCAAATAGTACTGGATAATTCTGGGAGGAGGGGTGAAGATATACCATCAAGTAACCAACCAGGGAGTCATGGAATGATTAAGGGTCAGCCTAATTCTAATCTTGGCCCTTCCCTTAGGCCCAATTTTTCCGTATCAGGATCGAGAATTGTGGAGCAAGGAAGTGTAGAGCCATCTTCGGCTATGGGTGGTGCTAGACAGGGACATGCCGTATCCACACAGGGTCCAACTAGGGATATATTAGGCAGTGAAAATCATATTCAACCTGTGGGAGGCCAGCTTTTAACCCCCACGAGGAGACATTCTCCTGTGCATATGGTCCCCCAGAAGTCAGCCACAAATCTACATCTACCCCCAGAAGTAACACCGTATACCGTGGTGCTGGCAAATATCCCTATTGCGTCATCTAGTTACAATGAACACTGGTCATCCCTGAGGAATAAATCCCTCCATTTCCTCAGTACAAGGACTGGGATTAATATCAACCTCTTATATTCGGAATTTAAGATGGCGCGTAGAATAGGCTGGGTCGGTCAGTCCAGAAAACAACTCGTAGGGGATTGTGTTGTGTTATCGTTTAGGTCCCCGGACCTGGTACAGCTAATATTAGATAGGGCGGGTAAAGGGCCTGTCAGATCAGATGAGATAGCCATACTACCCTTGGGGTTCTTCTATCCTCCACGTGCATATTCATGGCATATTCCCAAGGAGAAGGTGCTCTCTCATGGCAATCAGTCAAGATATGCAGTCCCAATTAGTAATCATTTCGACATTTTTAACTCACTGGAAGATATTGACTGACTGGCCCATGAGAGAAACTCCACAAGACCCTTAGACAGGCAAATAGGGCATTTGGGAAATAGGGCATTAAGGCATGTATGTAGAACCCAAATGCTAGCAGAGCAGGAAAAATGTATCCCCTCCATGGTATGTATAGTGGAAGAAGTACAGGATAAAGGGTGTTTACCCCGAGATCAGACCCCTTCCTTGGACTCCCTAATTCTTCAGATCCCCGGGGATGAGGCCCAGGTTACCGGCTCTACCGCGAGGACTCAGACCCTGCCACTACAACTATCCATTTCACGGTCCACAGTACAGCAACATGTATGTCATGAAGATTATAATTCTCGTGATTTGGGGGTAACCAGTTCCTCCCTTACTAATGTGAATACTGGGTGTAGTGTTGTATCCTGGAATATATCAGGTCTACGCTCCAAAATTGGTAATCCCCAATGGTCTGATTATATATTAAGAAATGAAATTATTTGTTTCCAGGAAACGTGGCTGAAGAACTCAATGCATATAAACGGCTTTAGAACATTTAACACTCATGCCATAGGGGGTTCATATGGCAGAGCCAAAGGTGGGCTCTGTACATATCTATCCAACAAGTAACATTTTGTTAAAATTGAGTTTTATTAAGCTCCAGCTCTTAGAAAACGAACACGTAGCTTGGAGGATATCTATGTTTTAAAAAAATTGCCTCTATCAGAGAAAGAGTACAGTAATCTAGGACTTAGGAGGTGGCTCTTTTTAGATGTTTGGTTATCTTATCTTTATTATTTTATATCTTCTTTTTTAAACAAAAGAAAACATATATATATATGAATTATACATCAAGTTGAGAAAAGTTTTTAACGTATTTTGTATTTAAATTTTTGATGAAAATTCATGTATTATCTTTGTATTTTAACTGTGCATTTATGATTGTAATATTGCAATCGAAATAAAGCTTTTTTGATTTGATTTGATTTGAGTAAGTAAGTGCCTTCTGTGAATACCAAAATGAGTAAGTGCCTTCTGTGAATACCAAAATGGTAGTAAGTTTAGGATTTTGTCTTAAGTTAGTTCTGTGAATCGGGCCCTCTCTTTTTAAAATGCTGGAAACAAAAAAACTACATGCATAAGTGTTTCTTTTCCAATATTGCAAAGCCTGCAGGTAGTGTCTATTGGCTGAACGTGCCACTTAGGCAAAGGGTCCAAAGATGGAAAAACCCCGGATCGATATGCCTGGTGGCCTTTTGTATTGTACGTGTTTATCGCCATCCAGGCATGCCTTCGCTGTGCTAACATGCTCTTATCCTCTAGTTTGCTGACCTTGTGAGCGCTGATGGAAAATAAAAAATAAGCACTGCCTGAGTCACCTGCTGATTCTATAGATCCCTTGCCTAGAAAGTATCTAAGGACATTTCCAGGAACTCAAGAAGCAATGAGTTGCTCGGACTACTTCTGATTTCTTGCCAGTTAAAATTATACAGAGTACCCGTCCTAGAAGCTCTTAGTTTATGGCACAATGTAAGAAATTCCTCCTGTCCGGGATTTCACAGGCCAAACTCTAGGTGCACTTGTGCTGGAGAGGCCGTCCTTGGAAGGCAAAAAAATGATTTGTATATTTTAGCATCCAGATCGTTCAAGAGGCTTGCATCCTTCCCAAGGTTTCACTCCTATATGTTATTGATAGCCACAGCTTCAGCGTTCTGTTTTTGACCTGAAAGAGTGGATCTAGGCTGGAGCCCCATAGATGTTTTGAGGTGGCTGTAAAAGCACATTGCTGGGCCTAGGATTTATTGCTGATTTATTCTTTTTGCTGTGTCAGGTTACCTCATGTATCGATACAAACTCCTGAGTACTTATACTCTATTACTTTATCAAGGCTCTCATTTCTCCAGTGCCTGGCCCCTCTCTTGTTGAACCTCTTATCATAAATAACTACTTCGGTTTTTGCAAAGTTCATTTCTGGTCAATTTGACCTAGTATATTCATCTAAATTATTGATTAGTTGCTAGAGGTCCACTTTTGTTCTACTTAACATAACTAAATCATCTACGTACAAGAGGTTGGACAGTGACTTTCCTCCCAGTTTTGTTGGATGTGAATTGACAAGATCCAACGCCAATGTGAGATCCGATATATAAAGGTTGCATAGCAAGGGTGCCTGGACTCAGCCTTGTTAGTGTTTTCATTATGCGTTCAATGTATTTCAGTTTATTTTTAATTTCTTTATATGTATATATATTTAATGTAATTTTGTTTATTTTTGATTTAGAATTACACAGATCTTCTGGTGTTCAATAAATTGTTTTTCATGATTGTTGTTATGTTTCCTTAGTTTTAATGTGTAGGCAATTGTTGATATTTCTTCATTTTTGTTTTAGATGTATTTAAGATATTTTTTCCTGCAATTTATTTGTCATCCATCTTTGTGTCATTACCGTTTGATTATAAGATTGTGATATTTGGGGTAATGATTTCCTTCTTGTAACTCCAAGAGAGGTTTCTGCTACCAAACCTACAAATCGGAGACTGTCTTAGCACAAAAAGTTAACCACGCATATGTTTTGATGAGGTGCTAGGGAAAATATTGACCTTAGGATTAGAATGGTCAACATCTTTTTAATAAACTTAGGCCTGAAGAATTAGAAAGCACAAGCAGCATATTGGAGCAAAAAGTTGAAACTGAAGTGATGGGTAACATGATCCAACAGTCTCAAAAGGGAGGACACAACTCTTAATTGTCTCAAAATGTAAAGTCCACCCCTATGAGGGAGTCAGCATTACATGGTGGGAAAACCATAAAGAGTGGTTGAACACACATGAACGTGTGCGTTTGTGGGCATTCGCAAAGTTCTTCAAGGCACATTTCCACCTTGAACACAATTTTAAATGTACTCTTGCCAGAGAAATCTGTGTCCAGTGAGGGTATTAGGTGCATCTGAAAAAAGTCAGTGGGAGAAAAGTTAACAAATGCAATGGCACTTTTGGTAAGTTTGTATGCACATTCATATATGTACCCTCATGCTAGTGAATACTCCTGCAAAGCTGGAAATGTTGCGCCTTCCCAACAGTACTCAAGGAGTTGTTCCCACATGTAATTCCAACGTAGGTGGAGCCCTGTGGAAGTAAATGTACGTTTTTTGTTGAATCAGGCCCAACTACTCACAGAAACTGCTTTGAGAATTTGGCCTCAGTTAACTATGGTTATAAGTGATAGAAACAAAAACAAAGGTTAAAATCTCTGCTATCCCAATTTCTTACACATTGCTACCAAGGGTTGAGCTGAGGTTTAAATTACTGAAACCTTTCTGTGGACCTAACATATTTGCAACTTTAATACTTGTGTGGACTCTGTTCCACACCAGCTAATAACCCACTTTCTTTCAATTCGTCCTAGTTCACTTTCATTTTTCTGAGTGGCTATCCTAACTATCTAACCACCTCCAGCCAGTAATCCTAACCCAAAACCCTCTTAGTCAGCATAAATTGTCCCTCTCCAAAAGGGAAAAACACCTTTTGTGTGGACATTGTGTAACAGCCATTAAATGCTCTCCATCCACATCCTTCTCCCACTGGGATGTCCACATACCAAATACACAGACAAACTCCACAACCAAAGATTGTCAGCAACCAGTGACAGATCGTATTTTTAATACTTCATTAGCAAGTTTGTTGTCAAATTACCAATTTTTGTCCAGATTGGCTTTCATTGGTAATTTCTCTTTTGTATACAGCCTGATACTGTCTATAAACATAGTCAGCTGATTTACTATAGAGTGCAGAGCTGCCTATAAAAGTGCTCTTAATTTAATAACTGCTTGTTAAACCAATATTATTGAGCCACTGTTCTTTGACATGATTGTTAGACCTGACATTCTTGGTGTGGTCTTTCCCCAAATGGTTGTATTCACTCCTCCTGTTTGTCTGAATTCATTTCTGTTGGCATTAGGACTCTGTGCATTTTTCTACTGCTAACCAGTGCTAAGGTTCTTGTGCTCTCGCCTTCAAAAAAGGTACAATTGGCAGATTTATTTTCCATGCAAGTCACTAGTAAATGGTACTACATGTACCCAGGGCCTATAAATTAAATGCTACTAGTGGGCCTGCAGCACTCATTTTGCCACTGTGTGTTTGAGGCTTGGGGAGCTTGATGGACATGGGGATTGTGAGCTTCCAAGCCCTCAGCTTAGTGCCATGGTCTGCTCCAGCTCTGCAGCACCCTGAAGCATTGTACGTGACTTCTCGCCCATCAAGGAGTCACCTGGTCTCAACAGGTGTTTTCTCAGAGGTTCATGCAGCCCAATTTAGGTTGACTGGATGCTCTGGTACTATGGGCCTGGATCAAACAAGGAAAATTACCCCTTTGACTGCTCTTGGGGTAATTAAGCACATCAATTATTAGGGTTCAATGGGACGCTCAGGTCTCTGGGCCCCGGTGCCACTTTACCTGCTGCACCAATAGTAGCTACGCCCTCGGCCTAGTCTGTGGCTCGTTATTTATGTGTTTTTCTTGTTGGCACACATGTTTGGGATTTCCCAAGGGATAAGCCTACAGGTGGTTTTCCACTGAGTATTTTCCAGGAAATGTGTTCCCCCGGTTTAATAGTCCGCGCAGTTTTAGCTTTCTGCATGTGTACAGCGTAAAAGGAGCACTGCTGTATCTCTATGTGCACTGCCATTTATGCAAGTTTATTTGTGCACGTCTTTCATGCCAGATTTCACAGCATACTTTTACTTGTGAGAGACTACACCAGCACCCGCCAGCAGCCCTTTGAAGAATACCTCTATGTAGCCATGTTTAATTTCCCACATATCTAAATGTGTTTCCACTTCAATCTTTGTTATTTGGACCCTAAGCTTCCGTAGTCTGTATACATTCTCTTGGCTATTCAGTCTTTCATCCATCATTCAGTTTTTCACCATTCCGTCTTTCCACCATTCCATATCCAATCGTATTCATCCATCTCCAAACCTGTCCATCCATCTTTTCACTCATCCATCTCTTTATCCACCCTTTCACTCATCCATCAATCCTTTTGCTCATCTATCCATCAACCCTTTCACTCCTTCATTCCATCCACCCTTTCACTCAATCCCTCCTTTCCTCATCCATCATCCACCCTTTCATCCATCCTCCCTCCCTTTCATTCATCCATCCAATTTTTCACTTATCCACCCATCATCTGCCCTTTTATCCAATCATCCACCCTCTTTCACCCATCCATCCATTCTTTCACTCATCCATCCATCCATTCATCCATCCATCCATCTATACATCCACCCTTTCACTCACCCATCCATCCACCCTTTCACTCACTCACTCACCCACCCACCAACCCCCCGCTTTTACGTTACTTATGAACCTTTGTCGCCAAGCAGACAAGTACACACAAAGTGCCACCCATTTTCTTTAAAATACCTCCTGAGGGTGTCTTGATTCTCTTTCTCTCGCTTTTTTCTTACAACAAACAGGCATACAAATGCAGGCAAACACACAGACATAAGCAGACACACAAAAGATTCAGGTATGATAAAAGCCATTTTATCCTCTTCACCTACCATGGCTTTTTTAATTGCCACTGCCAGGGGACTGCTGTGATTCCTGTGTTTGCACAAATGCACACGATAGTGTGAATGTGATTGACAGCACAGGGCCTGAATGGACCCTGCTCTGTCAAACACAGCGTGATGGTGAGCACCCAGACATTATTCAAATGAGCCCTGCTGAATAGCTCAGCTGGGGCTCAGATCAGGGCTACAGAAGCGGCGCCTTGGCTGCCAGAGACACGTTCCACTCCTGCTCACCAGCACTCACAACCGAGGAGCCTACCACTGCAGATTTGTTTATCACCTGTATCAGTGCAATATTCCTGGGATCCACACTTTTCACATTCCTGGATTGCCCCATCCTATCACCTCTGGTTGAGAATCTACCACATTTCTGGAATTCTAGTGTAAGAGCAATTCTAGTAGCAAGTATTTATTTAGTTCCAAAAGTGTATGCAAGTGATGTATACTTCAATAGGATCCTGTGCATATCCTAAAGTATACTATCAAGCAAAATGTATCCCTTCTGGAGCGGTAAACGACTCCTTGAAAGATAGAGTAGGACTAATAATACGCCACCTCTATTGGGGTAGGAAGGAAAAAGAATCCCTTTTCTTAAATAACCCTCACCAACTCTAGTTGTGGCATGCTTCATCATCGGGTTCACCCTGACTCCTAAAGGTCAGGGTGGGCTCAACCTTATTTCAGAGAGCTCTTATGAAAACGTTTTATAAGGGGGTGTAACTTCAAAGATAAAATTCCTCACCCACATCAAAGGAATCCTTTATTAGTGGGGTGGGTGGGAAGGTAAAATTACAGGGTCATAGGACCATCACATCCTTACAACCTTATAGTCTTTTAATTTTACCTTCCCACCCACCCCACTAATAAAGGATTCCTAAGGTGTGGTTGAGGAATTTCATCTTTAAAGTTACGGCCCTGGTAAGTCAGAGGGATATTCACAAGAGGAATAATCAAACACTCAAAAAGGGAATTCATTGCAAATTAAGTGAATATATGGCAAGTAACTGATGAAAAAAATGAACATTGTCCAAAATTGAAGAAGGAATAAGTGGCTGTAGTAAACCCATAAATCAGATATCCCTCATGCTCATTTGCTCATTCATTTGATTTAAAAAAATCTTTATTCGACCTGTATAGGTCATAAAAAAATCCACAGGATAAATACATAATACAAATAAATAAAATCAATAAAATACAAATCTTGCTCTGTGTGATACAACATCTAAAAAAACATTTTGGTCTGATACAATAAAAAGCATACTAATGTAGAAAGACTTCCTAAGACCTAATAGATACTCCATCATGAATTTACAATAAAAATTATGCGACAAAGAGAAAAACATCATACATTTACCCAACCATTGTTTTTCTTGCCCGAATGGCAGACTTCAAAAAAGTACAGACACAGTAACAAATTTCAGGGAAACTTAATGACTGTAGATGGAACAGAGCTACTCTACACCATCAGAACCCTAACTTTCTTAGTAAGGGTTTTCAAAAAGTGCTTTTGTGGCAAACTGTGCAAATTGCATAAAATGTAAAGTGTACTAATGATTGTTCAGATTGATTATCACACAGATATGATGACACTATGTTCCCCTCCTGGTCTGGCATATTTTTGAAGCACAGGTGTGAGAAGTTGGCCTGGTATATGCTGTCCACTAATTATAGTGGGCACCTTGCACCAGTCCAAACAACCCCTTATTGGAGATAGGTTAAAGACAACCTTTATTGAAAGCTATCCTAGTGGTAGCTATGGAGAGCAGCCTTCAGGCTAAGTCTTGAAGGAATGTAAAGCAGCTTGTTTTACCAGTCTATAATCTCTTGAGTGACCAAATGAAAGAGCACCACACCAGGTATATATTCAAAATATATGTATTTATTGCTAAACACACCCCTCTAGTCTCTTTATGAGGCTAGAGTTCAAGCTACACAAGTTATAAGTTATTTAAACACAGTAATAGCACAAATACACGTTTGGGCCCTAGGGGCGTACCAAACCATATACCAATAAAGTGGTATAAGAACCACGACTGAGCTAGACACTAGGCCTAGAGCCTCTAGAAGTGCTTGGACCACAAGGAACCACCCAAGGTAGTGACACAGGGGACCCATGGGGACGCGTGCAGTGTAAATACACAACCGCGATACGCCGTTAACTTCTATGGAGAAAGTCGCGATCAGGAAATTAAAGAAAAGGGACACTTAGAGAAGGACTTGGAGCAAACCCTTTGAGAACTAGGACTTTGGAGAGTCTCTACCCACGGGAGCACCGGAGTACTCGTGTTACCTCACCCAGGGAAGCTGGGTGCATAGGTGCCTTTCGGGGTCGGGTTTCGTCGTCGATTTGAATGGCGATCTGCTGCAAAGTGCTGCTGGCGACCAAGTGGAAAGTGTCCGGGTGGATCCAAGAGTGGATCGGAGATCTGAAGAACCTGAAAGCAGAGGGGACAGAGTCTGGGTCACTAGCCAGTGACCAGGAAGGCGATGGACAGATGCCCACCGATGTCGGGTGCTTCAGGTGCGTTGATGGTTGTCTTGACTCTTCAGCCACGAGGTCCAGGAGGCGTTGTTGGTGACCAGGAGCAGGATTCGGGCTGGTACACAATGTCTGTCGAGTGCTGAGGCGTCGGCGACCGGATTGGACCCAACAAGCCTTGGCAACGGCAAGTCTCGGTGTAGATAAAGATCGTCGATGATTCAGACCAGCAAGGTCTGAGAAACTCACCCAGCAAGGGTAAGTGAGGGCAAGCCTGGAGCAACCAGGGAGCCCAAGAAGAAAAGGATTGGCCTTCGTGAAGGGCTACTAGCCAACGGGCTAGCAACCGCAAAGGAGCCTCGAGACGTCGCACATGGAGCTGGCTCACAGGACACTCATGGAGTGGAGGCCAGTGATCTTCGGTGCAGTTGGTGCTGGAGGCTGGGGCTATTTGGAGCCCAAAGCATGACTTCGTGGGAGACCCAGAAGAGGATGCACTTGCAAATGTACTCGGTGTCCAGGGGTCACGGTCTCACGTTACCCACGATAGCTACGGGCCTTAGCTTTGCTGGGGACTCAGGGTAGCCTCGGGGAAGTCTGAGAATCCACCTCTGGTGATGCGAAGACTTCGGCATCCTACGGGAGCTTCAGAAATGCAGACGGGACAGATGCGTCTTTGGTGCCTGCCAAGCAGGGGAGTCACTCCTTGACCCCAAGGGAGATTCTTCAGTCCTCTAATCTTGTAGTAGAGCATCGAAGGTCCAGGATTCAGTGTCAGAGTTTCGTCCAGGGATAATCTAAAGTCCTAAGGACTGGGTTCCTATACTTATACCAAGTTTAGGGGTTGGACTACTCTGTGGCCCCACCTATGGGTGGGTCAGGGCAGAGGGGTGGCTACACCCCTTTCCCTTTGTCCAGTTCGCGCCAAAGCAGGGGCTGGAAGCCCCTGATCCGGTTTGAACTGGGGTATGCACAGGGACACCAAATGTGCCCCCAGTGCAGGACTTCAAAGCACCCAGATGGTGCTCCCGCCCAGCCCCAATACACATTATCCTGTCTGGGGAGGTGGTCACACCTCCCTGCAACAGGAAACATATTGTCCAGGCCTCCCCTGCCGGAGTTTCGTCCAGCAGCAGGAGGCCAGACTTGTGTCTGTGGCAGCAGCATCCATTTTGTGATGCCAGGGCTTTAGGAAGAAGTTACCGGGTAGACCAGTGTGTACATGTCTCTCCCTCTAGAAGGGTGGAATGCTACCCCCGCCGCCAGGATTGGCGGGGGGGTAGTATTCCAAGATGTTTGACACCAAACACGACATGTTTTGATGCAGTCATTCCAACGTGGGTCCCTTGCTCACTTTGCCACTGGATTCAAGCAAGCCTGGCTGATGACGGCTGGAATGCCAGAAACCGGTCCTAGGATGCTTGTTTCCGGTCCAGGGAAGACATGGCTTGGCAGTTCGGGCTGGACTGTTCCCATGAGGCACAGGGTCAGACTGATTTGCATATGGCCATGTCTGAACTGGGGTGGTGGAGTGAGCTAAAGAATGATGATGGATTAAACCCAGATCAGTTGACTGGGGGTGAGTGTTTGATTGGCTCAAACGTTCCATCCATCATCCCCTTTTGTATCGCTTTGTTCGCCCTAAGTTGGCAGGGGTATGCCCAGACGTGGGTCCCTTGCTCACTTTGCCACTGGATTCAAGCAAGCCTGGCTGATGACGGCTGGAATGCCAGAAACCGGTCCTAGGATGCTTGTTTCCGGTCCAGGGAAGACATGGCTTGGCAGTTAGGGCTGGACTGTTCCCATGAGGCACAGGGTCAGACTGATTTGCATATGGCCATGTCTGAACTGGGGTGGTGGAGTGAGCTAAAGAATGATGATGGATTAAACCCAGATCAGTTGACTGGGGGTGAGTGTTTGATTGGCTCAAACGTTCCATCCATCATCCCCTTTTGTATCGCGTCATTCCAAAGTTAGCATTCTACCGCAAGGATATAATGCACTTAAGAGTATATGGTTTAACCGCATTTACAAACAGCACCAGAGAATGGACTCTGGGTACTGCAGAGGGGCCCTGCTCATGCAGTGGCACCTTCTCACATAAGAACCAAGCACTCTGCCTTCAGGATTGATAAGGCCTGCTATAGGAGTGACTTATAGGTTTATATATGTGTAAGTATGTAGTGATATAGGTAACCTATACCACAGCAAGGGGTGCATGCACCACCTTACCCAGGCTGCAGTAGCAGACCTGTGGTGTCATTTTGGATGGCCTCCCAGGGGTGGCATAAGACATGCTGCAGCCCCTGGTAGGCCTCTGAGGTACCTATGCCCTGGGTACATAATATACCATATACTAGTGACTTATAAGGGCACTCCAGATTCCAATTAGAGATGTGCCTAAGGCACATGGAAACCATTTTAAAGAGGAAGCAGCTAGGCTGGGGTTCTGATTAGCAGGGCCCCAGCCAGACTAAGGTCGAAAAACAGTGAAGCATCAGCAAAAAGTGGGGGTACCCATGTGAAGCAGATCCTACTCTCCTACAACAGGGGCCAATAAATTGTGCCTGCCCTGAAATGAAAAAGAAGCGATTGCTCCCATTTTGGGAGATCAAGAGATAAATACATAGCTGGTTCCCCTGTTGCAAAAGCTCTATAATAATTCATAACTGTGTGTTTGGATTGATCATTTTTTGCTCTTAACTCTTCACAGTGCTCCAGGAATATAGCTCACACCTTTGTTTTATCTGCTTAGGTAATGCTACTAGGATCTGCAAACAAAGAAGACAATCCCAGGGTGGTTAAAGTGTCCCAAATGTAACTCAGCCATGGGATGGAAAAATCCTTCTCCTGGATAAGACACTCAAGAATAATAACCCTGCATAGATTGACTGCTGGATCATTCCAAATACTGATCCACAACTAGAGGGGGGGCACATGCACCTTATCAGAAATAAATTCCTGGTTAAGCTCTGAGTGAGTGATAAAGTTTGAAGTAGTTGGTGGTAAATACAACATCCAACAGAGAATACGGTTTTCCTCTGCCTGTAGAGAGGAAAAATTATTAACACCCCACAACCCCGCTCCATAAATAGCAGCACTTATACACTGAGAATTATACACCTTCAGTACGGACGAGAGAGTCCCTCTAGCACCCGGTCGAATAAGATTACAGACTATCCCTGCAGATCTACTGAGTTTAAGACTGGAGTTAAGTTGAGAGTGCCAGGACACTGATGAACTAAAAGCCACGCCCAAGTAGCAAAAGTTGTTAACACTAGTGAGTGGTTGCCCATTGATGATAATTTTATTTATTCTTCATTTACCGGGTCCACAGGACACAATATGTAATTTACTATAGTTAGTTGTTAAGTTGAGATCTTGCATACAGAAAGTGAAGCGGTCCACTTGCTGTCTCAAAGTGTTAGGGGTAGGAGCCAAAAAAACTGCATCATCAGCATATATTAATGCAGGCACCGGGGTGCCTGCGATTCCTGGGGTGTCTACATGAGTAGAAGTTAGATGACCAGTTAAACCATTTATATATAAATTAAATAGCAGGGGTGCCAGTATGCACTTTTGCCGCACTTCCTTCTTCAGTGGAAATTGGGATGATAATTCACCATGAACATTAAGACGCACTCTGGCTGGGAGGTCTACATATAAAGAGTGAAGAAAATTTGCTATGTGGGGTCTACCCCATGATCCAACAATATCAGTCATAGTTTTGGCCCTGTTCACTGAATCGAAAGCCGTGGACAGGTCCATAAAGGCTTAATGAATGGGGGAGCGTCTTGCATGGGTATACCTGTTTACTATCAGAGCTAAACACTGTTCAGCTGTGTCTAAGTTTGGACGATCAAAAGGGAGAGAGAATACCTTTCTCACAAGCCCGTCTAACTAGGCTGTCAAAAATCACTCTTCCAATGATTTTGATTTTGCTGTCAATGAGAGAAATTGGCCGATAGCATTTGGGAGACGAACAGTCGCCCTCTTTAAATATAGGCACAATCGTAGACGTGGTCCAGGAGTCAAGGATGTTGGTTGCTCGGCAGCAATCGAAAACATTAGCAATCAGGGATCCCCATAATTGAGGCATACATTTCACAAGGTCAATGAGTACCCCATCCGGACCTGGTGCTTTCTCACCAATACTATGCTGAATAACCAATTTCACTTCCTGCAGAAATATAAAAAGGGGCGGTAAATTCTGCAGACTGTTACTCAGGGAGGCAACCTTGTCCAGATCATCCTCAATGTGGTAAATGGATGCGAAATATGAAACCCAATCTGATCCTGAGATATTGTTTTGCAAAACTGGATTTGCAGGAGAATTCCTATATCTAATTTGTTTTACATGACTCCAGACGGACTTACTGTCCTTCCCAACTGCTGCACTTTCCAATAGCTCCCAGTCCCTTTTGTAAAGTTCCCTCTTCCTGAATGGCGGAGCAGTTTTATAATCTCTACGTGCCTGCCAGACCTCCGGCACTACTCTTCGATGTGCATTCAGAGCCTTTCTTAATTTGCGATTGGCCATGGAAGAAGAACCATCAAACCACCATGGATCCTCGTTTGAAAAATGATTTGGCATAAGCATGGACTTCTTGATACTACATATTAAGCTGTTATAATGTGGGCCCATCGTTTCATGTCCACTATCAGCTAAGCAACTGAGGAACAAACCCAGGTGGGACTTGAGTAGGGTGTGCACAGATACTGTGGGATTTTTAAGGTGTCATACTAATCTTAAGCCATTCGTCGAGTGTTCCCTAATGGAAGCCAAATTAGTGTTGCACAGATGTCTTTTAATCAGTAATTGAACAGATGCACAAAGGGCGTTACAATCACCTCACTCGGTAGGTAATATCTCTCCCTTAGAAAACCATGGTATAAAATTAAGGCTTACAAACATATAATCAATGGATGAGGCTCTGCCACCCCCTCTAAAGTAAGGTAATGTTGTACTTCCCCCTCCTAATAGCTCAAGTAAATCCACCAAGCCATGTACAGCAAGATGGTTATAGAGCTCGACCCCCCTGGTGTTAGATGCAATAACGTTCTCTCCACTAGCTCTCCAAATGCCAGAGTACTCCCATTCAGCTTAGCGTTAAAATCGCCACAAAGAAAATAATAAAGTTGTGTTTGATTATTAGCTTCTTGAGCTTGTAATTTAGACAAAAAGTTGATTAGGTGAGTGAAGGGAATGCAAACAGTATCAGTAAAATTATTATTGTAAAAATTGATTAAATAAAAAGCAAAGTTTGTCAAAGAATCATGAATTTTTAGTGCAAAGATAGATGGTGAGTCAGATTTAATTAATGTCACGTCTACCTGAATGCTTAAGCAAACCCAAGTAGCTAGGCCACCCATGGCCCTGCCCTTAGCCGAGGGAGTGGCTGGATAGGAATGACAGGCATATCCTCCAAAGCACGCTGCATCAGTTAGCCAGGTTTCTTGTAAGACTATTATATCGTACCTTGAAACGAATGCCTGCCAGTCCGGATTCTGAATTTTCCCCTTGAGACCAGCTAGATTCCAACTAAGTATGGAGCTAGATCTGCTATGACTAACATTGGGAAGAGAAGACTTGACATGATGCCGATTGACGCTTGGGGGGGTAGATAGCGCGTGCTTCTTTATCCCCTCAAGTCAGTCCAACTTGGAGAGCACGTCGTATCTGTTGGCTGTAGGAATAGAACAAAAATTGTTAGAACTGGCCGGCAAGTCCAAGGACTCATACGAGACAGCACTAGCTGGGGTTCTAACTCTGCCTATCCCATTGGGGTGACTGGAAGTTGGAGGCTCATTGGCTGGGGAGGGGAGAGAACGAGTGTCTGGAGCACCCTGCCTCTGACCTAAAGGAAAATGAATGGATGGCAGCCTCTGAGAGGAAGGGGGTTTATAAAAATACCCTAAAGCACTAATGACTACTAGGCATGAAACAACATCTAGGGTTAACTACTAATTGTTGCAACAACCACGGAGATCTAGAATTTACAACAATACAGTCTCCCTGGATGTCTGGTGTATTAGGCCCAATCCAAGAGCATCTTGATACAAGCAAAATGTCTCTCACATAGAGGAAGAACAGGCCTCTGTGGCAAACTAGCCAATCTAAGGTTTTGTTGGATAGTTCAATGTAGGATTCATGTTGGTCTTTTCTTAGAGGAGGTATACCCGTCACATAGGGACAAGCGGCAGGGGGAAGATAAATAACTGGTAAAGGGGTAAAAGTCTGTGATGCCAATGTGTTTCCCCCATCGCCCTTCGAAGGTTGGATTACTGTTGGCACTAAAGTGTGTGATGGGTCGGCGACCTTCCTGCGCAATGGGCGAACTTGGTGCGACTGATCCATAGAGACAGAACTACCGGGAGGAGCAGATGACATACATACAGAAGAGCTGCCGTCCACAGAGGAGCACCAGTTGTCGCCGTGTGACTGTGGTGTGCAAATTCAGTGTTGTGATTGCCTGTGTGGGAAGACGATTGGCCAACATCTAGTAGGGGAGAGGCCAGTTGGGCTTCAATGGAGTCCAACCGTAGAATCAAAGGAGAAAGTTCTGATCTAATCATTGCACACAGCTTTCCAAGAAAAAACTCGAATTGGCTAGTGAACAGTTCCCACATGGTATTAGTGAGCCAGTCCTTCTCATGCAATGGTAAAGGGAGGGCCGAGGAACTGTGAGCTACTGCCCTCTCAGCCTCTAATAAAGTATCAGAGGAAGTGGAAACAGACCTGACCATTTGCTTCTGCCCTTTACCACGTTTGGATTTTCTTGGCTGGCAGAGGCTGATTGTCCTGTTTGCTCGATGAACTAGGGGTAGCAGAAGTTGAAATATCCTTACTGCCTATCTTTGAATTAAAAACAGTACCAGAGTCAGCACCACTAAAAGGAGGAGATAAGGCCGAGACCGAAGGGGATAGGAGCAGAAAACCAGCTACTGTCCCACCATCTTCTCAAATATTAAGAGAAAGCCTTCTCTAAGTCAGGGCAGTCTCATTGCTAATGACACTCACTGCGCATTTCAGCATAGATCAATAAGTGTAGTTTTTACTGGGGGGTGGATGCAGGCCCCTGGCAACCAACTTTATTTTTAC
Source organism: Calotriton arnoldi (assembly GCA_963921515.1). Taxonomy (NCBI): domain Eukaryota; kingdom Metazoa; phylum Chordata; class Amphibia; order Caudata; family Salamandridae; genus Calotriton; species Calotriton arnoldi. The sequence continues at coordinate 793,818 of CAWUFW010006882.1, forward strand.
CCATGGTCTCTGACTAGCACCAGGTCAACCAAATTCTAACTCGAACGCCTTGGACAGCAAAATCACCGTCCCGTCTTCGCTGGAAATCTTCACATACAAATGTGAAAATAAAAAGCGAAACTATACCTAAAGTTTGTTGACCTGTCCAAATGGTACTTAGGCATGCCACAGAATGCCAACAGAATATGCAGCGTAGAGCCCAGAGAGTGGGCCCAGCCATGTCTGGCCATGGAGGGGTGCAGACTGGCACTCACTTGGCCCAGATGCATCCCGCACACGCCCCGTGCAGCGGGAGCCCCGCTCTCCTGATCAACGCATCCAGGCACAAAAATGGTATGACCGAGACAAAGGGGCAGTCTGGGGCTGCAGTCCTTGCCCGCTCCACCGCTTCCTGATTGTGTGTCCCTACATGCTCACTATGGGTTGTTTATCTGTAATATCTCAACCATTATGGACTGTTACATTCTGCAGCTGCTGGATCTTTACTCACAGATGGGGCATGCATTTTGGTATGGTTCTGCAGAGCAAGAACAAACCGTGTTTCCAGTCCTTAATTTGTAAAAGAGTAAGTGCCGGGGCCCAAAATTTGTTCAGATGTCTGCATCCATCACTATCGAAGGTTGTGGAGCAGAATCCTGAGGCTGAGTAATTTTTATTTCACCTCTTACCTTTTTAAACAACCACCATACACTCCTGCCCATCTCTTTCATCGTGCAGGTTGGTTATTTTTCAACCCTGCTTTCTCCCTTTAACACTGTGTTCTCATCCTCGTTAATTCACCCTTTTCGTGTTTTCTCGATCTTGGTCTGGATCAAAGTTTGTTGAGGAAAAATAAGTGCTGGTCCCCTGTTAGAAATGTGGTTTCTGGTTGGCTATGGTATGCATCTATGCCAGGCAGAACCCACCACTCTAGTCAGGGTAAGGGAGTTACACACCCAAGATAACCCCTGCTCCCCCCCCTTGGTCGCTTGGCAGAGCAGTCAGGCTTATCCCAGAGGCAATGTGTAAAGTGTTTGCGCAACACACACACACTAGTGACACACAGGCACACTACAAAAAGAGACTCCACACAAGGTTATATAAAAATACCCTTTGAATTATACATAAAACACATTAGACCACAATCAAAAAAATCACTGTGCTCTAGGCACTTGTCATCACAATGCATATAAAACGCATCGATCATCAATCACTTTGCCAATTAGACCTTTGTAATAACAGCACCAGTAGTGCACTAAAGTAAACACTTATAAGGTGCACAGGTTATTCCAACATTATAAAAACAGCCATTACTGGGAATTATCATACAGCTCCTGCACATAACATTTAGAGCATGAAATGTGGGCAATTATGCACACGTACATAACATGCAGTTTAGGTCACACATAAATCATAATGAGGGAATGAAACCCAGCATTAACACTCATGGGTGAAAACCCATGGATCAGCACCTGAGTGCAAGAACATAGATCAGGTTATGCTATGACATTGGAATCACCATATGTCACCTGAAACCAATCATCCACCGTAAGCCTAGAAGCCACGAGGCACAGGAACTCCTGTGCTCTTCTTATGTGTAATACAGTACCTTTCCATTCTAACTACGGCCCCTCAGGACCGGAAAGGCAATTGCAGCTCCTCAGCCCCCCCTCCTGGTATGTTGCAAGGGTGGGGGGGCTCCTATACTTCAGGGATCGAGGGAGATCTCACTTGGTCCCCCGCGAGTGAAAACTTGAGGAAGTGCAGCTGCCCGCGAGTGCACGGTGCAGCTGCTGCCGGCCCCAGTGATGCCAAAATGCAGTGAAAGAAGAAAGGAGCTCGGACACCACCACCTCGCTGGGAGCCCTCCTTCAGGTCTCCTTCCAGTGGAACACGACCTGGCAGTCCTGTGCGGCTGGTGCAGCAGGCGAGGTCCCTGCTCTGGACTTGCAGGGAATGCCCCTCTCCGGCTTTCCTCTACGCTGCAGTCTGACTCCCGTGGTGCTGGGCTGGCCGCCAATGATGCCGCCTTTGCTCCAAGCTTCTAGGGCAGTTTCCAGGAAACAACAGGGGACTCTTTGCGTTGGCCATGCCTTTGTTGGCAGGCCCTCTCAGCTTGCGGCTTTGCTCCACAGTGGGTGGGGCTCAGTTTAGATCTGGGCAGCGCTGAGTGTGAGCCATGAGACAGTGTACAAGGCTTCCAGTGCCTCAAAGGCCCCACACAAGGATCTCAGCCCAGTACCTGCACAGGGGAATCTTCCTGCTGCCGCAAAGCACAGCGAGGTTTTCAGGAATTTACCAAAGATGAAGCGCTTAACCATGCACTCGGGTTTGCAAGGACAAGGGGAATAACAGCACTCCTTGGAGAGCACTGGGGGCACACCAGCAGGGTGCAGACAGGCATGCCAGGACAAGGGTCCTCAGAGCAAAGCAGCAGTCCTTATTCCTACCCAACAGGTCAGCACTCCAGAGTAGTCACGTCCCAAGGCGGTTCCTCTTGAGTCCAGCAGTACTCTGGTAGCATGTAGAGCCAGCAGCGTCTGGTTACAAGTCCCATGCAGTGTCTAAATCATGGGGTCACAGCCCCTGTACTTATACTACCAAGGTCTTTCTTCTGGGGGCACATCAAATAACTTTTAAAAGTGCACAACACCCTCATTCAATTCCCAGCCCTGGCCCCAGACACACTATAGGGGGGCAGAGGCAGCATTGTGAAAGGCAGGCACAGCCCTATTCAGGTGCAGGTGACAACTCCTCCCACCACTCTCAATGCAGACCAGGCCTATTCAGCCCAACTATGAGTTACCCAGGAAAGGCAGGACACACCTCAACCCTTCTTGTGACTGTCTAGAGTGAATGCACCTCCCCAGCTCCTGTCAGTCTAAACTGGACATTGAATACACAACCAGGCAGAGCACAAACAGTCACAAGCACACAGAAATGCCCACTTCTAAAAGTGTCATTTCTAAAAAAGTAATAACAAATCCGCTTTCACCAATAAGCAGGATTTATCACTACTATTCCAAACATACCAAACATGGCCAGGCTACCCCTTTCATGTCATAAATTACCACTGAAACACATATCAGGGAATTCCTAATGCAAACCTATGAGAGGAGCAGCCTCACAGCAGTGAGAAACCAAATAGGCTGTTTGTCACTACCAGGACATGCCACACAACAAAGGCACATGTCCTACCTTTTACCTACACAGCACCCTGCCCATAGGGCTACCTAGGGCCTACCCTAGGGGCGACCTATATGTAGCAAAAGGAGAGTTTCAGAAATGGCAAACACTTTAAATGCCACATCACTGTGGCAGTAAACTGTGCACGCAGGTCCTGCAGCGGCAGAGGCCTGAGACAGGTTTGAATGGCTACTTCGGTGGGTGACACAAGCAGTGCTGCAGGCCCACTAGTAGCATTTAATTTACAGGCCCTGGGTATATGAGATAGCACTGTACAAGGGACTTACAGGTAAAATAAATATGCCAAACAGGTGTAGACCAATCTTACCAAGTTTACAAGAAAGAGAACATGCACTATAGCACTAAACAGCAGTGGTAAGATGCCCAGAGTCATAAAACCAACAAAGCAGGTCAGACAAAATACAGGAGGATGGTAAGGTCTGGGATAACCCTGCAAAAAGGGCCAGGTCCAACATCCACAAAAATTAGTGTCGATGGACCCCACCTGCAACCACAGCCTCAAATAAGCACTGCGCCTTCCTATTTGCCACCAAGGGACTGAATGCACAAAACATTTAGCAGATACAGTATCTTCCATCAGCTTTAAAGATTCAACGGGTACATACCTCCATGAGTATCTTTAACCTCTTCCTGTGCAGCCTCAAATGTGTGTTGTCAATATAAAATAATGGCAGGACAGAGTATTTGTATGGCAGTTTTACTGTGTATTCGACGGTGCATGCTTTAAATTTAAAATGACTCAAAGGTGCCTGTGCCTTTTGATTCTTTTAGTTATAGGATCCGATTCTAAGACAGTTGATGTGAAGGCCAGTAATTCACACCGCATACACTTATTATCTTAGACTGCAGCAGCAGTTATTCTTCTCCTGCTATTTACAAGTCTCTGGGGCAAGCCTGGAGCCAAACACATGTGGGTGAATCACTTTGCACAACACCACACAGATCACTGCAGCCTCCACATCACACACCCACTCCATACTGCCACACCCGAGTCACACGGCTCCCTCACTCCACAAAGTATTTTGGACCTCCAATATTTTGGTGCACCTCGACCCATCCATAATGACTCCATAAGACTTTGTCCTAAACTGGGAGACTGCAAACCCTCAAAACTGAGCCTTTAAAGCCCTGCACTCTATAAAAGATTCACCATGCGCCTTTTTAAATCTTACATCCTCTAAACTCTATACTCTGATTCCTACCCAAAAGAATAATCCTAAAAAGTAACACGCCGTAAAATTACTCCCTTAAACTCCCATGAATCCCCGACGATTGCTCGGTTTGATGGTAGGACAAGGGTGCACACATCAGACATCTCTTGTTACACTCATACTACCTTAAAAAGGCTATGACAATCATTCACAAATTGACCATAGTCCTGAATCAGCATTATTCTTGAAAAACAGTGCAAACAGAGGACCAACATTTAGCCCTGTTGAAATTTACTTATTTTGCCCTGCCATCCCTCCCATTGATTTGATCTACACTTTATTTATTTACAGCGTTTATAAAGCGCACTATCACCAAACTGCTATCCTGGCGCTGGAGGCCTCAACCGGGATAATAGGAGATGCTGGTGTGCTAATGCATCTTCCAAGGCAGCAACAGCAGCCCAGATCATTCATGTTCATAAGCAGATCAAATGTACATTGTGCAGGTGATTTCTTGCAGATGGAGGCTTGCAAGCGCCAAAATATTTTTGCGCACAGTGAAACCGCGGCTCACTGGGGAAGCACTAATGCTACTGTATTTTGGAGAGCGAGAAGCCACAATATAGATTAACCATTTTGCCTCTCCTCTGGACTTTTATTGAGGTCAATGACTTGCATCTTGAGGAGTATAACTGTTACAGAAATAGTGATCTGACCATTCAGTTACATTAAAACTTTTTATGTGGCACAATTCATCACTAATCTTTTATAGTTGCTGCATACAAACGAGCATCAAACAGACATTTGGAGCAGCATACATTTAGCAATGACATATTGTTAATTCGAGGTTTAGACTTCTTGGTAGAAAGAAGTCAGTCATTGTACCCAGAACAAACTTTACTCTCCTTTTAGGTGCAAAAAACTAGAAATATACTGGTCCTTCCCCTTTTAAAGGTAAGGTGGTAGTTGAAAGGCAAAAAACTGTTATGACCAGGCGAGCTGGAGGCCTAGCAGGAAACAGGATGCAAGTTCCCAGCATGCACTTCTTCCAGGTTATATTCCAGCTGCCCCGTCACGGTGTGATCGGTACGCACTGGACCATGTAGGGGTCCCTGAGGACACCCATGAGGAAGGGTGAAGTCTCTAAATGTAGTTACCAAACTGGGGTGCCCCCTAGTCCCATGTCAAAGGTTGGGGTGAAGAGCGGACTTGAATGACTCACCGTAAGTATCTGTGGTTAAGCCATATTAACTTCCTCATGGATGGGGCGCTGTCTTTGATGTGCCACATGGTGTGAGGAGTGGCGGGCTGGGGAGAGGGGGTGGCTTCCTTTACAAATATGGAAGGCACGCTAAATGTACACAATCCCAGTTGGTACATATCTAAATATTCCAAACGGACTAGTAGACCTGGCCACACACAAATAATTCCAGCATGCTTAAAGACAATGAGTATTATCTCATTTGATGGTTCCACACGCTGTGCAAAACAGGAAACATACGTACTGGAATATGCGCCTGTTGAACAAGCATTTGTAATGCAATCGGTCTCACCTTTATGACCTTATATATATTAACCTATGCAGCACATTAGCCTGGGTGCAGAAACATCTACTGTTCTTTAACATGGAGGGAAAGTAAGCACCAAACTGTGTGACACGCCAGGTATGGGAAGAACATGGAGAGAAATATTGCCTTTCAGCGGGAAATGGTATAGTCTAAAGCTCTGTTTTAATATAAAATCAGGGCCTTCGGTGGTCATATCACTGAAAATACAAGATTTGAAAAAAATATTATTGTCTAAGGGTGCTTGTGGAAGACAATTTCTATGGACTGGAATGTAGAGAATGCTAAAGTGATTCTGGTATTTTACTGACCTCTGCCGGTCGTTTTCTATCAAGAAAGTTAAAAGAGGCAGTTGCCAGAAAAATTAAAAAAAGAAAGTCCCTCAGCAGAAATCAATTCTGATATTTTACTGACCTCTACTGGTCGTTTTCTATCAAAACAGTTAAATAGAGGCAGTTGAACAAGCAGAAAGTAATTCTGGTATTTTACTGACCTCTACTGGTAATTTTCTATCAAGACAGTTAAATAGAGGCAGTTGAACAGAAAATAAAGTCCTTAAGCGGAAGCAGACAAGTCCTAGGGCTGATCTCCAGAGCCCACAAAGTACATACACATATAAGTATATACTAAAGTATATACAAGAGGTCTTGAGTGCTCGATCTAAAAAGCAGACACACATTCCACGTTTCAGGCGGGGCCTACTCCAATACAGTACTGATTCAGAAGGCCTATTTGTGTAGGGGTCACAGAGTGAAATTTACCCTAATTTTCTCGTTAAAAGTTTGAAGTCATGTCTGGAAAGTGTGGAAATGTCATGTTATTGAAGCATTTAGTCATTTTATTGCTGCTTCAAAGTTGTGGTAAAAATGCATTACCATTCTGCGTCCGTCTTTACGTGTATGTTAAGGTAAACCTTCACTGCACATCCGGGTCCTATAGTCTTCCTTCTTTCCTTCCTTTTCCAGTTCTGTGTTTTGTTTTAACCTTTCTACGGAAGATATGAACCAGACCTTTTCTAACAGGGTTGGAGATGGGAACATAAACGACGGGCAGGTGGTTTGTGGATAATAATGCATCATACTGTGTTGTGGTATTTCCCATCTGTAAGATATTTTTACATTTGCTCAGCTGATTGATGAATGACCTTTTTAAATGCCAAATGTAAAGTGAATGTGTAACCTAGCTTTCGTGTTTCTGGCTTCGAAACTAATCAGCTCTGACATGCATCACAATCTGTGAAACAGCTTTGCTGCTTGATGTCCCCACCATGCCCTGAGCTGTGGGAAAGATACAGTTCCTCTAAGAAGCATTGTTTACCTTTTGGTAATTAACAAAGAGACTCTCATCACAAGTAATCGATTACTAAGTACTTTGAAAATGTTTTCCCAATTGATGTAAGGTGTTTCACGCCAGTCCAGATTTTAATTGATGACATCTGGACCACATTTACTTTCTCTCCATCTGTACGTTTTTATTTTAGCTACTCCTCAACACTAACTTAACAGCATGATTTAAATTCGTATGGTAATGGAAAAAACTCCGGTTTCTGGAGGGAGTAGGAAATCTGGAGGAGAAAGTGGCAGTGACATTTCCTTCAAAATACTATCCGCATGTTGATTGAAAATCTGGAAGTTGATTCGGAATTTAGAACTTCTTCCAGAAATCAGATGGTTTTCCATTAATGCCCAAATCTAAATTTGGCACTTATTTTTAAAGCATGCACAATATTTCAAGCGTACGCAGATAAACATGATTCGGCGATTCCTTATTTTATGCCAACTTCGATGCATGACATGAAGAACTTAAGCAAGATCATGGTAGTGACTGTTAATACACTTTAACCAGGAGGTGAGGGACAGTTGGTCAGAGAAGGATGAAACAGATTTTGGTATGCCAGTAAGTGAGATAAAAAGAAATCAAAGGTTCGGTACATTACATTGTACTGAGCAATATGTGCACTGGTGACCTGGCAATTTAACACACACGTTTGCACTGAATAATCAGTCACGGTCATGGTCGAAAGTAATTGTCAATTGATCAGTGTTAGACCTGTCAGCCTTAGGCTGGTCTTCCCCGAAACATTTGCCAGATCTCATTATTAATGGCCTTATGACTCTGTGCACTGTGCCACAGTTAACTAGTGCTAAAGTGTGTATGCTCTCTCATTAAACATGATGACATTGGCTAACACCCAATTGGCACTTTTAATTTATTTGTAAGTCCCTAGCAAAGTGGTACTATGTGTACCCAGGGCCTGTAAATTAAACGCTACTAGTGGGACTGCAGCACTGATTGTGCCTCCCACTTGAGTAGCCTTTTAAACATGTCTCAGGCCTGCCATTGCAGCCTGTGTGTGCAGCTTAAACTGCCTGTTTGACCTAGCAAGAAAACCTTTTGCCAGGCCTAAACCTTCTTTTTTAGTTTGTATAAGTCACCACAAGGGTAGGCCCTAGACAGGCCATAGGGCAGTGTGTAGTGTATTTAAAAAGTTGGACTTGTACTTTTTAACTTTTACATGTCCTAGTAGTAAAAATCTCTCAAATTTGTTTTTCATTCCTGCAAGGCCAGCTCTCCCGTAAGATAACATTGGGTTAACTTATAACATTTAATAGGCAATAATTTTCAATTGAGAGTAGGTGGGAATATGTAGTTTGCTGTCTAAAGAACAGTAATTTAAAATTCTCTTTTAATAGTAAGTCATATTTAAAGTCACACTTCTGAAAATGCTGCTTTTAAAAGTTGCCATTTTCTTGTTCGAAATATTATGTTCCTGCAGCTTTTTTTTTTTTTTTTTGTCCTCATTAAAGAAATAAAGTGAGTGGTCATAAAGCGGAACTGAGGCACCCTCCTGGACCCAGTGGAGGGGATGTATGACCCTACAGAGCTCTTTCCACCTCCAAGGATTTTAGAGACGCCAACCGCACGACACTTGGGAATGTCAGAGATAGTATCGGGCCCATGGTTTATACCTAAACCATTATCCCAGAAACTCACTTGCTTCATAATAATTGGACTTTTCTACATACTAGGAAGTTGCAGAGCCCAAAGTATTAGCCCACTTATCCCAAAGCCCCCAAAATCTAGTTCTCTTCTTCACTTCACAACCCATATCCAACTTGCGAATTCTTTTAACAGAAGACACCCAATTTAGCATATTTGGAGCATTAGATACTATCCAATTTAGACAGATCTCTCTTCTTGCCAGCAAAATTAAAACAAATAGTAATGAAGCTTGAAGTTTGACAGTTTGATAGTATTACTGTCATCAGGTAAAATTCCAAAAATGATTAACACCAGGCTTACCTGAATTTCTTGGCCCATCACTTCTGAGATAATCTTACCAACTTGCCCCCAGAAGCCCTGGATCTGAGGACACTGCATAAACATATGCACATCATCTGCGCTTCTCAGGTTACATTTCACACAGACCTTCTCTCCGCCTTGTAGGTTTCTAGCACCGATTGGCCAGAGTAAAGAAGTGGCGAACTGGTACTGGACTTTGATTAAAGGAAATCCGCCACCATTGCCTATGGAGGAGCCCTGGAGAAGAGAACTGCCTTCCAGCGATATTGCATCCTTCTGGCAAGTATCTATATCTACTATGTGGAGGGTTGTTAAAGCTGCATAATTAAGGAGAAATCATCTGTTCACACTCCACAGAGCCTATTGGACCCCGAAGAGGCTCTCTAAGATGTTCTTGCAGCTTGTTTCCTGGGTCACATGACTAGGTACAGCTGGTAATTGGTCCTTGTGTATTGCTCCCAGGCAGTGAAACAAAGGAGATTAGGTGTTCGCAGGATGGGCCATTTCTGACTTGATGAGGTGGGAGGAGCTGCCACCTACCACACTTGTACACCACAAGGGCTCTGCCTGGGTACACTCAGAAAGTTTTTGACACTAGCCTATTGTGACCCCAGACAAGGTAGGGGCAGGACAGGAAGGCAGGAAATTCCAAACACCTCTGGGGGTGGAAACCTCTAGACCCTTCTCCTACTTCAAAGTGGGCACCAGGTATACATATTGGACCCTCAGACCCAACTCTTCAGTACACCTCTGGACCTGTGGAAGGCTCGGAAGGAGTACTGTGATGCTTTGCAACAAAGACTGCTACTCTACTGCCTTGCTACCTGAGTAAGAAGGACTGGACCTGCAGCTTGATCTTAGGACCACCAGAGTGATCCTAAGGGCTAGTTGGCTGACCTCCTGATCAGAGCCTCAGGGACAGGAAAGGCTCCAACCAGCTTGAACCCAACACCTGAACTCTACTTGCTGTGATTCTTGCCCTCCAAGTGATGCCACACCAATCCTGAACCCTTGGAAGTGGGCCTAAAGGTGCTCTGCGAGCCCAGCTGAGCTTCTGTAAGCAGAACCGACATAGCCACATTGGAACAACAGCAGCGCAACTCATCCCTGATGCTCGACCACAAATCGCATCCACCAGTCCACTCAGAACCACCACTGCGCAACACATCCTCGACATACGCCTATGTGACGCAAGCCCCTTGTCAACGCCATCCTTAATGACAACACAGGATCTCGCATTGCAGCCTCACAGCTCCTTGGAGCTGCCACTGCATGACACATCCTCCACGCGGGATCTTGCAACCCTCCTCAACCCGCATTTAAGGTACTTTGTTTAGCGGGCCTAACTGGGCCCCTGTAACTGGCCTGTGCTACATCGTGGTCAGCCTGAACTTGTGACTTTGTCCCGATCTGGCGCAAACAGATAACTACAGTTGGCGCTTTGTGGTTTTAGGCACCGTTTTCACCTAAATCTTTCAAATTACATATCTCCGATTCTACTGATAGGATTTTTGTCGTTTGTATGTCAAATAATTTATTACATTTTGCTCTAATCTTTTCTAAATTGGTGAGGGATTTTCTTTGTGGTGTGTTTTCACTTTAATACTGTTTTAAGTGCTGAATAAAAACCTTATACATTGCCTCTAAGTTAAGCCTGACTGCTTTGTACTACTAGAGGGTTAATTAAGCACAGGTTAATTTGGGGTTTGCTTGTGACAGAAATTGTGACTGCTGCTTGAGTAGGGTTTCACCCCTTCAACCAGTATCCCAATTGCCAACAATCAGAGTGCTTGCAGCCCCACAGCACTAAAATAAAGGATACAGAATACTGGGGAGACAGGGGACACATATAAAGGCCAAACATTCAGATCAGGCTCTAGTTACTTCAGAACAGGAATCCACTGCTTTCTGAGGCCCCAACAGGACCATAGCAGGATTGCAATACAGTATTAACCTTTGTTTTGTTTGCCCATTTACAGTGGATATGTAGGCTAGACTGCTCAGGGAACTGAATTTGAGGAACCAAAGCAAGCGTGTCTGTCTCATTCTAATTTTAACAGAGCCTAGGTGGAAGTTGTCTCTCCTTCTCTGCAGAAGGTTCATGTGACATGAGCAAGGGAAGGACAGTAAAGGCCAGTGAAGTCCAGTCTAGTACTACCTAAATAGCAAGTAAATTAAAATGGTACTCAGGCACTGATGTATCACAAAGGAGACCTAATGTAATTGCCAGGTTATTAAATACTTTCCAAACATTTTTAGGTTCACACTTTTCCCAGTTGCTTCAGAAAGTTCACCCCATAGCTTGGTGCCAATCACCAGTACACCCCCGTACCACACAAGCTTTATTTTATTCATAAAACTCTGAGGTAGCCTTTCTTGTGTGAGGTCAGAGTTTACTTAGGGGTGTGTTCAATAACTCTACCTTTGCAATGTTCTGAACCATCCCTGTTATGAAGACTCAGATGAGGGCCATGAACTTCACACTTTGTTCCATATGAAACCTCTTCAATCCATAAATTATTAGCTAAAAGTGGAGAGAGGAAATGGAATACAAGCCGGGGGAGGGGGGGGGTGAGTTTCAGTGATCAGGTCCAAGCAAGTTAATGACTGGATCTTTGCGGACATGAAAAGAGGTTTGGGTGTCGCTAGAAGATTTTGAGTTCTGAGCTAAGATTGGGGAGGGATATGCATCTAACAAGAATTCCATCTAAGTAATTAGGAAATTGTGCATTCACAGTTTTGAAGAACCAACATAACAGGTTTAACAGCTGATAGCTTTCCAGCCTAGCAAAGGTAGTGTGAAGTTGGTCTATGCCTGTGGGCGGTGGCTACAGTAAGTTCTTGTTGTGATTTCTAATATCTTATCCAATGGTGAGAATGAATACAGGAGGAGATCAACAAATAAACTGTTGACATAGTTCAGCTTCCTGTGGACTAAGGCCAAAATCAATGTGTTGGTAGGATGGAAGGGATGTTATGATGCATTCTATTGATGTTTAGTAATTGGCATCCTACAGTGGTAGCTGTATAGTGGGGCTGCAATGTATGCAGTGTTTCTTTCAGATGGAGTTGGAATGAGAGAGCTGGAGGAAAATGTATAGGGCATGTAAGAAAAGTAGGTACAGTGTTAGGAGAGAAGTATTTCATTTCAATCTCAAATGAGTTCAGCATTAGATATTTGGCGAGCCATCCAGTACCAAATTGCTGTGTGGCAAAACCTGAGCTTGAAGGGTCTGGGTAAAAGTTATAAAGGAGAAGATTTAGATATAATCTGTGTAGAAACAAACAAGAATCCAAAGGATAAAATAATGTTACATAGAGAAGTTGGTCGAGAGAAAAAAGCAGAAAGCCCCATTGGAAAGACAAGAGGAGAACTCAAGCAATAAATCAATCATTTATGATTACAAAGTGTGGCTAATCACCCACGAGGGTGTCCAGGCGCTAAAGGCCTTGCTGCTTGGGTGGGTTCAGTTGAACAGCCAGGTCTTGAGTCCTTTCCTGAATTCCAGAAGAGAGGATGAGGTCCGGAGGTGAAGGGGAAGCCGTTCTAGGACTTAGCAGTGAGACAGGAGGAGCATCCTCCATTGTGCTTCAGCAGATGTGGGGGGTGTGTGCGAGGGAGAGGGAGCCTGGAGGGTTGGTGGAAGTTCATGCGGTGGTTGATGTATGCTGGTCCTTGATTGCAAAGGACTTTGTAGGCGTGGATTAGCATCTTGAATTAACATCTCTTCTGAATAGAGAACCAGTGGAGCTTCTTGCAGTGGGGTGTGATGTGTGTCCATTTGGGGAGGTCGAGGATGAGTCTGGCCACTGAGTTCTGTATTGTCTGAAGTCTCTTCAGGAAGTGGGTGGTAGCCGTAAGTAGAGTTCGTTGCCGTAGTGCCAGCTGGTTACTAGGGCTTGAGTAAGGTTCATCTGGACGTGACGGGGAGCCATTTTCAGATTTTCCGGAGCATGAGAAGAGTGAGGAAGCAGGCGGGCCAGATCTGGCTTTTCATGGTGAGCTTGCTGTCCAGGATAATGCCAAGGTTGTGGGGCATGGTGTTGGAGTGGATGAGGGTCCAGGTTTGGAAGGCCAGTAGGAGTCGTTCCACGGGGAGGTGTTGTTCTCGAAGATCAGCACTTCCGTTTTGTCTGTGTTGAGTTTTAGGCAGTTGGTTTTCATCCAGTCGGCGATGCTCGTCATGCACCTGCGGAATTAGCCCCTTGTGGTGGAGGGGTCTTCTGATAGCAAGAGGATGAGCTGGATGTCTTCTTCGTAGGATATGATGCTTAGTCCATGGGTTCTGATGATGTTGGCCAAGGGGGTCATGTAGGTGTTGAACAGTGTGGGACTGAGGTACGAGCCTTGAGGGGCAACGCAGATGATGTTCCTGGGTTCTGAGGTGAATGGTGGAAAGTGGATCCTCTGGGTTCTTCCGGTGAGGAAAGAGGAGATCTGTTTGAGGGTGTCTCCTTGGGTTCAGATCTGATAGAGCCTTCTGATAAGGGTGTGGTGGGAACTGGGGTCAAACACTGCTGAGAGGTCGAGGAGGATCAGGGCCACCATTTCTCCCCAGTCAAGAAGGGTTCTGATGTCGTCGGTGTCAGTGATCAGTGTGGTTTCAGTGCTGTGGTTGGTGCGGAATCCAGATTAGGAGGTGTTCAGAAGATTGTTGTTCTCCGGGTAGTCCATGAGTTGTCGACCGATTGCTTTTTTGAGGACTTTGGCCAGAAAGGGGAGCAGAGAGATGGGACAGTAGTTCTTGAGTTCGCTGGGGTCGGCGGATGGTTTATTAAGTAGGGGCTTGACTTCTGCATGTTTCCAATCTTTAGGGAAGTTGGCAGTAGCGATGGATGCATTGAGAATTGTCTTTAGCTCGTTGCTGATCTTCTAGCTCCTGAAGGTTGAAAATGTGGTGCGGACAGGGGTCTGTGGGTGCTCCTGAGTGGACGGACTTCATGATGACTGTGGTGTTCTCTGTGGTGAGCTGGCCCAAGGTGGTGAGTAGGTGGTCAGGGTTTGCATCTGTGGGAGTGAGGAGGCTGGAGAGGTCGGAGGCTGTGCGTTGGGGTTTGAAGTTTTTGTAGATGGTGGAGATCTTGTCATGGAAGAAATCCGCCAGGGTGTCGCAAAGTTCCTGGGAAGAGGTGATGATGTTTTCGGTGGCTGATGGGCTGGAGAACTCTCGATGATGTTGAAGAGTTCTTTGCTGTGGTAAGAACTGGCTTTGACGTGGTCAGTCAAGGCACTCCTTTTCTTCTCTTTTAGGAGTTGGTGGTATTGGTTGAGGGATTGAAGGTGGCTCGGTCTGCAGGCTGCTTGCAGGAACACCATTTTATTTCTAGTTGTTTGCAGTTGCGTTTGTGGTTCTCAGTTCCGGGGTGTACCAACTGGCCTGTTTGGTGGATCTGTTGGGTTTGGTGTTTTGATGGGGGCGACTCTGTCGGCGCAGTCAGTGATCCAAGCGGTGAAGATATTGACAACCTGTTCTAGGTTGGTTGCAGTGTCGAGGGTGTCAGTCCACGGGTTCTCTGACACTTTGTTCCAGCTGTGGCATGAGGTGCTGGGTAGCTTGATGATGGTACCAGGGGATCCTGTGATGGTGAAGTGGATGATGGAGTGGTCTGTTCAGGTGAGCTCAGTGATATGACTGTACTTGACTCTGTCGCTGGCCGTGAAGATGGGGTTAAGCGTCTGCTCCTGTGTTGTGTATGGGGTTGGTGACTAGTTGGGTAAGGCCAATGTTGCTCAAGCCTTCATGGAGTTTGGCAGTGCTGATGTTGTTGAGGTCATCAAGGTAGAAATTGCAGTCTCAGAGGAAGATGTTGTGTTTGGAGTCAATAGCGAGCGAGGCAATGAAGTCGGGGATGGCGTTACAGAAACTGGGGCATGGTCCTGGAGGTCTGTAGGCGAGGGTGCCTCTGATGGTGGTTTTGTTGTTGGTTTGGAGTTGGAAATTGAGGTGTTTCATGATCGGGTTACTGTCATCTGCGATGGTAGTGCACTGGATGGTTTATTTGTGGATGAAAGCGATTCCTCCTTCGTGTTTGTTGATGCGGTCCTGGTATGCCATCTTGTAGCTGTCGGAATTTGCTGGGACGATGTCTAAAGCAGATGCAGGGTTGAGGTAGGACTCAGTGAGTAAGATGATGCTAGGGGTGAGGAAAGTGATGGTGTCCCAGATCTCAGTGGCATGTATGCAGAATGATTGTCCGTTGAGCAGCGGATAGTGGAGTTGTTCCGAAGCAGTCATGGTCGGCGTGGTGATGGTCGTCGTGAGGGAGGGTGCTCCAGTGTTGCAGGGAAAGAGACAGTGCCAGCAGGTAAAGGTCCTCCCTTAGATCGTAGAGAAGTGCAGTATCAGTTGTTGTTGCAGAGTTTGGGGTCCAGGGCTCGGAGCATGGCGGGGTGTTTCTGTGTGTAGTGGGAGAGCCAGGGTTCCAGGCATTGGGCACCATCCAGGTGCAGACTGGCACAGCCGGGCTTGCCTTTGGTGTGCCTCTGGCTTGCCTTTGACTCAGCTGTGGCCTCCATTAAATAGATTCTTGGAGGAGGGAGGGGTGATGGTGGGCAGGGCGGGTGGGAAGCTGGAGGGAAACGGTGGCAATAATCAGGTGGGAGAGTAGAGTAAAATACAGACAACAAGCAGAAAAAAATACAGGAATACAAACAGAAGTACAAAACAGGAAACCCAACTATAAAGTCTAAAAGAGTGGTGTAACAAAATTAGGCTAAACAATATTACCCCCCTGAAACTGAGTGAAGCCTTAACATGAGACTCGTGAGGTGATTTGGAACTAGAACTAGTGGAATGTTTTGTCAGTGATGCCAAGCGGGAAGAGGGTAAATAGCATAGTGCAATGATTAAAAGTATCAAATACAACTAAGAGGTCTAGGAGTATAATGCAAGAAGATAGATTGCAATTATAGACCTTATGGAACAATGTGTGAGGTTCATGGCCCTCATCTGAGTCTTCAAGAAGACAGGGATGGTTCAGAACATTGCAAAGAGAGTTATAGAACATATCACTAGTTGAATTCTGATATCACACGAGAAAAGCTGACTGAGAGTTTTATTAATAAAATAAAGCATGTGAGATAGGAGGCTGTTACGTTTTTAAGAGTTAAAGCTGGTATGAGGCTGTTGCTGATTTAATGCTTAAAAGCTTAAAAGAAGTGTTCTGTATGAGACAGTTTTATTGGGAACAAAATGAAAGAGCAGGTACTTTACTAGTGCCACTATTGAATAAAATGCAGTATAATAAAAAATATTTCCACCAAGGAGGAAATGCATTAACACCAAGTAAAACTATTAAACATGAATTTAAGATTATTATTCAAATCTGTTACTTGAAAACCTACAAACAACCGGAAATAAACTAGAACACCTCTTTCCTAACATAAATCTCCCTGCTTTGTAACTGCTTTTGAAAATTGAGATCTTGACTACTGAAGTATCTGAAGCAATAAAAAACTTAAAAGGAAATAAATCCCTGGGTCTACTAGATAGCTTAGTTGGAGAATTTATCAAACCATCTCATTTGTACAAAATGTGAAAACTTTAACCCTAACACTCTGCTAAACATTGATACTAAGATATTAGTCTCAATTGTGGCTAACAGGCAATTCAATTATTGGAAAATCTTCTTCATCCTGACCAGGTGGCTTTCATGAAAGGGAGACATGCTAGTGATAATATTCTCCTCCTAATTATTATTGCGTGCAAAAAAAATTCCTTATCTACTGCATTGATATATTTGGACTCTAGAAGGACTTTGACTGAATTAATTGGCAGTATTTGGAATGTGTGCTTGTTTCACAGATTTTAGTTTGGTAGAAATTTTATCAAACAGTTTCTAACTCCATGCTTCAATGCAAGAGCTAGAGTCATTTCTTATGGTTGTACAAATGCTTCTATTTTGGGAGAGGAAATAGACCACGTTGCCCACTGTACCCTTTTCTATTTAAATTTGCTCTGAAACCATAAGCTATAAAGGGCCAACAAGATCCTCATCTCCAAGGATTCCATTATGGGGAAAGAACATGTAAAACTCTTTTGTATGCTGATGCATGAGAATTGTATTTAACAATCTAAGCAAGACTGGTATCTACCTTTTAAACTTAATTGAAGAATGTGGTGCTTTATGTGAACACACTAAAACAATTGTCCTGGAAAGAAACTTTTGCACAACCAGTAATGAAACAATAAATATCAGAATCATGTAATTAATACATTTATTTTTTATGTGAATTAATATGCTTTATACAAATGCAGAAAGGAACAGGACCTTGCAGAGAACGACCCAAGCACCTCTAATCCCAGTCAAAAAGAAAAGCTCCACCACATGATGTTATTTTATCATTGCTTCAGAGGACTGAAGAATACATCTTTTACACAATCTGTAATTACTAGAGCTGCTGAAGCTATAAAAATTACAATGTTGCTGCTTAGCAAAGTTTCTAGCTAAATGTAGGTCGATGTTTCAAGATTCCTAAAGCAAACAAAGAACATGTAGGATGTGAGGAAAAAAAGCGCATTAGGCCCAGGACCCAACATGACCAAAATGCAATAGCATAGGAAGCCTTTGCTCCAGGAACCC
Source organism: Calotriton arnoldi (assembly GCA_963921515.1). Classification (NCBI taxonomy): domain Eukaryota; kingdom Metazoa; phylum Chordata; class Amphibia; order Caudata; family Salamandridae; genus Calotriton; species Calotriton arnoldi. The sequence goes on from CAWUFW010006882.1 coordinate 811,606, forward strand.
CTTCTGCCAGACCCCTAATAAAATCATATAACTATAAGGTTTGCCAGAGTCAGTGATCATGATCATGCCCATGATGATGGTCCAGCAAAAAAGAATGTTAATTTTGTTACCTCATTCATGTCTCAGTGACCCTCAGATAATTTTAGATAACACTTGTCACTATTTTCTCACCTCCTTCACTATAACACATGCTTCTCCTTTCCCCAAATCGCTTTTCAAAAGTATGTGAAAAATCATTGGTCAGAAAAAGCATTTAGACACAAGATTCAGAAATGCTGTACTACCTACTAAAAAGACACATCTTAATCTGCTGAATGTGCAAACTATGTGAGGCAAACTTTCATGTGGTGTCTCAGGTGGCAGAGTTGACTAAATTATGCTTCAGGAAAAGGCAAATTATGCTGCATAATGCAGCACAATTTGTGATAGTAATACTTCATTATTTTGTCATCTTACATATATACATTTACATATATACATTTGCACAAATGATGGTTGAGGTGCAGGTGCGCATCCGAGCCACACCTGCACCGAACTCCAAAAGGAGAACACACTTTTTATTTTAGAATCTGCTGCTAAAAATATGATTTTATGTGATTGAAGCAAAATATTTTTTTTAAAAAGGGGGAACTTGGAGTGTTTTAAAGGAACTGCAAGCTCGCACTGTAACCTAGAGTCGTCAGTGAGGTTGACAAAGGCAATCCTGTCTGTGCCTGTCCATGCCTGAATGGGACCAGGGGCCAGGGACCCTGCCCAATTCCCCACAAATAAGGTACGCTACTCCTCACAACAACTACTTGCACTCTAAGGACATCGTCTAATACTCACAAATGTCCCCACCTGAACTTAGAAAGCCAAGAGTGGCAATGCACGAATTGCAGGTTCTCTCTCCATGAACACTCCACAGTAAAAAGTTGGAGTATGTTCTTGATCAATTGCAGATCCCTTCCACCCCACAAACGTGAGCTATTAACACTGCTCAAGGAAGAATGTCCAGATGCCAATTTTCCTCATTGAAACCTGGCCACATGAAAATTCTACATCTGACATAAACCAAGCACTTCCTACAGGTTAATATACATGTAGGAAAGACCATGTAAATGAAACGGGTGGATGAAGAGCCATAATTTTAAAAGACTCCTAAAGATTCGTCTATAACAATCTCCCCATCCCTGACTGTGAGAACCTTTATTTCTCCATAAACATGTTGCCCACATTCTCATTCTGAGGAGTCTTGATCTACAGACGCCCAGGTCCATTCTCTAAGTTCAAAGAGGCCCTCCCAGATCTGATTTCTAGTCTAGTCATTGAAAAAAGAAATCTAACCATATTGGCGGATCTGATTGTCCACTTTGACGACACCAATAACCCGGTAGCGTCAGGCACATTACAACTAACTCAAAGTGTAGATGGCCCTATCCACAAAAAAGGGCATTGCCTCGATCCAGATTTTAGTAACAAACTCAATCTTAAGGTAAAAAAACTCTGGCCTGTGCCATGGTCAGAACACTTCTTGATTCCATTGATGTTGGATTGTAAATCGACACCTATAGGCAACATCAAGAATTGACCGTAGGTGGTCAAAATTCAACAAAGATAAATGAAACGCTTTTCTAGCCTCTGCTAAACTGGTCTTAGATGACCCCAATGTGGCTAATAATAAATTTGAAGACCGGATCAAACAATTTCTTGATGAGGTCATTCCAACTACCTTAATTAAAGAGGCCACAAGGAAAAATCCTCTCATCGTGGTTTACCTCCCACCTACCATCCTTAAAAAAGATTGCAAACAAGCGAGAAAGGAAATGGAGGAAAAGTTATGACGAACACGGGAAAAACACCTATTGTCTGGTAATCAGGAACTTTCACTTTGAAATTAAAAAGGCCCAAGCTTCGTATTACAAAGCCGAAATTGAAAGGCAGCTAATTCCCCAAGGGAATTGTTCCAAATTGTCAAATCCCTTACCACACCTAAGTTGGGTAACAATCTCCCAGAATCCACAGTAGCACATTGCAATGAACTTGGAATGTTCTTTCAAAAAACAAAATCTCTGACATATACTGATCATTACAAATGAACATCACCAAAGCCACTTCAGAGATTCATACTTGTATCCCATCCTCCACATGCCTTTCGAACTCCCCCCCATTTCCAGTGAATTACTCCCAACACTTTTCAGTAAAGTGAAATCGGGATGTCCTTTGGACCCTGCACCACCACACATACTCCTTCAAGGAACAAAATGTATCCTCCCTGCACTACTTGATCTCCTCAATCTCTCTTTCACTACTGGACTTTTCCCACCAGCATATAAACATGCAGTAGTTAAACCTCTGTTAAAAAAGAAGCAGTCTCGATCCCTTATGACCCAGGAATTATAGGCCCATCTCCCTAATAACGTCTACAGGGAAGATTTTAGAAAAACATGTGAATCAAATTCTCTCTCTATTTCTGGAAGAAATTCTCTCCTTCACTGCACACTGATGGGATTCCACCTACAACATAGCATGGAAACCACTCTCTTAGCAGTCACGGAGGAACTAAAGATGCTACTGATACGGTTGACCATGAAATACTGACAAAGAATGAGTGAAGCCGGACTAAAAAACAATGCTCTAACTTGGCCGACTTCCTTTCAAAAAGATGGAACATTTAAAGACTGCGAAAACTCATGCTATTTGGACACTTTTCCCCTGAAATGCAGGGTGCCACAGGGCTCTGCCTTCAGCCCCACACTTGTTAATCTATATATGCACCTGTTATCTGACATTGTTCAGGAATTCGGGCTGTCCATTGTCTCATTTGCTGATGACACACAACTGGTTGTCTCCCTTACACCTGGAGAAGGAGCACCCTTCCAGCAGCTGTCTCCCTGTTTAGAAAAAGGAGCTAGTTGGATCCTGGAGGGAGTGCTGCGGGGCGGTGGGGCGGGGTGGGGGAGGGGCAGGGTGCGGGGTAGTAAACTCCGGTATACTGCCAAACGGAGTTGAGTACATAAATACATAAATAAAACGAATTACATTGCGCGCGCTGCAACGCCAAATGGAGATGCGGCGCGCGCAATGTAATTCGTTTTATTTATGTATTTATGTACTTAACTCAGTTCGGCAGTATACCTTCATCCATCTTATCCCTAAACTATGAACCTCACTGCCCTTAGAATTGAGAAGTTTAGACAAGGAGACACTGTTTAGGAAACACCTCAAATCCTGTCTCTTTCCAATCTAATTTAGATCTCTTCATATGGTCCCCTGTCAGCTCAAGTGCATCTCTGTGGTTCAACCAGCTCTGGGAAGCCTTTGGGTAGCCACGCACTTTATAAATCCACATAGAATAGAATTTTAGCACTGTCTGGGAATGGATTTCACCATAATATCATCAATTTAACACCCAAATAAAGCAATAAGCAGCAAAAAGATGTCCAGTAAACCTTTGGGAAGGCCCTTCCAGTACACAGGAACACGTCACCATGTTTTTAGTAACTTTTGATGTTACCTAGAAACAAAATGTAATTTCTTTCTTAAAATCTGCAGATTATGCACCAGATGATGGATTACATGGCAAACGCAGCAAATCAATAATTATGTAAAAAATGCCGCAGTACCAGAATAGCATAACTCTAGTGGCCCTTGTTAACCACACCCTTTAAACTTTATACGTTTAGTTGCAAACACAGCCCCACGACTGCTCATGATTTGCCCTCCCCATCTTTGCTTTTTTTTTTTCCTCACAATCCATTTTTCACCTTGCCATTTTAAAGAAAAAAAATACATGGTTTGTACTCAAAGGCCTAAAATATATGAATACTTGTTGTTCTTTCAACCAAATGATTTTCCATTTTTTTAGGTAATCAAAATAGGGCAATTTTGGCAATGGGCCTTCCAGACTGGGTCCTGGCAGCCAGTCAGAAAAGCTGTGGGTTAACTCACAAAAGGGACGGTAATCTTGCAGTAGTCTTGGACCACTGCAGGATACAGCTGACTGTCTGTGGTCAGAGGAAGAGAATCCACCTAAAATTTGTGACACAAATCAGTCTTAAAGCAATAAAATATCACCATTTTCAAATCATGTTCATGCCTCTATCTTCACAATTAAATGTTCTTGTGTGCTGCATTAAATAATACAAATATATTTTGGGTTGATCAGATTAATAACTAGGGGTTAGTGGTAAACTCTGCTCCGCCGGCAGAGTTTGTGGAGTTTTGCCCACTATGCTTGGAGAGCGGAGTCCAGCAAAATGTCCGCCAACCACCGTGTGGTGGAGTTTTTCACGCGTGTGGCTTGCCAATGTTAAGTTGGCAAATGTGAGCAAGAAAAAACGTGCGCTATACCATGAGATTTCTCAACACAGGCAGTCGTGGCAGGCCACTACCCTCATGTTCAAAAAGTTGCTTCACATGTTGCAAAAGTTTCTGCTCAAGTAGAAAATCTACTCAAGCGGCAGAAAGAAGCAGCACCCTCTGGTGCACCGCTTGGTGCCGTTCGCATTTATTTTGCAACACGGGAAAAGCTCCCTGCTAAAAATCAGCATGAGCAGCACCACGGACTGGAATTCTGCCACTCACGGAATTTCGCAGAATCTCGTGGAGTTTTTTGGTAACTCTGCGGAATTCTTCTGGGCTAAACTCCGCGAGCTCCACCCACCCCTATTAGTAACTTTAATGCATTACATAGGATGTAAACCTTTTGCTTTTGAGACATTCAACATATCTGTCTATTAGCTATGAATAACATTATTAGGAAGAAAACGTTTACTGAATGACATAGGCCCATGCATTGATGTACATATACAAACAATTAAAGAATCGCTTATAATCTCTTATAATCTGCTGTTATGGACTGGTGGTCTCATATTATGGTCTTCAACTATTTTTCGGTGCATTTCTTTCTCCTTTAATATTTTCAGTATTCCTGTCTTTTTATATGTAGTATCTAATTTATTTGGTATGCACAGGTTTTAACATTGTTTTCAAAAGCATGGAAATAGGAAAGTAAATTTACAATTATATCAATTTCAGACAGTTTTATAGTAGCAGAGTCAATTTCTGCCTTGTTGAAATAAAACAAAGTATTGAACATTGATCAGTGTCCAGAAGCAATTTCTAAGAAACCTCATTTTACTCATATAAGTATTCATGACTTTGTTCTAATGTTATGTATTATTTGTATTTAATGGCATGCATTTGAGTAGCAGTAATTGTGTTTCTGTACAAGATAGATAAATGAGCAATCTGTTCATTTCACATTCCAGTAAAAGTCTATTTTGTGCATACTGAATGATCAGGTAGATTACAAAAATAATGTGAAAATTAGGGCAGTCATGCAACAAAAAGAGCAAGGTAAATAGATCAGTGCAGAAAAATGTAATACATGGATTGTATGTCAATTTCATGTGGCACATTGAAAGAATGTTTTCTCCAAGGACATGGTGAAGTTGCAGCTTTGTTGCTTCAAATAAGTGCAGTATCAAATCTTAATATTTTACAGAAAATAATGAGTGGCCTTTTCATTTCCTTTCAATCAAGGGATAAATAAAGGTTAAACTGGCAATGGGAATTAGCAGGAGTACAGGCACACCTTACACTTGAAAATGAACACTCTCCCTTCTGGAGGCTACCATGTGAGTGCAATGAGTGACTGTCAGAAAGGTGGCATGAAGCAAGAGGAAGATATGCAAATGGTGAATCTATTCTTTCCAAAGCCAAATGTGGTAGAAACTCTAAAGAAGACAGGTTATATATTGTAGGTCATACCCACGGGGGATACTTTTACCCCCAAATGATTACATACAATCAGAGACAAAAAATAAAATAGTAGCAATAATGCACATATGCTGAAATTAGGAAAGTTACTTATGTATGAAGTACAGATTATGCCATTTAATTAGACAGTGACCAGTCAATAATTTCGAATACCAGGAGATTAGAAACATCACTGCTGAAGTGATGAAAAGATGGGAGCTATTTCAGTTATGATTAACACTTTGTATGATGCTTTAATCCGGATCCTTGCAGAAGCAGAATTCTGATAAATGGAGAACTCCCTGAGAAGGATTGTATATGAGTTCTCGTCTATTGATGATTGTACACAATTCAGGTAGTTTAAAGGTACTTCTATGTTTACTGAGCAACCATGTAAGGGTATGGTCAGACAGTTTGATTACTGACACCAGTCTTGATGATGCCTAAAAGTTGCCAGGTTTGACTTGAGTATCATAGTGAGAGGTGCGTTATTGTACTCTAAACTCTATAACACTAAGGATTGTACACTTTTTTCAAGGTCAGATTTGGCAAAGAATGATTTTAATCCTTAAGTCTGAGTTGGAAATGTGAACGTCTTGCGTTGAGGTGATGTGATCATGAAGATTAAAAAGTGCAAAGCACAATTTCATCTTAAATGAAAAGTATGACATCCATAACGAATATCTTTGAGAGCTTGTGCCAAATGGAAGATGTCATTTGGAGAGGAGACTTTGAAGTATAGCTGATGTCATCTGCAGAGAGCTGATAAGTAATGGGTTCAATGCAAACATTGTGGTTAGTGCATGTAAGAATAGAGCCTTGGGGCTTACCTTGTCTAAAAAAAAAGCAATGTGATAAAGAATATGGATGAGAAACCTTGAGTCAATGTATATATTTTGTTAACAAACTATAGAGACAAATCACCTGAATTAATTGCTAAGAAAACACAGTTTTTACACGTAGGCAAGGCAACACTGAGAATGAGACTGATGAGTAACAATAAATAGCCAGGTTCTACCGCATCCACATTTGGCATCCATGAAAAACATTCTTCATACAGTAAATTGTTTCATCCAAGGATAACAGCATTTAATTCCTATAATCTTAACTCTTTGCTATGCCATTACACAAATGTATCAGCTTCAAGAAATGCTCCATCACCTACATTACACATTTTTTTCCAAACATATTTTGTCTTTTTACTCACAAAAACACAGCGAGTATTTATCAATCAGTACGACAACATCAACATAGTCACTAGCAATATTAACAATCCAAAAAGCATTTCACTATTGTAGACCATTCGCTATGCTCACTCCAAAGCATGCACCCCCATTAAACATATTAGACTAAGGGCCTGATTTAGATCTTGGCGGATGTGTACTCTGTCACAATGGTGACGGATATCCCATCCACCGAAATATAAATCCCATAGGATGTAATGGGATTTACATTTCGGCGGACAGGATATCCGTCACCGTTGTGATGGAGTAACCAGTCTGCCAAGATCATAAGGCCCTAAGCCTTGATGGCCCTATGCATCTGCACAAAGTGGGACTACTAATCAAACCTCTGATATCTTAGAAAATGCAACACTCCCACTGTAAATGAACTAATCATATGTGAAGGATGTAGGCTCCCAATTCGCTATATTTCTCTAAATGGCAATTCTGTGGGTTGATTATCAGCTACAATTGTCATATCTCATCACACACATCAGTTAACCTCACCTCTCTAGCAATCACTCATCTCATTCATTCTCCTCAAAGAATTACACCATTGTATCCAAAGATTCATCACTTTCCCTGTCCATTTCATTCCTTTATTCCTTACTGTGAAGGACCTGGCCTTCAACTCCTGCCCAATAAGTGTATCACTTTTCCAATGTATGATATATGGGGTCCGAGCAGACTTTATGCTCCACAAGGTAGAGCATCTTGCAATTTCTGGTGAAAAACACAAGACCAGGAGCCAAACCATTAGCCAGACTGTAAATATGCAATTGTATGTAATAGAGCCACACAGTCAAAATTTCTCAATCTTGGCAATGGGACTGTGGAGTAATATTGCTCCTCAAAGATAACTTGCTCCATCCCTAAAGGCATTTAAAAAGGACCTCCTGATCCTCTTATTTCAGGACCACCGGTGTCTCTAGATCCCCAAACTCTGTATTATTGGTGGTTACGACAGCTTATGGCACTTAGGCTTAGCTACTCTTTCAAAGATTAGTCAACTTGTCCCCCTGCCTTACCAGATTTAACTACCACATGCTGTTAACCCAATACTGTAGAGTGTTTTTAAAAGCTGGGTTTTCACTCTAATAACACTGGCAGGGATCTCAAATGTTTGTCTTTCTATAGGCATTGTTTATGGAACCATTTTTGAAAATACTGAAGGAATGCTTTGGTACTGAACCAATAAGGCTTCCTCAGATTGAATTTAAGGTAATAGCCAATAAAGATGATGTTTTAATAATCACATCCACTCATAATCACACATTATCTGTAATTGTAGAAATAACAGCACTGTTTGGAGCTGCTGCATGATATAAACTCAACTCCGAAAAATTGAGATTTTACATACAGGAACAGATAACCAGAATAAACAATGTGGAGTAGTTAGCCTGAAATATTTGGTAGTTAGGCTTACTAAGAGGTAGGATGGACTAAGAAACACTAACAATAAAAGTATTCTGAAAGAAATACCATGGATGCTTAATAAATAGAAGATGTTGTCCATCCCTATGTTGTGGAGAGACAACATTATTAAATTGATTGTCTTTCCTAAAATGCTGTTCTTATTTAGAGCTCTACCAATCAATGTTCCCCCTTCCTTTTTTATACAAGCGTACAGCCTGGTTACTTCATTTATATGGGGATATAAAAACATAGACCAACCCTCAGATATCTACAAATACTTGTGGTCAGGGTGTGGGAGCGTGTCCTCTCCCTAATTTTCTTTTTTTACTCGGCTACCTCATGTAGAACACTCATCAAACTGATAAAGGAGCAACCAAACACATGACTATTATCAAAGCATTATTAGATCTATCACCGGTTATTACAGCTTCAATTTTCTAATCCCACACATCACCCAAAAGCTGTTAAATATAAGAGTATCCTAGATTTTGGAAAAGTATGGTCAGATATCATGAGATTTTCTCGTGTTCTGACATATCATGGGGTGTTCAGGAAATACCATTCAGGTACTGACAAATTCTCCAAGAGGCAAAATTCAATTTCTGTATCAGTTATTCACTTATTGGTATTTTAAACACTTTCCAGGATATCAAGGAGGAGTTTGATAATCTTAAAAAATAGAAATCACAGATTTGAGCATTGCTAAACCATAAGCATAAAGAAATGGCACCTGTCTACTGAAAATATTTGTAAATCTAATTGACATAAGGATATCAGAGTATTATTATATTTTTCCAGTGGAAGGAGAAGAACAGATACCCTCATGGGTGCAAAAGTGGCTAAACAGGCTTGGACTAGACATTAAGGGCCTGATTCTGATGCGGTTAGGAAGGCCTCCTAACGGCATTTGCTCCTTCCAAATCGGATCGGGGACGTGTCTTCCCGACCGAGGGCCCAATTCTGATGCGGTTAGGAACAAATGTTCCCATTGAAGTCAATGGGAGTTCAACCAAATCGTATCTGGAAGCATCCGGATGCATCCTACTCCGCCGGTCGGACTATCCCGATCCGAGTGGGTCGGACACCATTTCCCAACCGATTCGGTCGGGAAGCTTTTCCAACCCGCATCAGAATCGGCCCCTAAGTAGGAAATGTTCACCTGACCTATTTCTATAGAATGCTCAGTAAGTAGAATTGGTAAATTTCGAATCAAGCACCACTGTAACTTATTTAATTTTTATATTACAAGCTAAGTTGGCTAAATGGTATACTGATAAGGTTATGTATTGGCCTTGGTGCAGATCCCAATAGGCAGATTGGAATCACATTTCCAACATGTCCTGCTTTGCAATCTTTTTGGGATGAGGTGTTCCACAAGATTTTATTGGCTACAGGACTACAGTTGAGCTTCAATCCTATGCTGATTATGATTGGGATTAATAGTGAAACTGGAAATATTTTTTTTTAAATATTTCTCAGCAATTGAGAAGTATAATGCACCCAGATATTATCTTGTAGGGCTCAGGAGATACTATAAATGTATGATTTTAAAATACAAATGTACTTGGACAGGTTTATGAAAAGATTGAAATACCTGGTACCATGACACCATGGTATGGTGTCATGTCCAGGCAGAAAAACTGTATGGAATCAATTAGTTAAGCTGGATTGTCACCCCTAGGACAAGTGGAAATCTCGTATGAAAAGTAACTAGTATGACAGCTACAATGTACCGTTGACTGTTTTATTTTTTATGTATTTCTTGGACTTTGTATTTCCTTTTGTTTTGTGTATTATTAGTATTCTGCCTAAAATTTAAAAGGGAAAAGATAATTTAGCAAGTTCAGCACTGACTGCTGACATTTAATGATTTGCAAGCCATGAGTGTGAGTCCTGGTAAGTCAACCTTAGTTTCCAGCATTCTGAGATCCATCAATTCAGTATCCTTTAACTTGGTAGCAGTGACAGCTGTTACTTTTAGTGTTTGAAAACAAAAACTGCAATGTGTCACGTGAAGCACTATGTGAAAAAACAAATCAACATTATTTATTGACATATAAAATGGTATTTCCACTACAGAAATTATATGTCTTTGATACAGTTATTGCTCTCCCTAAACTCCTAAATACTTCAGAAGATGAACACCTTGATTAGCAACCTAATAGGGCACGGACACAAGGTCAAAATTAAATTAGAAACATTAGAAGAAAATGAAACTAAAGCAGCCTTCAGGCTCATGAAAATGTGGCTTTAGATGTGGTTAATGGACAATCAGAATAAAATGATGTAACTCCCATCCTCCTCTACCTTCATTCTCCTACTGTATTATGAGAGTGGGTGAAGGCCACTGATAAATTTTTTTGGCAATCTTATGCAAAATAAAGCCCCTGTTTAGGCTCCCTGACCCTAAGTGTAGGGTCAATGGCAACTTACCAATTAAAGACAGGAAACGTGGTGGACTGAAACCCACAAACCTCCTGCACATTACATGAGCATGATGGGTTTTGGGCAAAGATCAGTCCTGTGAAGCTTACAAGATTATTTATTTATTTATTTATTTTTTAAATATTTTTTTAATTGAGTTTTAAATACATACATAGCCCCCCGCAACCCCACCTCCCTCCTCCTCAGACCTTAAATTATTAACACAGCAAATTACATTGTGCATAATAAAGCGACAACACATACAAAATCTCGCTAGTGCAGCTAAATTCATTAAATTTATAAATTCAATATTAAATTCAGTATGGGTACTTATAATACCATTACTTGGTACACCTGAGCTACAATTTTGCTTTTTATCGTGTTTGTATCCACTGGCTTAGGGGATCCCATATACTTAACCCTTTTTTTCGTTTTGTCCTGCCTTTCCTTCTGTAAATAGCACTCTCCAAGCTATGCGTTGCCAGCAGGCGGGCATGCCATTGTTGGAATACTGGCGGATTTGGATCCAACCATGCAGAGGCCAGACACATTCTAAAAACTGCCATTGACATAAATATCAATCCTTGGAATCTTTTTGAGCGAATATCTCCATCAATGCCCAACATTATTTCTCCCACAGTGATTTCTATTCTTACTTTACAAATCTCTGATAGGAACATCGATATTTCAGAAATTAGTGCCTGTAGATGATGACATAATGCAAATATATGTACACTATCGGCCTCATATAGGGCGCACCGTGGACATACCGTTCCCTTACCGGTCCCCCATTTGGCTATCTTATTTGGAGTATAGTACAATTGAAAAATTGTCTTGTAATACTGGGCTTGTTGTCTTGCAGACATCAATATAGACTGAGATAATTCATATGATTTAAAAAGGTTTCAGACGTTATCCCTAGTATCTCTTGCCATTTATTGGAGAAATTATCCAAATCATCTGGAATTGCTGCCATTATATACCCATAGATTTCTCCAATTTTGACAGCTCTGTTATTAGTTATCTTTTCCATAATTTGAATCTCTTGGAATTTAGCTCTGCCACCCCTTTCTTTGATAAAAATCTCTAATTTGTAAAAATTTAAAAAAATCCCGTTGGTCTAATGCATAATCAGTTTTAAGTTCATCAAATGATTTCAGCCCGAAAGTAGAGTAAAAACATCCTAATTGTGTTATCCCTGAGTTTATCCATCTATTCATACATACGTCATTAAATATTTCCGGAAGGTTATTATTTTTAGATAGTAATGTATAAAATGATAATCTTCCTATGCCCAGAACTTTCCGCACATTATTCCAGGCTTTGTGAATACCCATGAGTGTTTTAAAACGAACTTTTTTAAAGTGATTGTCATACATATACCGCCATAAGTATCCGTTTACTTTGTCGCCAAGAATAAGTTCTTGAGCTGTTGGTATCATATTACTAATTCGATTGCCACTATTATCCGACAATAGTTTGTTACAGTAATTTAATATTGTGGCCAACCAATAAAATTTAAGATTAGGGAGGGCAAAACCACCTCTATCTTTTGGCAATGTTAAAAATTTGATTGCACGGCGCGGTCTTTTGTATCCCCATATGAACCGTGAGAACATGTTTTCTATAGTTTTAAACCAACGTGGAGAAAACTCCAAACAGATTGTCCTAAAAAAATATAAGAATTTTGGAAGAAAAATCATTTTAATCACGTTACACCTGCCTTCTAACGTTAGATATAGATTATTGAGCCTGTTTAAATCTTTTTCAGTATGTTGAATTAATGGATCTAGATTAACCTCGACTAAATTATCCAGATTAGCTGTGATTTTCACTCCCAGGTACGTCGCTTTCTCTACTACTCGATCATCCCTCATCTGAAGTTTATTATTAAGCACTATCTGGGTTTTATCTCGGTTTAACTTATACCCTGAAATCTCTCCAAAATGTTTAGCCTCATCCTCTATTACCTTAATTGCTATAACCGGATCCGTGGTAACTAATGCTATGTCATCCGCATAAGCCAGTGTCTTGGTATCCCACGTTAATGTCCGTATTGGTGATATTGATAAGTTATTTTCCAGTCTGTGAATAAAGGGGTCGATAAAAATTGCAAATAACAGGGGCGAGCATGGGCACCCCTGTCTTGTCCCTCTAGTAATAACTATCCTGTCTGAGACTATCCCATTTACCATCACAATGGCCTCCTGTGTTGTATAAAGCATTTGTGTAGCTTTGATAAAAGGTGCTCTAATACCGCTTCTCGACATAGCTGCCCAGAGATAGTTCCAGGAGACCCTATCGAAAGCCTTTTCGGCATCTAGTAATATAAGTGCCATAGGGTCTCCTGTTACTGCGGTGATATCGAAAAGTGTAATCACTCTCTGGGCGTGGTCGGTGGTAGACCTCCCGGGGATGAACCCATGCTGGCGACCCGAAACAATTTTATGGATAATTGGCGCCAATCTGCTAGCTAACAATTTCGAATAGATTTTGGAATCCCCATTAATCAGGGTGATGGTACGATATGATCCAAGTTCTGTAGCATCTTTGTTTTTTTTTAGAAAAACCACAATTTTGGCCCGGGACCATGACCCCGGAGGTCTACCACCCTGAAATATATGTATAAAAAGGTCACTTAGAATACTTTTTAATGGCTTAAAGAATTGTATATAAAATTCCGTTGGTATCCCATCCATTCCAGCTGCCTTCCCTTTAGCCAAACTATTCATTGAAAGTAAAATTTCCTCCCATTGTGGTAGAGCGTCTAGATTATCTTGATCTTCCTGTCCTAATCGTAAAGGTGTACCCAGATCCAGATATTTCACAATCTCATCCTGTCTTATGCCCGTCTCCTTATATAAATTTTGATAATATCTATGAAATGCAGCTATTATCTCTTTAGGGTCAACTATTTGTCCAAATCTCGGATCTTTTATCTCACTGATTAGGTTGGCAGTATTCTGTTGTCTCGTACTTATAGCCAACTGATGCCCCACTTGCTCGCTCAACTCATATGTTATTTCCTTGTTCAATGTGGCTTTGATGATTGCCTTCTCCGTGAAGATGTTATTAATAGCATTTTTAGCAATAGAAACTAGTTCCAACTCTCTTTTAATCTCACGCCCCTCTTGTACAGCCCTCATCAGACCCTCCTCGGCTATGGCCAGATTGCTTTGTAATGCCACCATTTCCTGTTTAACTTTTTTATTAAGATTTAAGGAGAATCGCAGCGTCTCCCCCTTATTCCAGCTTTCATGGCGTCCCAGACTATCTCGATCGAGGTACTCCCTAGGTTAAATTCCAAAAACTCTGGAATCCATTTATGTATATGTTGGCAATATTCTTCATTCAACAACAGAGCTCTCTCAAAGGTCTAGCTTTTCTCTACCCTATTCATTCCCCCATCTAATAAATTCAAAATGAAAGGATTGTGGTCTGATAACACCCGTAGTAGTTTATCTATTGTACACCGTGAATTTATAATACTGGATACAAACATATAGTCCAGTCTCACTAATTTTGTATGTGGGTTAGAAAAAAACGTATAGCCTGGATCATTTGGGTGCTTTGTTTGCCAACAATCTACCAGACCATGAGTTTGACAAAGCTCTTTGAGGGCCTGGAATACTTTTGGTTTCCTTCCTTATATAGAAATTCTGTACTTAAAGACCACACACAAGGGAGGTTTAGATTATAGTCACCACATATTATCAGTGGGAGTGGCCAGTGAGCCAGCTCGTTAGAGATAAACTCCAACACACTAGGGTCATCCAAGACGCTTCCATATATTGAGCATATTGTCATTTTTTTAACAAGATTGACTTGACATTCTACAATTGCCCACTGCCCGTATTTATCAGCCGCTGATCTAACAATCTGTATTTCATTCCCTTTCGCCAAAATTGCCACCCCTCTGGTTCTAGTCCCTTGTGTAGTTGCCGTAATCAATCTATATCCTAGGGTTTTAAGTAGGTGCCGTTGTGGCCCCTCAATATGGGTCTCTTGAAGACAAATAATGTTAGTCCCGATTGTTTGTAGATACACTGCTACCCTTTGTCTCTTTTTTAAATCATTAAGTCCACAAATATTAATAGTGAGGATCTTCAGATTACCCATTAAAAGCTGTATCTAAACCCGGCTGCTTATACACCTCTTTGATGATTACCATCTCAATATGCTCTTCCTGATTTCCAATCTGCTTTTTATACCATGGCTCGCTTCTCTTAGTTACACAATTTAGCTTCGTCCCTTGTCTGAGGTCTGAGGTTTCTCTCCCCCCACCCTACCCCCACCCCCTCCCTTACCCTTCTTATGGCAATAAGGCTCAATCCTGAGCCTGTGTGATAGCATCTGAAACCGCACTTACCCACTCCCCCCCCTCCTTCCCCTCCACCGGTGCTTACGTATGTTTTCAACAAATCGAAGAAAAAATTTTTTAACAGGGAAAATATAGAACATAACAGTTTTTTGGTTAATAACCATGTCAACGTCACAATCTCTATTTAGCTATGCTTGTTAGAGGTGAAATCTATTATTTTTCGGTAAGTCTAGCATTCCCAGTTGATATATCCTCCAAAACCTTCTGTGCTTGGATTTCTGAGGTAAAGTTATAATTCCGGCCTTGAATGGATACTTTAAGTTTAGCGGGATTCTGCAAAAAGGCTGTAGCTCCGATATTTTGAAAGGGTGTAATGAGCTGCCTGAGCCTCCATCTTCTTTCCACTGTAGCGTGGGCAAAATCTGGTTTTGCGAAAAAAGAGAAGCTCTCCCACTTTCTTTTCATATTAGGCCTGGCCAGCTCATACACACCCTGTCGCAGAAGAAAGTTTCCAAAATAGACCAAGATTGCACGTGGATATGACTGAGAATTTGACGGACGTTTTGAAATTGTAAAGGGAAATCTATGTACGCATTGAATTTCTCTGTCCCAATCCCATTGTGCTAATTCCGGAAGTGCATTTTTTAGCATATCAATAGTAAACTTCCTGATGTCATTGCCCTCACTATGTTCGGGTATCCCTAAAAGCCTCAGATTGTTCCGTCTTTGACGATTTTCTGCATCTTCTAGCTTCCACCAAACATCTTTCATGGCACTTTCATGTAGCGAGGATTGGGTTTTCAAAGTTTCCACCATATTCTCGAGGACCTCTGTACGTGCTTCCACTGTGCTTAATCTCTCTACGATCTCAGTTCAGGTCTTCCCGACCTTACGGATTGAGCCTTGTAGTTTTTTAGATGTCAGCCGTGCATGTCGGTTTTCAGTTTTAACCTTGTTCTGAAAAGATCTCAGTGATTGCAAAATTAATGAGAGAGAAGGCTCAGACGGCTGTTCATCATCTTTCTGGGTAGTTTTATCTGGTAGCTCACCTCCGACCGAGTTTCTTTTTTCACTTAATCCATGGGGTGAAAGGAATTGGGTAGTTGAATAGTCCCAACCTAGTTCCTCCACTTCCTCTCCTGAGGTTCTCTGAGGATTAGATTTTTCTGTCCAGACACCCGTTTTGGTCTCCTTGTCAATCTATGCTCCACTGGGGTACCGCAATTGCTAGTTAGGGAATCCCTGCTGTCCCCATCACTACTGCTTGTCACCCCAAGGTTCGACTCGCCTGAGTCATCCGTCAGGGAGAAGAATTTTTCCATGGAGTCAGGGGAAAGATAACCTGCCTCTGAGCTTTTCAAATTATGTTTCTTGTCGATTCTGCTCTGCTTGGTTTCCTTTGATCTGCAGAACGTACTGCTTGTCCCTTCCTTGAGATTTACTGGGGAGTTCACAATTTCCATTATAGAGCAGTCCTTTCCCTTAGCGATTTCAGTCTCATGAGTGTTACCCCCGTCTCCCTGAATATCTGCAGGTATCTCCATAGTTCCTACCACAGTATTATCACATATCGAGCCCCATGTCGTTTCTTCATTTGGAGGTTCTACTGATATCACTTGTGAGCTGCTCTGCTCGTTTGGTGTTATAACATGTACTTCGCTTGTAGTGCTTTGTTCTCCCACCTCCTCTTGAGCCCCTGTCTCATTGTTACTCCCTTTCACAATATCACTTGAGCCTGAAGACAGAAACATACTGGGTATAGCGAGTTGCCTTTTGCCCCGAGTTTCCCCACTGGCATCTCCTTCTGTGTAGGATGTATAGCATGTTTTTTCAAGTCTAATTTGTCCTTGTCCGACTTACTTCCTTTACCGGCTGGTGTATCGACCTTCTTACAGACATTCTTCAGGCCGGTTTCGTCACATCGCGCTGGTGCTTGTAGTATGTTTGAGCGCGTCTTGCCTCGTCCGCCCCGTGCTGCCATCGCTGAGCAATGAAATCCACAAGCTCTGTGAGCGTCTCCGTAGCCAGGCAACCCGAATTGGCAGCCTTCCAACCCGGAAATCGTCGTCAGCAGCAGGCGAGCCAAGGATTCCCAACGCCCGCAACAATCTTTGCCTGGACTCCCGGTCAGCAGCACTCCCCGTCCTGACCTGGGCGATCTACTCATGGCAATATCAGCCCATCGAGACCAACGAGGAAATCCCTCTCGCATAATCCTGTCTCGAGTCGGAAGAAAAATCAAAGGGGATTCGAGGGAGGAGGAGGTGAGTAGTAGCCGTCTTACTCAGACGCCATCTTGCCACCGGTAAGATTATTTATTTGTTAGTGAGTTTCGAACCCCTTTCACCATGGAGAGACCCACAAGTACACACTATGGATATATTTTAAGATGTTATTAACATCAATGTCCTAATCTAGTGCAATGTGCATCAATGTAACTAAGAAAATAAACAAAATAGTGGCAATGAAAGCAATTATTGATTAAAATTTTGAAAATAAGCTGTCTTATCACCAAAATTGCCTATCCGAGTTTCTTGAAGTGGTCTCCAGCTCATATACCTTAGCTGAACAACAAAACCTGTTGTTCTGTATATCCAAAAGGTCATTCTCTGGCTCTCAGTCATGTCAATACCAAGCAAGCTGATAAGGCCAGTCTAGCTCTGAAAAGTATGTGGCCTTCACTGAGGAAGTTTATAGACTGAGCTCACGAAAAACAAGGGCCTGATTTAGGGTTTGGCAGATGAAGTAAGGGCAGACATAGTGGCAGAGGACTTTACATCTGCCACCCTGCCTGCACTCCGCCCGTCAAATTTACAGATTTCTACTGGCCCTGTGGACATCTCTGTACATTGGCAGAACTGTTGTCATAGTGCTTCCTGTCAATATAGGTGTAACAGGAGAATGGACTGGACACAACTCTAGATGTCTTTGGGATATAACCCTATTAGGATTTGGTTTAATGAACTTCCAATGTATCTGCATTTTGGTACTTTGAGTAAATCTCTTCTTCAACTTTAGTTCTTCACTCTCTCTTCAGAGGAGGAAGGTGGCTGATGCCCTCTGAGAGAAAAGGACATGGGCTTTAGTTATCTAGTCTCTCTTGGTTCCCCAAAGCCTCCAAACAACACCAGAAAGTGCCAGGTGAGTGCGTAGTTTTTTTTCATTGAAGCGTCCAGTGCAGAAGTGATTGATCGTGATATATAGGTGAGTGGTTTCCGGTAAAAGTGAGAGGAAAACGATACTTAAGGGAAGCAGTAGTATTTTAAAAGCCGAATAGAGACCCCGAGTGACCACCCACCAAGAAACCCTCCCTTCCCCCTTGCGGCCACTTGCCTAAGGCTACGGCTCGCTGTTGGAGCCGTGGCAGCCTCGTCCACTACACCTGTCTCCGAGGGAGCCTTTCACACCTCTCTCTCAGTTGGACTAGGAACCGCCTTCTCGGTTGTCTCTGTGGCCGCTGCGTCACTTCGCCTCTCCTCCGTCGACCGATACTCTCCTTCAGACAACCCCCTTGCCTCCTTTCACCACACTTTGATGTCATCTCATCTTCTTCGTCAGTTCGCTGTTGCTCGCCACCATTTTTCCCCTCCGGGTTCAAGACTCTAGTGCCTGCGCAGTAGGTGTGTATAAACTGATTGGCTGGAAAGACGTCAGCTACTAGAAAGCTGACCTTATGTTTTCCGGTACCCCCGGGGGTCTCATTCTGTTGTAGACGATGACAAAGAAGTGGCGTGTCCTCACAGTAGGAAAAGTTTGATAGATGGCTCATCAAACATGACGACCAACCGTCAAAGTTTCCCAAAGTTTTTTATTTTTCAAAAACAAACTCCCAAAGGGGGAGTTTGTTTTTGAAAAATAAAAAAAACTAAAGACCCCACATCAAGGGAATTTTCTCCCATGGTGTGAGGGTAATTTTTCATTTTTTTACTGTACCTTACTGGCAGGATATTCCTGGCAGCGACGAACATTAAAAGAAAGCCTGCAACCACCCACTCTAAATAGGGTGGACGGTCGGTTAGGTTACCTCTGATCACCCATACTGCCTTGGGCCTTCATAGGAAAGTTTATGCTGATGGAGGCAATTTTACTCTGTCGGCATAAATCTGATGGTCCGCCCACCTCTAAATTAGCGGGTGGACCAAGATTTGGTGGGGAGGGTACTCAGTTTCTTACTGAGTTGACAAATTCCTCTCTGCCAAATACTTGTCGGCACCAAGCTTAAATATATTTTTTAATCATTTTGAAAAGGACATGAATCACAATGAATGATGTCAAACTGAAGAATTAACATATTAATCTTATTGCATCTTCACTTAATTCTATAACACGTTCTAAATCATATGAATATAAAATGCAGGAATAACTGATGCACTATCAAAAATGTATACAGCAAATGTTATATGTTCTACCTGTGCAAACAATACTAAATGCAGCACTTATTTACAAATGATAATGTACACTAAAATAAATGAATATATGAAATGCCATAAGCCGAAAAAGCAAAGATTACATCAACACTTTCATGATGCATGGTGTCCGCTTGCTCCATTAGTGGGAATTTTATGACTGTGGTGAAAGTGGACACAGACCAACTGCCCAATTTAGGTTTGTAGGGCTGCTACCATTTTTGATGCTGCTCAGGCATGATTGAAATGTTATCATGTAATATTCATCTTGTGACAACTCACCAGTGTGTGGGTGGTAGACACACTTATAGAAAAAACCCCTGCTAACATGATGGACTTCTACTACAGGGTCTGTGGAAATGTCACAGCAGATCTACCCATCACCTGTGAAAAATGATCTGTAACGAGTGCAGATTACAACCGCACCATTTGCAGTTTACCTGATCTGGCCTTTGACTGGGGAGAGGATGTAGCCTTACGGCTAGAGCGGTGGACCACGAAGCTGGGAAACTGGGTTTGAGTCTCGGCTACGACGCTCAACTTCCTGTGATTCTGGTATAATGACTTAATCTCCCCGTGCCTAACAAAAATGAATGTGTCAATCTGTAACGAAACTGGTGCTCATGTAAAGCGCTCTGATACCTGATATCTTCGGGTCTAGTTCGCGCTATACTGTTAAACTCTACATTAACCTCTTTAAGAGAGTGACATCAAATCTGGGGAAAGCGCAGGCCTTGGGGGCTAGAGGGGTTCCCAGTGCTTCAGAGGCTCCTGAATCCATCAGGGGGCCCTCATTCAGCCCAAGTCTAATAAATATCAGTGAGATATGGGAGACTCGGGTGCCCCTCATCACATTCTGCAGGGGTGCACCATCATTTTGCGTTACTCCACTGCATCAAATATTGGAAAATTAAAGGAAGAGACCAGCAATTTCCAAGAGATTTGCACATTTCAGATCAGAAGCTACTTCTGCAAAGGCAAGTATGACTCTTTTAAGGAAGCGCAGCACTCAGTTTTCGAATTACACAATGGATATTCTCCCTCCTCCCCTATTTCTCCCTCCTCCTCTATTTAATGGCAGCCACTGTGTGACTGCACTGCTGGCGCGCCAAAGGCGTGCCAAAGGCAAGCCCGTCTGCGCCCGTCCGCGACCCGACCGCGACCAGCGCCAGGTCCCCTGGCCCTCCGACCCACCAGCGCCACAGCTCCTCAGCTCTTCACGAACTCAACGCCGGCAGGAACTTAAACTGCAAGCCCTCCTCACCTCTCGACACCCACGGACCCTTCACCTGCCGTCACTGCCGCCTTTCCTTCACCCTCGCTGAGACCCAGGACCCTCCACCTCCCTCCAGCAACAACTCCTGCGCCCGTCCGCGACCCGACTGCGACCAGCGCCAGGTCCCCTGGCCCTCCGACCCACCAGCGCCACAGCTCCTCAGCTCTCCACGAACTCAACGCCGGCAAGAACTTAAACTGCAAGCCCTCCTCACCTCTCGATACCCACGGACCCTTCACCTGCCGCTTTTACTTCACCCTCGCCGAGACCCAGGACCCTCCACCTCCCTCCAGCAACAACTCCATCGCACCCCAAACCCTGAGATGCATCCTCCTCAACGTCCGCTCCCTCCACAGACACGCCACAGAAATCTGGGACCTCCTCGACAGCACTGCCCCGGACATCGCCTTCCTCACTGAAACCTGGACGAACGCCGCCTCCGGCCCAGGCATCGCGATCGCCATCCCTGAAGAATACAAGTTCACCCAGAAGGATCGCCCCAACCGCCCCGGAGGAGGCATCGCCCACAAGGCCAATTTCCAGCTGAGCACCTATTCCGACGGGCTCACAGACCTGATGGAACACCTCCATTTCAAGATCCAGACCAACCCGTCCTCCACCCTCCGAGGCACTCTCGTCTACAGACCCTCTGGACCCCACGCTCCTTTCTCCGACTCCATCACTGACATCATCACGCCGCATGCCATCACCTCCACCGATTTCACGCTGATAGGAGACCTCAACTTCCACCTCGACTACCTCCAGGACCCCAACTCTGCCTCCCTCCGGGACAACCTCCACACCATTGGACTCAAGCAGATCGTACCCGAACCAACGCACTCAGCTGGGCACATCCTCGATCCCGTTTTCACAGCAGGGAACTCCATCACCTTCAGCTACAACTCCAAACTCCCATGGACGGACCACCGCTGTGTTCACTTCACCTTCAAATCCAACATCCCCCGCAGACGCCCGCATCAGCTCCAACGCAGGAATTGGAACAAGATCTCCGATGACCAGCTCGCAGCCACCCTCGGCAGGTCCGTTCCCACCACCACAAAGGACGAGGACCCAACCACCGCCGCCCGCACTCTACACAACTGGATCACCGACTGCGCCAACACCCTCGCCCCCCTCAAGAAAGCCTCCAAGCCCCACGCTAAGAAAGCCTGCTGGTTTTCCACCGAACTCTGAGACTCCAGACGCACCTGCAGACGACTCAAAAAACTGTGGAGGAACTCCAAAACCCCGACTGACCTCGACAGCTTCAAAACAGCTACCGCGGCCCTCCACAAGCTCATCAGACTCTCTAGGAAGAAAGCACTTCAGGACAGAGTCTCCACCAATGCTCACAACAGCAAGGAACTCTTCGGTATCATCAAAGAGTTCACCAAACCCAACAGCGAGTCCACAGACATCACTCCCTCCCAGGACCTCTGCGACAGACTCAGCGCTTTCTTCCATCACAAAATCAAGACCATCTATGACAACTTCGATGACAACAACCCCCACGAGGAACCCCCGCCCACCGCTCCCAGCAGCACGCAGCCGACACATGACAGCTGGACCGCCCTCAGCATCGAAGACACTCTGAGGATAATGAAGACCACCCACTCCGGGGCCCCCATGGACCCCTGCCCCCACCACATCTACTGCAAAGCTGCAGACATCATCGCCCCCGAGCTTCAACGTATCATCAACCACTCCTTCAAGACCGCCTTCTTCCCCGATGACTGGAAACACACCGAGGGCAACCCTCTCCTGAAAAAACCTTCAGCGGACCCAACTGACCTCAAAAAATTCAGACCGATCTCCCTACTCCCTTATCAGGCCAAAGTCATGGAAAAGGCCGTCAACAGCCAACTTGCCTCCTTCATCGAAGAAAACAACATCCTCGATTCCTCCCAGTCAGGCTTCAGGAAGAACCACAGAACCGAAACCACACTCCTCGCAGCAACAGACGACATCCGCGCCCTCCTTGACAGAGGAGAGACTGTGGCCCTCATCCTCCTTGACCTCTCCGCAGCCTTAGACACTGTTTCTCACCGCACCCTAGCCCGCAGACTCCACGATGCGGGAATCCAGAACAAGGCCCTCGACTTTCTTCTCCGGCAGAACGCAATGAGTCAGACTCCCTCCATTCCTCTCAGAATCGACTCCAACCACCTGCAGAGTCCCACAAGGATCCTCCATCAGCCCGACCCTGTTCAACATCTACATGGCCTCGCACGCATCCATCATCAGAGCACACGGACTCAACATTGCATCGTACCCAGATGACACCCAACTCATCCTCTCCCTATCCAACGAACCCAACATCACCAAACGCAATTTTCGAAACAGAATGGAAGCCGTCGTCAGATGGATGAAGAATAGCTGCCTTCAACTCAACACGGACTAAACCAAGACACTGATCATGGGCCCACACCCCGACACCTGGAACGACACCTGGTGGCCCTCTGCCCTCGGAGACCCCCCCACCCCCACGGTCATGCACTCAACCTCGGAATCATCCTGGACTCCGAACTCAAAATGGACTGCCAGGTCAATGCCATCACCTCCTCCTGCTACCACACCCTCCGCCTACTCTGCAAGATCTTCAAGTGGATCCCCCCCGAACACAGGAAAACTGTCACCCACGCCCTCATCAGTAGCAGACTGGACTACGGCAACGCACTCTACACCGGGGTCAACAAGAACCTCACCGGCAAACTCCAGAACGCCGCAGCTAGACTAGTCCTCAACCTACCGCGCCACTGCCACATCAGCCAACACCTACGGGCCCTACACTGGCTCCCCGTCAAGAAGAGAATCACCTTCAAGCTTCTCACCCACGCACACAAGGCCCTCCACAACACCGGACCCACCAACCTGAACCACCGCCTCGTGTTCCACGCTCCCCAGCGCTCTCTCCGCTCGGCCCAGCTCTCCCTCGCCACGGTACCTCGGATCAAGAAAAGCAGAACAGGAGGGCGCTCCTTCTACCTCCTCATGGCCAAGGCATGGAACTCCCTCCCTCTCCACCTCCGACAGACTGCATCGCTCCCCAAGTTCCTAAAGGACCTCAAGACCTGGCTCTTCGATGGAACTCAGTGAACCTCCGGAATCTGCAGACCCCCCCCTTGCCCCCCTCTCCCCCAGCGCCTTGAGGCCCGTTCTGGGTGAGTAGCTTGCGCTATATAAACCCCTGATTGATTGATCGATTGATTGATATTCCTTGTAAAAGAGATGAACATATGAATGGTATTAACATTTCTGAGATGGAACAAAGGAATCTGATATGGTATTTAAATGGGAACCTGGCCATGGCATATCAGTATGATTTGTTTCAAGCTGATGCATTTATTAGTGCATCCATAACTAACAAAACTGAATTTCTATGAGGTGTACCTGCCAAATGCAACAACTAGCACGTTATTAAACATTTCCGTGTTCACCAAAATGCTCTTGTAGTAAACAGCCTAATGCCACGGATACCCACATGGTTATTACATTGTCATGTGTTGGCAAGTAACTGTCAAGATATTTGTGCTTGTATTGCCAGGTACTGAATAGTATTTTCCAAATTTTGGAATCACAGTGGTGAATTATAAAATTATACCAAAGAGGAAAATCTATCTTTAGCCTGAAAGCTGTAGCCAAACTCACCGTTCTACATCATAATTAGATGGTGGAGGATAAGTTTCAAACATTTTTTATTGAACAAACAGAAGATAGGCAAAACTTCCCGAAGGCCACCAATATTCATCTCCCCCAATGTTCCTCTCCCATTGCAAAAAATATGCATATTAGTACTCCCATGTGTCTGTACTGTTGAGCCATAAAGCCATTCTAATCTCTCTCTTGTATACCAGAAGTAAGCAAGCACCTCAGATGTCATAACTTAGATCCAGCAGAATTTTTGAAGTGCGGTCAAAGTTCTTGAACACGTCAGGACATTAGAGTCCATTGCAATGAATTCCAAGTTCTTGAATTGTGAGTCAGTGCCAGACAGATTGTGGGTAATTCGTTTGGTAGTGTATGATCAATTAAGTACCAGTTACACTCTGTAACAATCTATTGAGCAGCTTGGTAGCATGCTATAAAGTTGTGTTTCCTCAGTCTCCCACCTTAAACATGTCAAACTACCTGTAGCAAGGCCACTCTGAGCCCCAACCTCCTAACATAAATGTAAAATATTCACATTTAAGTATGGTTTTGACAACATATATGGGCAATACCTGAAAATAAAATAGTATTCTGGATAGAATAGCCATCTTAACAGTACTTAGGTGACCTATCTAAAATACAGCCATGTCACGCGACCTAATAAGGTGTGGTCTTATCTCCACAGTGAGGGTAGGGTAGTGCGCACCAAAGTGGACATCTATTTGGAGGAGTCAGGCAAATCCTCACGGATCTAATGAAAGCCTTACTGCACCAAAATGGTAGTTTATCCTTCAGTTCTCTCACTCTGCGCTGGGGTATTGTGCTTTTAAAGGCCTCTTTTAGATGGAGCTTAAGCTTTCACAGGATGCTCAGCATTTACGACTATTGTTCAGTTATCTGTAAACAGTTTAAAACTGTCGCCTCCTAAAGAAACACCCAATTTCCTTTCAGCAGTCTGTAAGTTCTGTGCAATGGCTGTAATTAGAGACCAAATAGGGAATTTCTGAATCATCCCCCTTTTGCCTCTGCACCTATTGGAATTGGTGCCCATTGAGTTGAATCAATTGCTGTCAGGTTGGCATAGCTTGCCATCGTAAGACTTAGAAATACGGGTCTGAACCCTCTTGCTTTCAAGGCCTCCATCAAGAACAGATATTCTTTCCTTTTGAAAGTGTTTTTGGTGCTGTGGGACTGAAACACTGTCAATTTACCTTTCTTGTTCACATTATAAATGATATGAAGCTCTTTCTTTGTGTTGTCTGCTACTTGCCTCATTTTAATGAATCTTGCCTGTTCTACAGGAACAAGCAGGGGAACCAGATCATCATGGTAAAGAGCTAGATTCTTGGTACTGATCTTCATATCTACATTTAACAAAGAGATGGTCCTATAAGGTCCACATAGCTCAGGGAAGGGCCTAGTCATAAGCAGTGGCGTCACTAGGGTTGGTGTCACCCAGTGCGGTAACTCATGGTGTCACCCCCTCACGACTTACCCCATGATGGACCTCCTCTGAGTCCCCTAAGTCCGCCAAAAGCGTTCCTTGCGTGAGTGACGTTTCGAACGTCGTCGACGTCCGGACGCCGACGTGCAGAGGCTCACGGTGTCACCCCATGTGATGGTGTCACGTGAGTGACGTTTCGAACGTCGTCGACGTCCGGACGCCGACGTGCAGAGGCTCACGGTGTCACCCCATTGGTGTCACCTAGTGACGCCGCTGGTCATAAGGACTTGCATTTAGGTTCAAACCCTCTCATAGAATGTCGGTATAAAGCTGTCTGGGACATAGACATTCAAGAATTTGAGTCTTATCACAGCCCTCATAACCTCTTTCTTCATTATAAGCTGTTGCAGCTGAGCAACCTACTCCCCAGAGAACTGGGGCAGATGAGCATTGGTAATATATAACTGAACTTTTCCCCAGTTTGAGCCCTGGGTAACTTACAGCTGCTTGTAGAACAGATAACATTGGTAAAATGTACTATTAACTTATTACGCTTTTGTCTCTAGAAGTTTCAATATTTCCCAACTGACGTGATCTCAGAGTTTGAACCATCAATATTTCAACCTTGTTACCGCCCTCATAGAATGTCTGTCCAATCCTAGCTAAGGCATATTGTGCTTTATTTTATTCAATAAGCCTCAGTTATCCTCTGAAGGATGAAAACATGTGCCGCTTTCATATCTGCCCATAACGTTCGGTATATCCCTTCTCTAACTTTCCACCTCTGACTCCTTCAGCTAAACATAAACCCCTTATCACCACCTTCAATGCATCCCACCTTACCTTCAGATTACAACCCTGGATGTCATTGAACTTCAAGAAGTCAGCAATCTGGTCGCTCAGGGCTGACACTGCTACGTGATCTCATAGGAGGCAAATGTTAAAGAGCAATGGACTCTGCTCACCCTTTTTAACTCATTTTATCCTACACAGCACTTGAGAATGATATTGTCCTCAGCACATGATCTACTTACTGTCAATTAGAATTAAGTCTAAATTGGCAAAGAAATTGTGTGCTACTGAGATGTGGAAGTAAACTATTTTTGTAGGATGAAGGGACTTCCAAACTACTGCCTCCCTCCGTTTGATAAGTCTAATTCACCCCACAACAGTTGCCAGATTTTTCAAAACTGTAATCTAGACACATATCCCAATCATGACCTTTAATTAGCACACCAGTTGCAAGCTTTAGGATATCCTACAGGGTGAATTACTAAGGGCACGATTACGAGTCTGGCAGTCCACAGACTACAACTAGGGAGGTTGGTCTGCTATTGCACCATTGCCACCACAGGGCGAGATCCCTGGCGGTGGCGCAGCAGTCTTGAGGCCACAATATGCTTACTAAGCATAATCCAAGTTTCCTCTCAGAACGGTTTTCATGGTGGTTCCTTCTTCATGAAAACTGTGACGAAGAGGAAACAAAGGGGACCCTACAGGGCCCCCCGTTGCCTCTGGGCCATGGTGTGCATGCATGGGGGCACATGTAGTACTTCCCTGTGTGCATGCACCCCAGTATCTGCACAGCATAGACTGCACCAGTCCATGCCGTGCATGTACTGCCTTTGACGTTCCCATTGCAGTTCCTATTTCACACCAAAGAACCACCCGCCAGTGACTGAAAAAGTCATAATCTGGTGAGCAGTGTGCACAGGGGTTTGGCAATGCAGTGGCAGGGCAACCCTGCTCCTGCACCGCCAAACTCGTAACTAGACCCTAAATGTCACAAGACCTGAATTAGGAATATGGTCAGAGGCCACCAAGATTTCCTTGCCTCTAAACAGCCAATTCAGTGCAACCAATGTCCTCTTCCTCTTCCATTCAACCCTGAAACTTTAAAGTGAAAAACCAACATGGGTGTTAGACCTGACATCCTCGGTGTGGTATTCCTTAAATATTTTGCCTTTTGGTGCTGAATTCGTTTTTGCTGGTTTTAAGACTCTGTGTACTTTACCACTGCTACCCAGTGCTAAAGTGCTTGTGTTCTCTCCTTTAAACATGGTTAAGTTGGGCTACACCTAATTGGCACATTTAATTTTCTTATAATTCCCTACTGAAAGGTACTACCAGTATCCTGGGCCTGTAAATTAAAGGCTACTATTGGGCAGCAGCACTCCTTTCTCCGCCAACTAAAGTTGCACTGTAAACCAAGTCTCCGGCCTGCCACTGCAGCCTGTGAGGGCATTTTTAGACTGCCATTTCAACTAGACAAAAAAAACATTTTGCCAGGCCTAAGCCTTCTTTTTTAATACTCATAGGTCACTGCTAAGGTAGGCCGTAATGGCTCATAGGGCAGTTGTATTGTATTTAAAAAGTAGAACACATGTGCTTAAGTTTTACATGTCCTGGAAGTGAAAAACTACTAAAGTCGTTTTTCACTGTTGTAAGGCCTACCACTCCCTTTGACTAACACTGGGTAACCATATAACATATAATAAGTTCTAACTTTACATTGGGATCAGGTATAAATATCAGCCCTGATTTAGATCTTGGCGGGACTGGTCCTGCTGTCGCTTTTTTGGCGGTCTTCCCGCCCACCGGCTTGGCGGCCTGCCAGCCTGATTTCAATGTTGGCTGGGCACTGAGTGAAGACTGCTGCAGCCCTACCGACTCTGCCCAGACTCCTGCTCGCATGCCAACGGTGGCGGAGCCAGAAGCAACCTTGGGCAGCAGTCCCACCAAGATTCCTGCCGTCCAGATTACGAACTGCCTTCCTGCCGAGGCAACTGTCGCCGGATACCAAGCTTGGGTTGGCGTAAACAAGAAAAAGGGGTGAATACTCAAGATCTAAATCAAGCCCTTACTGTTTACACTCAAATGAAATGGAAGTTAAAAGCCTCTTAAACCATGAAGTTTGATATTAGGTTACCATTCTCAAAATGACACTTTTAGAAAGTAGGTATTTTCCTGTCCCAACCAACTGTGCCTTTCTGCCAGTGTCCTGGGTCACATGACTGTGAATGGCTCTGCTGTTGGGATTTGTATTACTTCCAGACAGTAACACAAAGGGGGCTTAGGAGTGGACAGGATAGGGCATTGTGTCAGGCTGGCTGGGTGTAGGAGCTGTACCAAGCCTCACTTACACTTCCAAGGGTTTTGCCTACAGCAGAAGAAACTGGCACCAGGCCTGGCCTGCCTTTTGTCACCTAAGGCAGTCTGGAGCCATGACCATGGGAAGGAACGTTCCAGAACTACTGGGGATAGGACAGGGATAAAGGATAAAGGATGACTCCAGGTAGAAATATTGAACTTTCAAAGACACTTATAAGAATACTCGTGGACCTGTGGAAGATTCAGAAGAAGGCCTGTTCTGTTGCCAGAAGGACTGCCCTACTGCCAGAAGAACTGTCTTGTTGTCTGAGGGAGGAAGTTTTGAACTGCTTGCCTTGATCCCAGGCTACCCTGAGGGACTCCAAGTGTGAGTTGACTGACCTCCTGTGTGAGCTACAGGGACACAAACAGCTTCCAGAGGCCTACTTATAACTGCCCAGCAGACCAGCTGCAATTGTACCAGCTTGGACCTGCCAGGACCTGCCTAAGCCCTGCTGCTACTCTCTACTGGAGTGGATCCTTTTCCCCAAGAGGTGCCACCATGGATCCTGGACCCTTGGCTGGTATCAGTGGAACCTCCTCCAAGAATAAACATATGAAAGTCATCATGCTAGGCTCTTCTTGACCACGAACGGACCTGTTCATGTCAGGACTCTGCCTCCCGTGACAACCGCAAACTCTATGTTCCAGCTAGACCTAGTCTTCGTGCTGAGGGCGACGTCCACCACGACTGGCAACACAAACCCTGCAGTTCGCGCTACACCAACCCACGGCCAACACCTATGCAAAGCTCCAGCGCTGACCGGATTTTCGAGCTACAGCAACAACCGTAAATGATGATCAACTTGCTCTTCCTACCAAAAGCCTCCTCCTCGTAGCCTCTTTCAACACAAACAGAATTCTTTGTGGAGGACTTGAAAAGGTCTAATCTGGCACCTGTATCAGACCTGTTTTCCAATGCGGTCAGCCTTAACTTGTGACGTTCCCCCAGTCTAGCGGAACCAGCTGACCGCCAGTTGTGCTTTGTGCTTTTAGGTTTCTATTTTCAATAAAAACTTTAAAACTGAGTATACCAGTTCTACTGATTGAATTTTTATCATTCTGGTATCATTTGTTTCAAATTTACTCTATTTTTCAAAATGTATTTGGGATTTTTCTTGAGTTGTGTTTTCACTTTATTACTGCTTGTGTGCTGCATACATACTTCACACATTGCCTCTAAGTTAAGCATGAAAGCTTTTGTGCCAAGCTAACAGAGGGTTAAGCACAGGTTAATTTAGTGACTTTTGTGTTTCACCCTGATTGTGGTTGCTGCCTCAGTGAGGCTCGACCCCCTCAACCAAAAACACAGGGGCTTATTTACAAGGCTCTTGCGCTGCCAGTACGTCACTTTTTCCCATATTAAAAGTGACGCACCAACGGCGAAAGGGACTTGTAAATAAGCCCCACAATTTCTTACAAGCCCAACTTCAGAAGTGGGCAGATTTTGAGTGCAATTAGTGTTGTAGGAGCATTTGTGGTGGAGAGGAACTCTCCATCTGAAGATAGAAAACTACCCAAAGATCCCTAAATTCTCTTTTGCACAATTTATGTGCCATTTTAAGATTGCAACCATTTGGTTTTAACTGTAAACTACCCTAAAAATCACTACTTAAAGAAATAAAAGGGATTATCTTGAGGAGCCCAACAAAAAAAATTAATTAGTTCATATATTTGAATTTTGAATTTCAGTCATTAATATAAAAATGTAATTTCTATCAACATCAGTTCATGAGTTTTAGTTCTTAATGTTCGTGTAAAGAAACAAGTGAATATTTTGTATTAACTATGATCCAGCGCAGCTCCAATATTTTATCAGGGATCAATACTCAATAACATCATATTACAATGGCCCATACACATTCACCCAGAATCCCTGATGCGCTGGGGTCAATTTATATGTACAATCAATTCCTTTCTTTTCACATCAACTTTCCTTCCACTTGGTCGATGGACCAATTAGTTGAATAGTTGATGGCAATGATTAATTTCTAACTTACCAACCATTTAATAAATTTAAATGATCACAGACTCTCGGTGAAGTTAATAATGAATTTTATCTCAAATAATTTAGGATTATGCTCAACTGCATTTGGTCACAAAATACAAACACTGGGGCATATTTACGTTCCCTGGCGCATCCCTGCATATCAGCAGGGATGCGCCAGGAAAATGTGTCACGCAAGTTTACCCTTGCGCCATGTCCGATGCGCCGCATTTACAATGCGGCGCATCGTGGCGCAAGGATAAGCAGATGCGTGACACATCTGCCGGAGGAAG
The DNA here is from genome assembly GCA_963921515.1 of Calotriton arnoldi. Lineage (NCBI taxonomy): Eukaryota > Metazoa > Chordata > Amphibia > Caudata > Salamandridae > Calotriton > Calotriton arnoldi. The sequence continues at coordinate 842,936 of CAWUFW010006882.1, forward strand.
GTTGGCGCAGTGCTGAAGTCGTGTCGCAAGCGCGACGCAACTCCAGCACTGTTCCAACCTTCCCTATCCCTAACATGGTGCGTCAATCCTTACGCCTGCTTGAAGCAGGCGTAAGGATTTGGCGCACCAGCGTCGGAAAAGTGACTGCGTGAAATCTTGTAGATTTCACTACGTCACTTTCCGAGGCGTACCTGCGCCGGAACGCCCCCCTGCGCCGGTACGCCCACATGAAACCTGACGCAGGTTTCATGTGGCGCAGGGGTTTACTACGTGACGCATCTCCCTAGATGCGTCACGTTGTTAATATAGCGCATCGCGGCGCATGGTTTGCGTCGCCACTGCGTCACTTGCGTGACGCAACGGCGGCGCAAAAGTGGCGCAAGGGGCTTGTAAATATGCCCCACTGAATCTCACGAAAGGAGACATTTTACATATCCAAAGTAAGTGAAGGGCAGACTCAACCAAACAGCAATGACTTTATGCAATGAAAGAGTGGATAGAGTAAGAGACAAAAGTTTCAGCAAAAATATGTGTGAAACATCATATACCTAATGGAGGGGATAGATGAAGAGACAAAGGTTTCATATAATAATACATATCATTGACGGAGTGGATAGGTGGAGAGACAAAAGTTTCAGAGACAAAAATACATCCATAAGTTAAATTCTGAGAACAAGTTTGACTAAATACAAACCTATTGGTCTGTAGGAAAACCAACCCCTCGGCCTAGGAGATGGTGGAGGTTCCCCGAAATAGGATCAGGGAACAAAGGATAAGAAGAAACAGGATCGTAACAGGTCAGGAACGGTTAGGCCTCTCTGCAAACCAACGGACAGCGACGCATCTCCCCTCTTTCTCTCCTGCCGGCCTAAACTTCTAACCCCACCACTAAAGGCACCCCAATTATACCCTTAAACTAACATGTCCATCCCACAATTGTTGCTAACATTATTAAAACTCGCAAAGGGATTGGTGGGCTTGGGAGGTGGTGTTGTCACACCACTGTGACTTCACCTTTATTTCAACTAGTTCATTGTTCACCATTCGTTCTCAGGGTATGGTTCTCAACTTGTTCTCACTTTATTTCATGTGATACAAAATTTAACATTTTTCTTTCATTTTTTTAACATCATTCGCAGTCTGTGTCTCCGGTCCCATGCCTGGACACTTGTTTTGGCAGTCGTTCGACACTCTGGCCTTCACCCTTCTCATGTCATCTGCGGTGCACTGCGTGTCTGTCTTGCTTCTGACAGAGCGCGTTTCCCCCCTCCCACTTTAGCCAAGTTTAGAAAGATGGCTGCTTCATCCAACACACTAAAGTAAACGAAAATGAACATTTATTAATTATATGATAATGAAACCTTCACTGTTTACCACCCACCTTGCATTATTCCCCATTAATGTTACGTAGCATAAGTTTCGTGCCAAAATAGTATTATTTATTAGTTCAAAACAGGATGCAACATGCAAATTACTGAAACATATGAGGCCTATTTATCCAACGCTTCTCGTTTTTCTCTAATCACAATGTTAATACAATATTATTTTGTTTACGTGTTAGTTCAAACATGCGCGCAGCAATTTCCCTTGTGTTCATGTTGGGTGTACATTAGTTTTTCAACAACTACTTACTGTTAATACGTATTATGGGGGTATCAATTCGAGCAGGTTTCATTTTTGCGAAACACTGCTCCATCAATTCCCCCCTCTGATGGCTTTTAGGAGCCATCATAAAATACCTACCATACCGAGTGCCATCTTTAATCATTTATAACTCCGTATTCTTCTCTCTTTTTATGGCACCCTCATCTAAATCTTTCATCAAGTCATAGTATTCTCCTTTCATTTCCTCTAATTCTATTTCTACTCTTTTTCTCTTTCTTGCTCTTCGTTTATTCTTTGATTCTGTCACTTCTTTTCTTCCACTCCTGCATTTACAACACTTATATGTTGTTATTATTACTAAGATTATTATTGCTACTGAAACGATTGGCATTTTTATTCTTCCTAATAAACGACTTCCAAAGGTAGGAAACCATTTACCTATAGAGGAGAAACTCTTACCAAGTCTTTCCAAACACCATCAACCTCCAGTTGGGTCAAATCTTCATGTAATTTTGTAATATTCTTTATATATCCCTCGATTCCTTTACTCTTATCAGGGATATATGTGCAGCAATGTTGGACTTTCAACATTCCACAGACTCCACCCTCCTTTGCCAATAATATATCAAGGGCAAGTTGATTTTGCAAAACCATTGACCTGATTGCGACCGTTTCCGTGTCAATCATCAAGAACCCACCAGCGGTATCTGTAGATAAACGATCAACCACTGTGGACAATTTTCGAATTTTATGTGAATTCAGAACGACTCCAACTGAGGGTATCAGTGCACCAAAAATATCTCCTACTATTTCTGAGAAGCTTGTTCTTTTGTTACGTGTTAGTCCTTGCTTTACTTCGTTCAGTTTATGGTTCCTTCGGTCCATATGGTAGACCTTGGGAAAGACAATAGCAAAATAACAACTACCATACCAATGTGCAGGCAACCTATTGTAGGCTTTCTTACCACACACATAATAAATTCCTGGAAAAACAGGATCAGTTCCACCTTTCAATCCCCAACCTCCAGTGATTTGAAAAGTATGCTCACATTCACTAGAACCAATAAAATAATTATTATAGTTAGTTTTCATTCTAAGCAAACAAATTTTTCCCTTCTGTGACCAGTCCAGGGACATTGAAGCGTATCCTTCGCCTTTCTCATAATTTCCTTCCCTAAAATCCCATGGTGGTACCCGTGACTTCTGTTCAGCAGCTTTCTTTTTGAAACTTTATCTTCTATCTTCTACCATTTCTATGAAAACTTTCTCTTCAACCCGTAAACTACAAGTTAAGCTGTTCTTATAAGCATATTCTATGTCTAAGGGTTTAGTAATATGGTAAAATTCCCCCATATATCGCGCATTTTTACCACTTAAAACCTTATTTAGGGCCATATTAGCAACAAAATGCGATAAATATCGCAGAGCGCGCTTAGCGCGAAATATTCTATCGCCAGCTATCGCTGGAATATATCGCTACGCTATTGCTGTATCAGCAACAATTAGCGCTATGGCGATGATTATTCCAGCGATAGCGGCATAATGCGAGAATATCGCTGGAAAACCAGCGATATTCTCGCATACGCTAAGGTGGATTCAGCATTAGAATCCACCTCCTATACTACAAACAGGTAAGTCATAGTCAGTAGCAGGTGATAAAATATAGCGATAAACGCGCTTAGCGCGATTTATTTTATCGCTTCGCCTGCCTTGATAATAGGGGTTAGTGGTGTTAGCGACTGTTTACAGTCGCTTTTAGTGAGAACGCCTACCTTGCATGTCATTAGCGATAAATATCGCTGACATGCAAGCGATGTAATCCCGGCCTCTAACGCCTGAAAGCTGTCGCTAACGCCTGTTAGCGACAGCTTGCTAATAGGGCGTTAAAAATATCGCCGATTTAGCGGCAAAAAGTGCCGCTAAATCGGCGATAAAGCCCTTGATAATATGCCCCTTAGTTCTTTAATAATAGGAATTTCAGAAAATACTAAATCTATATTGGAAAAGTAGTACTCGACCTTTCCCGTCACGTAAAACAGGCTTGTGAGTATACTGCAAGACACACCATAGGTTAACGGTAGGTGGTGATAGGTCACCCCCTCTGAGACAGACGAAGGTAATTGCATGCACACGTAACAATCACTTACATTCATTGAATTGATATACTCATAAAGTAATTTAGTGAAAACATTTAACGAGAAATCACCAATTGATTTATCATGATGGAGAATACTTCCATCCAACGGTTCTAAGTTAGTATTAGGAGTTTCATTAGTGACATCACTCATTCTTTCTTTTGTTACATTGTTAGTATTGTTTCCTTCATTAGTTACCATTAGAATAGGTACAAGGACAGTTAATAATAACCACATAAATGTTAACATCAAAACACTACATAAGCAAGCTTTAATACATCTACGTTTTAGACTAGATTTTGGAAGTTCAGTCACTTTTGCTTCAGTCATTTTGTTTCTAAAAAATAAAAATCTATCTAATCCTATAAATTCTAAGCTATTCAAAAATCTTAAAAATAGTAGTGTAATCCTATACTTCAAGGCTTTTGTCTTTATCCCCTTCTTTTATTCTTTTTTTCTTCAATTTTCTTTGAGTCTTTGTTTCGTTTTTCTTTTTAATCAGCAAGGTTGCACCTTAGTTTGGCACAATTCTTTAATGGGGTCTTAGTTTGTTTTCATCAACTTGCTCAGTGTCAGATTTATCTTTTTCTTCACTTGGATCTGAACTTTCAATTTCTTCTAAAATAACATATGTCCATTCAGGTGCTCTGAATTTCTTGTTGGGTATCCTTACTCTTCTGGTTTTTCGTACTAATTCTTTTCCTGACTCTTCTTGTTCTGTTTGACTTGAGACCTTATTGCTTTGTTCTGGTCTTTTTCTTAACTTTCTTTTCACAAGAGTGTATTTCAGTCTTTTCACTCCACTTGGCCAATTTTCATCCTTCCTTGTTTCTTTGCTTTGATCACTTTGTCACTTTCTGCATTTGTTTCATAGATTCTTTTATTTGCTCTCACGTATGATTGTTCTTCTTCCTGAGTTTCAGCTTCTTTGGGTTCTTCTGATTCGGCAATAACTTCTCTTTCAACTGTGAACTCACTTCCTTTTGGTTCAAGAACAATCTCATCTGTTTCAGGTTTTGCTGGGAGTTCACTTCCTTCTGGATCAACAGTAAACTCGCTTCTTTCTTGCTCAATGGCAGTCTCTTGAACCCTGGAATCTTGCGCCCATTCTACTCGACTTGTGCTCGGCTGTTCACCATCTGGATGTTCATCAGAATCTATCACTCTAGATTCATCAGCTTCACACACTTCAAGCACTGGTCTTTGTTTTTCATTTACCAGTTGTTGCTCCTTCGGTCTTTCAAGTGGATCTAGGGTTCGTTTGGTATGGCTCGCATGAATCCAATTTGTCAAGCCAGCACACATCACTGCCGTTGTCGTCACCAGTATGATTTGATAAGGCCCATGCCACCTTGGTTCTAAACACGATTTTCTTACGTGCTTCATGATATAAACCCATTCACCGGGACTCAGATCATGAGCTTGATTCCGATGTATCGTTGTGGCTTCTTCTCCAACCTGGTGAGACACAGAACGTACCAGTTCAGCCAATCCTCTGCAATAGTCAAGCACTAGATCATCAGATATACTCATTTGTTTGTTTGCTGGTATATATGCTTGTCTCATTGCTCTTCCCATGAGAATTTCATGGGGACTCAATCCAGTATTTTTGTCAGGAATACTTCTTAGACTCATCAGCACAAGGGGTAAAGCGTCAGGCCATTTCAGTGATGTGGATGCACACACTTTCCCTAATCTCGATTTTATAGTACCATTCAATTGCTCAACCACTCCAGAGGCTTCGGGTCGATAGGCACAATGCAGCTTCTGCTCAATCTTAAATGCTGCACAAATCAGACGAATTATCTCATTATTGAAATGTGTTCCTCTATCTGTCTCCAAAGTGACTGGAATTCCAAATCTAGGGATCAGTTCTCTCAAAAGTAGTTTAGCCACAGTGAGGCTATCGTTCCTTCTCGTGGGATAGGCTTCCACCCAGCGAGAGAACAAACAGCCAATGACCAGTACATATCTCAGCCCGTTACACGGGGGAAGCTCAATAAAATCAAGCTGGAGCTGGGTAAATGGACCTCCTGCTCTCCCAATTCGTCCTTAACTTACAACTGTCTTTCTGCCTGGATTTTGTTGCTGACAGATCACACACCTCTGGCAAAGGCTCTCTGCAATGACCCTGAACTTTGGATTATACCATAACTGCTTGAAGAGCCTAATCATTGCATCTCTTCCGACATGTGCAATTCCATGGTAAACTTTGGCCATATGGGAAAGAAAGGAATCTGGTGACACTGGTCTCCCATCAAGATAGACCCATAGTTCATCTTCTGTTCTTTTGCTACAGCCTGTTCTGTTCCATCTTTCCTTTTCCTCATCACTTGCTTCTTCCTGCATCTGTCTAAGTTCTTCCCATGTTTCAAATGTTGTTGTAAACAAAAGATGGCATTCAGTATTTCTCCTGTCAATTGATCTGTTCAAAGCCATTGAATTTTGTGCACAGTAACGTGCTATTTGGTTGGCATATCTATTGCCCTTCGTCACATAATCATCTCCTGATTTATGTGCGGCACATTTGACTACTGCAATTCTTTTGGGCAATTGCAAAGCATCTAATAGTTCTTTTACAGTTTTACCATTTCTAATAGGGGAACCTGATGAGGTCAGAAATCCCCTTTGCATCCATAGCTGGCCGAAATCATGAACAATTCCAAATCCGTATTGGCTGTCTGTGAATATTGTTACTTTCAGGCTTTTGGCAATTTTGCATGCTCTAATCAGAGTTGGTAAACAGACATAATATCCAGACATAAATATCGAATGGACACAATATCGAGTCCAAAATATAGAATGGACATAATATCGAATGGACATAATATAGTCGTTAAAAATATTGAAATTAAGGTAAGTAATATCGATTGTCAAAATATCGAAGTACATAATATAGGCATTAAAAAATATCGAATTTTTAATAATATCGAATATTTTCTAAGTGTATTGTATGTTAGTATATGTGTTAAAAGTGTATATTAGTTGTTGTAATGTATGTTTAATTTTTAAAAGCAATGAATTTTATGTTATTTAATTTTTGCGTAATTTAATTCCGTAGCGGGTAGTGGGTTTATAGGGAATAGGGTGGGAAGTAATTTAATTAAAATTAAGTACATATTAATAAATATTAATTGGTATTGATAATTAATTTATTGTTAATTAATTATTAATTGGTAATTAAATTTTATTAATTGGTAAAAATGTTTTAATTGATTAAATGGTAATTATGTTAATTCTATTAATTAAATAGTTGTAGCGGGATGTGGGTTTATAGGGGAATAGGGTGGGAAGTAATTTAATTGAAATTAAGTACATATTAATAAATATTAATTGGTATTGATAATTACTTCATTGTTAATTAATTATTAATTGGTAATTACATTTTAATAATTGGTAATTTTTTTTTAATTCATTAATTGGTAATTATGTTAATTATATTAATTAAATAGTTGTAGCGGGATGTGGGTTTATAGGGAATAGGGTGGGAAGTAATTTAGTTGAAATTAAGTACATATTAATTCATATTAATTGGTATTTATTTAAATATTTATACAAATCTGGTCATGATTATTAATTGGTTGTTAATGATTTATTAATAGGTAATTAATTTTTAATAAATCATATGTATTGTATTTATAATAAACTAATTATTAAAGATTTTATAATTGGTAATTAGTGTTATTAATAATATTTATTAGTATTGATAATTAATTATTTTTAGTAAAATATTAACATATTACTTTCCCTACTGTTGCACTCTCTGGAGTGGGAATAGTAATTATTACCCCTACGCTATCCAACGCTTTCCCTACTGTTGCACTCACTGGAGTGGGAATAGTAATTTTTACCCCTACGCTATCCACCTCTTCCCCTACTGTTGCACTCTCTGGAGTTGGAATAGTAATTATTACCCTACGCTATCCAACGCTTTCCCTACTGTTGCACTCACTGGAGTGGGAATAGTAATTTTACCCCTACGCTATCCAACTCTTTCCCTACTGTTGCACTCTCTGGAGTGGGAATAGTAATTATTACCCCTACGCTATCCAACGCTTTCCCTACTGTTGCACTCACTGGAGTGGGAATAGTAATTTTACCCCTACGCTATCCAACTCTTTCCCTACTGTTGCACTCTCTGGAGTGGGAATAGTAATTATTACCCCTACGCTATCCAACGCTTTCCCTACTGTTGCACTCTCTGGAGTGGGAATAGTAATTTTTACCCCTACGCTATCAACGCTTTCCCTACTGTTGCACTGTCTGGAGTGGGAATAGTAATTTTTACCCTCCCGCTATCCAACGCTTTCCCTACTGTTGCACTCGCTGGAGTGGGAATAGTAATTTTGACCCCTACGCTATCCAATGTTTTCCCTACTGTTGCACTTTCTGGAGTGGGAATAGTAATTTTACCCTCCCGCTATCCAACGTTTTCCCTACTGTTGCACTTACTGGAGTGGGAATAGTAATTTTTACCCTCCCGCTATCCAACGCTTTCCCTACTGTTGCACTGACTGAAGTGGTAATAGTAAATTTTACCGTCCCGCTATCCTACGCTAAAAATATTGAATATTTTTTTATAAATATTACGTTAATATATTTATGTATTAAAAAATTAAAATGTATGTTTCTTTTTTTAAGTTACATTAATTATTTATTAATTTTAAAGTTATTTAAGTATTTTTAAGTATATTTTAGTTAATTATATATATTATTTCATTAATTTTACATTACTTTTCATACATTTAAAAAATTCGATATTTTGACTGACTATATATTTTACAACTATATTTTGGAGTCGATATTTTTGTACTTACCTGTTTGTAGATAGGGAGTCGATATTTTGGCATTCGATATTTTTACTTCGATATTGTTGTAGGTCGATATTCTTGTTAGCGATATTCTGTCAGTGATCCATCAGAGTTATCAGCTCAGCTATTTGGGCGGAGTTTACTCCTTTCAGATAGGATGCTTCAAGAACCCCTTCTATGGTGCAAATAGCATAGGCAGTGCACAATTCACCTCTTTCATTTCTCAAACAGGATCCATCAACAAACATTTCACAATATGATTCCTCCAATGGACAATCTTCTATGTCTGGCCTAGGTTTGGTGCAGAATTCAGTCACATCCAGACAATCATGATCAGCTTCCTCTCTCACTTCCTCACAACGAGAATTAGGCAACAAAGTTGCCGGATTCACAGTAGTGCACCTTACCACAGTCACATTTTCAGCACCCAGAATCACTCTCTCGAACCTAGTCAGCCGACTAGAAGTAAGATACTGTGTCCTGGTACGGGTCAAAAGAATCTCAACAGAATGTGGCACATATACTTTAACTGGATACCCCATCACAATTGGTTCACTCTGTTCCAAACTCATACAAGTAGCTGCTACTGCTTTCAAACATCCTGGCAATGCTGCAGCCACTGAATCCAAAGTAGCAGACAAATATGCTACTGGACGTCGTGCCATTCCATGTTTCTGTGTTAGGACTGAGAGTGCACACCCATCTGTCTCACAACAGTACAATGCAAACTCTTTGGAATAATCTGGCATTCCCAATGCAGGTGCATGACACAGACTACTTCTCAATTTTTCAAAAGCTTCCATACTTTCATCATCCAAAACAATCGGATCCTTCACATCCTTTGGTGTTAAACTCTGTAGAGGTTTTGCAATCAGTGAGAAACCACAGATCCACTGACGGCAGTACCAAACCATTCCCAAAATCATTCGTACTTCTTTCTGTGTTTTAGGTGGACTCATTTGTTTGATCACATTGATTCTTTCTGGAGTTACTTTTCTGACTCCCTTTTCTATCTTGTGTCCAAGGTACTGTACTTCTTGTTTACAAAATTGCAATTTTGCTGGGGACACTTTGTGTCCTTTTTCTGCCAAATGGTTCAACAAGGCAATTGTGTCTGTCACACACGCCTCTCGCGTCTTTGATGCCACCAGTAGGTCATCATTGTATTGAACCTAAACCGAATTACCTGACATGACTAGAGTCTCCAGACATTTTTTCAAGATCTGATTAAAAATTGAAGGGCTCTCTGTATACCCTTGAGGAACTCGGCACCATGCCAAAACACGGTCTCCGAACCGAAATGCAAACAAATATTGGCTTTCTGGATGCAAAGGAATTGAGAAAAAGGCTTGGCACAAATCAATAACTGTGTACCATTCAGCATCTAATTGGATCTGATAAAGAATCACAGCCGGATTTGGTACTACTGGACAACAGGGTACTACAATTTTATTAATTTTTCACAAATCCTGCACTATCCGGTATTTCCCACAGGGCTTTTTGATACCTATGATAGGTGAATTACAAGGACTGCTCATTATTTCTTTTAAAATTCCTTGTTCAATTATTTCGTCAATCACAGGAGCGACTCCTGCAATTACCTCTGGACTCATTTTATACTGTGGTGTGTTTGGATATATAGCACCATCCTTTACTGTAATCTGAATTGGGTCTATCTTTGTCATTAAGCCAATCTCCTTTCCTGAAAAATCCCACACATCAGATCTTACTGCATTTTTTAATTCTTCAGGCAAACTTTCTTCTGTGAGAAGTGAATACAATTCATCCACTTCTGTTCCTTGCTTCGCTAGCATCATTTTAAATTCAACATCCTCATCAGGTGTCTGAAATGCAATTCCATCTGGTGTACAATAGATGGTGCAGTTCATTTTGCATAACAAATCTCTTCCCAAGAGATTTACTGGGCTCGAGTCACATAGTACAAACTGATGCATGTCTTTGAAATTACCAATGTGAACTTCAATTGGATTTGTAACAGGTGTTCTAATATGCTTATTTGAGACTCCTACAACTTGGATAGTTTCTCCCGAGAGGAGTAGGTTTGGAATTTCTGCTGCTCTCACAGTAGAACGGGTAGCACCAGTGTCCACTAAAAATGTAATATCATTACCTTCCACTTTTCCGTCAACAAATGGACCTGACTGATCTACCGCCAAGGATGCGCCAAGTACGCACTCTTCCTCCCCCTCAGGCACCGTCATTGAGATGAGTCTGAATCACTCCCACTGCACTGCACCCAATACTGCGGAATCACACCTTGATTCTTACCAATCTGGTCACCTCTGTGATATCCAGTGTTCACACTGTACCTCTGCATTTGAGCATTCACATTATTTGGCATGGGAGCTTGCGGCACCTGTATCTGTTGAGTAACTATCTGCTGCTGCTGCTGTTGATTTACACCCACCTCATTCTGCATCTGTGGAATCAAATTTTGATTTCCCCCATTAATCTTTTTAGCAGATCTACACTCATTCTTCCAATGTCCAAGCTTTCCGCACGCATGACAAGGAAATTTCTTCATAGCTTCTTCTTAATTCATTTTTTCTCCTTCCTTTGCCTCCACTGAAATTCTGTCCATTTTGACTCTGACCACTCGCCTGATGACTGGTTTGAGGATTATTATTTGCCTCTTGCTGTTCTGCCACTTTTACTTGTGCCCACATCATTTTCTCTTTTAACTTTTATGTCTTGATTCAATGTCATCACTACAATACTTTGCATACCTCAAAATTTCGTCTATCGTTTTGCTCTGCCAGCAAATTAAATGCTGTTGAATCATATTACTAATGTCTGGTTTTATTCCGTAATGATACACGAAATGTCCCATATCTTTTTCTCCAATATTTTCGAATCCACTATACTGTTTGAATACCTGCAACAACCTCTCATAGCAGGCGTGCACTGATTCTTTTGGTTCCTGGGTAGTCCTGTCAATTTTAACCCAATCTGTTTCCTTTGGGGACATTTTCCCTTTCAGAAACGTAATTACCTGATTGTACTTTTTCATCACCTCCTCTGATGGTGCACCTGTTTTAGCGTCTCTAGGATATTCATCCTTTGGCCAATCAACAGTGATTTTACACTCTGTCCACAAGTCTGCCGGAACAACAATTTCAAACAACCCATCTAAATCCTTTAACAAAACCTTCGAGACCTTCACAAATCTTTCTACCTGTTTGTACCATTCTACAGGTTTCTCTCTTAGTCTGGGGAAATCATTCGTAAATGATAATATATCCTGTCTTGACCACGGAACATGAACATATCCGCCACCTGGTACTTCTCTCATCGGGCACGCCCTTTCAACCTGTTCTGTTTCTTTTCACAGGAACATAGACAGTCCTTTACTAGCTGCTTCTTCGTTCTTTCTTATCCAGTCAAGTCAAGTCAAATTGCTTTATTTCGATAACAGGTATCATAAAAGCGTCAGACAATCCTTTATAAAAAATAGACTCTGTACAAGTAAAAATTATCATAAAAAGACATAACAAATACATGATGTTTGATCGATCGGGGCATGATAACACATCATTTCATCATAATAAAAATATTTCATTTTTGGTAAAAACAAGAGTTAAAAATTGTATTAAAAAAATAAAACCCAATGTGCCTTATATAAGTGACAGTGCATAGGTATTTGTTCGAGCAATATTTGATCGTTCATCTTATGCTCTAGTGTATTCTCCATGGGGCTTATGATGTGAAATTAGGTCGCCCTTCGTAAAGCTTTATGTCTGACTATCCAGGCGCAATTTAAAAACTTGGCCACTCCGCATACAAAGAGGGTTCTTGCATCAGATTTTAAGATACGTAAAGCAGTGCGATGACCAAGGGTACCTAGTTGTTTGCAGATTGGTGTTAGCCATATAGACCTTGCTTTTTCGTATGCTGGGCAAGCAAACATAAGATGGGCGACACTCTCCTTCGGTGCCTTACAACAAGGACAGTCTTCTGTTGTCTGTTTTGGGGGGCGCCATTTAGCAGTCAGTTCGTGGACCGGGAGCGATCCAAATCTGAATTGGCTATAAAGCGCCCTATCTCTTGGAATCTGGATTGTATCCAAATATGGTTCCAGGCTTCTACATTGTTTGTGCTGGAAAAATTCTTCTGTTAGCCTTCCCACATTTGGATTGCTAAGATCCTGGGTATCAATCCTGTCCCAGTAGATACATTTGAGCTCTGCCTTGCTCGGGGGATTTTGGTTATCCCAGGAATCCTTAAGGCCGAGAGTTGTCATTAATTTCTTAACATTGGATATCCACTTAACCCCATGGTTAACATCTAAACTCATTACTTCTGTGAGTGCTTTAGCATAGTTCGTGAGTTCAGTGGTCCGCATAAGGAGAGCCCAAAAGAGCAACGGGCGTAGTTTGGCAATATTGCTGAATGCGCGCCTACAAATATCATACATCAAGGGGGTTAATGGGACATTCCGGGGTAGCATAACCAAATCTCTCAAAAACTTATGCTCTGACCTGCCTATCTCATCAACATTGTCAAATCCCCATAGCTCGGCTCCATTAAGTGCCGAGCTAACTGCCTTTGCATCATAAACCGTGAGTGCCGGGACAACTGGCCTACTCTACAGAGAGCGATGTTTATTACTTAATGCCCCGACCACACATTTATGGTTCAAGAGCATTTTGTCAAGGTGGGACCTCCATTACATTTTTTCTGAGAGTCGAATACCGAGGTAGTCAAACGTGCTGACTCTCTCCAAATGTGTCCCATCTAAGGTGAGATTATTTCTGAAGGATTTGTGGGGGTTAAATGTCATAAACGTGGTCTTAGAAGTGTTTATGACCAGCCCCCGGGAGTTACAGAAAGATTGAAATCTGTTCAATAGTTTCTGTAACCCGGCTGGGGTCTTAGAGATCAGCAGTGTGTCATCCGCAAACAGGAGAGTAGGTACCTTATCGCCCGCCAGGGCCGGGGCATCAGCTGGAACTTCTTGTAAGAAGCTAACTACCCCGTTCACATATAAAGAGAACAGGGTGGGTGCCATCACACAGCCCTGGCGTACTCCCCTGTTTACTGGAATCCTTTCCGTCAGCTGACCTTGGGTCCCCCATCTCACCTATGCATAATTGCCCTCATGGAGCCTGATCAGTAAGTTAAGGATTAGTGGAGGGATGCCCAATTCTTCTAATATTTGCCACAACCTTTTCCTGGGGACCAGGTCAAAGGCAGTCCTTAAGTCTATAAAAGCAAGGTAAAGACTGCCTCTGCCGATCACGACGACTTTCCAATAAATCAAAAGAAGCCTAAAGACCTGATCCACCGTACCCGTGTTGGCCCTGAATCCCACTTGGTATTGGGAGAGGATATCTTCATCCTCAGCCCAGGATTGAATCCTCTGCAGCAGGACCCTGCCAACAACCTTCTGGATAGCGTCAGACTAATTGGTCTGTAGTTGGCAGGGTCCTCTCTGGCTCCCTTCTTGAAAATAGGGACCACCTCCACCCCTTTCCATGATTCCGGTACTGGGCAACCATTAGAGATGGAATTAATTAAAAGTAGAATGTAACGTGGCCAGTTTCGTAGGTCTGCAAGAAACAGGTCTCCAGGGAGGCCGTCTGGTCCCGGGGATTTGGCGGGAACTATCCTGCCTATGGCAGTTTCTACCTCGGCCAGCGAGAAGAGTTCGCTGTTACTACCATCAGATGGAATGAGGGGGAAATCGCGTGGCCATTCCAGGCAAACGTCATCAGACCCAGAGTAAAGTTTCCCAAAGTGGTCGTACCAATCCTGGGATGAGATATGGTTGGGGATTTGGTCTGAATCCCTCTTGTCTGCCCGTCTAACAAGATTCCAGAAAAGATTGATATCCCTTGCTGTACTAGCATCCTTTAGATCCTGCCAGCGGTTCTCGTCCCATTTCAGCTTTGCTTGAAGCAAAGCCACTCTATAGTCTTTCCTTGCATTTTTAATCACAGGGCAGTTCTTGCTTCTGATTGCTGCAGCTAATGCCTGTCTCTTGAGTCTGCAATCCTTAGTGTACCATGTCTGCCTGCTCTTTGGTTGCGCACCGGGTTTGTTATGCTTGTTAGGTACTTGAAAGTATGTGCCAATCTGATCAATTGTGCTCAGGTGGATAATAGGGACATTTGCAAGCCCTTTTGTACTTGTCATTGCCTCCTGTAGCTCTACAATATTCTTACTCAATACTTCCCTGATTCCATCTAGTTTTGAGTCTTGTGCTGCAACCTTGTGCCATTTGAGGAACCTTCTGCAATTTGAGGGGACCACCTCTTTAGTTAGCGATAGCATGTGGGTACTCGAAGGAGGACAGGGAAGGACCCATGGGGTCTTCATGGTCACACAAAGAGGGTTATGATCACTGTCCGTTGTATTACCCACTACCATATCTATTACATTTCCCCATAGTCTTACATCTAGTAAGACGTAGTCAATGCGGGAAGGGCAACTCGCTCTATTATAAGTATTGGCCCCCTGGACGTCTGATATGGATCTACCGTTTGCTGCCCTTAGGCCAAATTCCAGGGTAAGGGCATTGAGTTGAATTGCTATTTGCGTCCATCTTTTAACAGGAGGTAAACTTAGTGGGGGAACAGACCATTTTTTGTCGTCTTCCTCGACACCCAGCATGTCCTCTGCGCTTAGAGGCTCAAAGGTACAATTAAAATCTCCTGCAACCACAACTCTAGAGGGTGACAAACAACTAGATAAACCTTGTTCCAATAACGTAACAATAGGTGAAGGTTTGCCCTCTGAAGTCCCCCTTATATAAACATTGAATAAATCGAGCATTTCACCCCTCCTTGGACCCTTGATAGAGAGCCTCATAATATTAGGACTCGCGCTTTGTTGTACAGTAATTCTACAACCGAAGGCGATGTTCACCCAGACGATCAACCCTCCCGAAGGGCGCCCTTTCCCTATGGTAATGGCTGGTAAATGGAAACAGTAATAACCCGATTTATATAGTGGAACCAGAATCCAAGTTTCTTGAAAAACACAAATGTCAAAGCCCTCTATCAGTTCGTTCCAGTGGTGCAATGACAATTTCTTACTGAGCCCGGCGACATTCCAGGAAATGATCTTTAGCTGATCTGGGAAAGCCGGATCATGGATTAGGTCTCTACTGGGGATGTGTTGGTAAGGAGACGCAGGGGCTGGTGGCGAGACAGGGAGATCAGAGGCTATGGAGGGGTTAGCCGCGTGAGCCCTCATGATATCCATATGCTGGTGGTTTTGGGCGATAGTTTCCGAATTATTTGTGAGCGGCTCTGGACCAGTAAAAGGGATTAGGTTATTTTGGAAACTGTATTTAGTTATTGAGGGGGTAGCATGTAATTCCTGATGTGACTGTGATTCGCTTTCCAGTCAATCGATGGCTTCTAATGGAGTCCCTCTGCTTGGGGCCCTCGGTGGATGCTTATCATGTGACCTGGCTACTGATGTAATAGGAAATCGCCTAAACTGTATAGCTGAGGAGCCCGGGGAGCAAGGGCGGTACTCCAGTGTGAGAAGATTTTCAGCCAGATCGGCCTTGGTCAGGGTGAGCTCGATGCAGTCCAGAGGTTGGGTAGGGGACGTGCATCTCTGAGCCCTGACGATATCTTCTCGTATGACTGATCGACAGCCCCTAACATGGCGGATCCAATGTATCGATTTATTAATTAAAGAGTCTTCGTTTTCATAGCCGCCCGCTAGGTCTAACTTGGGGACATTGACCATAAAAACTTTTTGTACCTGAGGAAGGGGGGGAATTGCTGGAAACCTCCTCTGATCTTTTACATAGGGACGTGTAACTAGTGGTAAACTGGGTGGTCTGGTGTAGTTTATAGGGGCCTGAGAGGGGACTGGATTCTGATGGTTAGTCATAGGGTGGTCAGCCTGTTTTAGCTTGGAGGTTGATGGTGCCTGCTTAAGTGTTACTGAGCGAGACAAAGAAGGTCCATTTCCCATTGGGCCTCTTTCTTAATAAGTGGGTAAGCAAGCTCGATGGGCCTGTGGGCGTTGGTCGTGCAGGGGGTATACAGGCTGCTTATGCTTGTGGGGTGTGTCCTTTGAAGATAGGAGTTTGACCGTAGTGATAAGCTCTTCAATCATATTTCTCATGGTTCCTATCTCCAACCTAAGGGAGCTAACGAGCTGGAAAATGTCATGGGGTGATAAGATTTTCTCTTTGCTAATCTCAGTTGGAGTTGTGGACAGACCAGAGGCATCGGGCACATCTGCCAAAGCTGCAAACCTATTCGAGCAGATAATAGGGAGGCCGGTTTGACTCTCACCGATGCTAATGGGGAGATTTGTTGGTTGGGAAAAAGAGTCATGGGAAAGAAAATCATTCACCTGTTCTACTCTATGTTCCAGTGATGCGTCTTTACTGTGTGTTGGTGCTCCTTTCCGGGAGGGCTTCCGGAACATTGTGGGGATGGTAGTTGGGCGGGGAGGGCTTGCGCTTTTGGGGAGCGATTGAGTGTTAGCATGGGGAACTATTGGTTCTGCTTCTAGGATGCCTTCGCATTCATGGATAAGGGTATCTATTCTATCCATCACGCAGTTACTGGCAGCATGTTTGTGGGCATTCTTTGCCTTTTTCCCCTTTCCTGCCCTCCCATTAGGGCCTTTTCCCGCCCCCGCTCCCTCCATCGTTTTCCTTTTGCCCATCTATTAGCCCCTGATAGGTTTGTATGGCACAGTGTTTGCGATAGCCCCCAAGGTGTTGTACCCGCAGTGCCCCAAGCCACAAATCGGTTTGGAAAGCTTATTTGCTAAGTCCAATGGCCCGGCACAAAGTTTGTAATGATAGGATCCTCACAGGTATCTTCTAACCGCAAACAGTCCCTGATACAACCGTAAGTACAGTACCTTATCGAATTGCACCGCAGCTCAGGAGTTGGAAGACAGGGAGGTGGCCCTGCCCTGCCTCTTCCTGGCAATGACGGGCAAGGACGGGCCCGCCCTTGGCCCAGGCTTCGCACGGGCGCGGCCCGTGCGCGTCTCGTGCCGCTGGTGTTGATTAGCGCTTTTGAGCGTGAAGTCAGTCCCGCCCTCTCAAGTGTGGTGAGAGAGGACCGGCGTTGCACTCTGGGACTTGGAGTCCCACCAGAGTGTGTGGGCGCACTGCGGTGCGCGGGATAGAAGGTGACAGCGTTCCCCAGCAGCAGTCGCAGGTTTACAGGTCCTAAACGCCCATGCAGCCCAGCGCAAAGCTAGTGTCCCGCGCTGCGTGTTTTGATTAGCGCTTTTGAGCGAGAAGTCAGTCCTGCCCTCTCAGGTGTGGTGAGAGAGAACCGGCGTTGCACTCTGAGACTTGGAGTCCCACCAGAGTGTGTGGGCGCACTGCAGTGCGCGGGATAGAAGGTGACAGCGTTCCCCAGCAGCAGGAGCAGGATTACAGGTCCCAAACATCCAGGCAGCCCAGCACAAAGCTAGCGTCCCGCGCCGGGGGTGTTGATTAGCGCTTTTGAGTGCGAAGTCAGTCCTGCCCTCTCAGGTGTGGTGAGAGAGGACCGGCGTTGCACTCTGGGACTTGGAGTCCCACCAGAGTGTGTGGGCGCACTGCGGTGCGCGGGATAGAAGGTGACAGCGTTCCCCAGCAGCAGGAGCAGGATTTCAGGTCCCAAACGCCCAGGCAGCCCAGCGCAAAGCTAGCGTCCCGCGCCGCGGGTGTTGATTAGCGCTTTTGAGCGCAAAGTCAGTCCCGCCCTCTCAGGTGTGGTGAGAGAGGACCGGCGTTGCACTCTGGGACTTGGAGTCCCACCAGAGTGTGTGGGCGCACTGCAGTGCGCGGGATAGAAGGTGACAGCGTTTCCCAGCAGCAGGAGCAGGATTACAGGTCCCAAACGCCCAGGCAGCCCAGTGCAAAGCTAGCGTCCCGCGCTGCGGGTGTTGATTAGCGCTTTTGAGCGCGAAGTCAGTCCTGCCCTCTCAGGTGTGGTGAGAGAGGACCGGCGTTGCACTCTGGGACTTGGAGTCCCACCAGAGTGTGTGGGCGCACTGCGGTGTGCGGGATAGAAGGTGACAGCGTTCCCCAGCAGCAGGAGCAGGATTACAGGTCCAAAACACCCAGGCAGCCCAGCGCAAAGCTAGCGTCCCGCGCCGCGGGTGTTGATTAGCGCTTTTGAGCGCGAAGTCAGACCCGGCCTCTCAGGTGTGGTGAGAGAGGACCGGCGTTGCACTCTGGGACTTGGAGTCCCACCAGAGTGTGTGGGTGCACTGCGGTGCGTGGGATAGAAGGTGACAGCGTACCCCAGCAGCAGGAGCAGGATTACAGGTCCCAAACGCCCAGGCAGCCCAGCGCAAAGCTAGCGTCCCCTTCTATTTCTCCATCGATCTACATCTTCCCATTTCTTCAAAATGTTCATCAACTCTTTTATCTGTAACCTTTTTCCAGACGCATTCAAACTCTCCAGATCCTTTTCAGTAAATGCCAATCTGTACGATTTCTGTAACACCTTTGACTTTTCTATGACTATTCCATACTCACTAGCAGCTTCAGATATTTTCTCATGAAGATTCTTCACTCTCCAAGTAATGCTTTTACACAAGAACAACAATTCATCATCTCGATAAGTCCCTAATCTGTCTGGACTGAGCGTACCAATAATCATTTCTTCCAAATCTACCTTCAATTGGCTCACATTTATACTCTGTGGTTGTTTTTCTTTCTTTTCTCTTTCCTTTATCAATCATTCAATTCTTCTGAAGAAGGACCTGCTGAACTCCCTGTCATTGGAGTGATATTTGTCCCTATTCTCCTTGGACTTTTTTGTGTATCTCTTCTAGGGGTTTCAGTTATCATTTCACAAACTGGAAGATCTAACAATATAACATTCGTGTCAGCCTGTCTATTCCCATTGACTATCGTCTCCATCCCGCTCCTGACATTACCCATTGGAACTGCTAATGTATGTACTTTTGGTGTATTTGGGTTTTCTCCAAACAAAGGAACTACAGGACCTATTATAACCGGTACCGGCAATGCCTCTGCATTTAAACTTAACTGATTTATTTTCTGAATCTGTTCCACATTTGCCTTGTTTAGCATTTCAAACTCTTTTTCTCTCATTATCCTAGCCATGTCTGCAACCTGTGGGATCAATGGATTTCCCATAAAGGGTGCATTCAGAGTCACTTCAACTGAATTTTCTCGATATGGCGGGGTCTTTTGGTCATAATATCCTCTAATAACGCATCATCAGAATCATTTACACCATCTCTTGCACTTGAGGTGTCTATATTTTTCTTTTTCTCTTTACATTTGCCTCCTGTCTGCTCATCAACAGTTAAAACTGGGTATAACTCTTCCGTTACCATAGCTCTCCTCCATCTTTTCTTCCTTATTCTCAAAAGGATATCTGAACATTATACTCCTATAACCTCTGTTACCAATTCTATATTTTTCTCTCTCAAATGCCTCAACTTCCCATTCCTCCAAGGCTTCGTACTGTGTCAATATAGGGTTCGGTTCTAATGCATTCATTCGATGGCTCAGATTCTGCAATCTTCTTACATTAAATGCACCATACTGAGGAAAAGCTAGAACACCATCATCCTTTGTATACTCCACCCAATTTTCCAACCATACACACGTATGATATCCTCGCTCCAACATCATAAACGAAGCAGGCGTCTTTGGAGGTGGAATCAGAATTCCCTCCCTAGTCACAATTGGTTTGTCCTTTTTAAAGAAATTCTTTATTTTCTGCCTCAACTTCATTTTCTGACTCTTTCTGCTAATGGGACTTATCATGTATAAATAACAACAACCTTTCTGTATTTTCCTTATTCCATTGGTAAACTTTCGTCCTATACTAGCACGACTCACACCAACCAACCGATCACAGTACTGCTACGCAAGCAAAATCCCAACCAATACTAGCGCGGCTCACATCAACCAACCAATCACAGCTCAATACACGCCCGCTGCTTGTCCAATACCAGCGCAGCTTTTTCTGACGTCAGTATTACTCCTTCTACTGACCCTCCCTTTGCAAAATATTACGGCAATATTTTCTAATCGCTCATGATCAAAAAAGAAAATAATAATAATTCGAATAGTAATATCCTAAAACAATGCTACCTTGTCTGTTCCACTAAATAAAGAGATAGTTTTTCACTTTTCCAAGAGGTTTTCTCACTACGAGTCCTAATAACGACCAGCGCTATTTTACTCTTCAAACAAGTTCTGGATGGACCTATTACTCCTCTAGGGATTTCACAAGAGGACTTTTTGGCGTGAAAAGGGATCTTGTTACTCTCCTGGGGATAAGGCTAGAGTTTCGGAAGTTGACCCTTCGCTATTTCAGTCACTCCCCTTTTACACGAACTTTCCCTAATATAACACCTACAGCCCTCCGTAGCTTTTAGGTATTATTTCAACAGTCAAAGTACTTCTGCAGTGTGGCTTCATTACCACACTCTTCTTCTGCCTACTTCAGGCTAAATTCCATTCCCGGGATTCCTCAGGCATCTCTGTACCTGAACTTCTAGACAGCATAGAACATGACACTAACTTTTCATGTTAGGAACATACAATCAATAATCAATAATCATTACCAAACTAATCAATAATTAAACCATCCTCTGCTACCAGGAAACTGATCCAGCGCAGCTCCAATATTTTTATCAGGGATCAATACTCAATAACATCATATTACAATGGCCCATACACATTCACCCAGAATCCCTGATGCGCTGGGGTCAATTTATATGTACGATCAATTCCTTTCTATTCATAGGTTAAATTATGGCATCACAACTAACTTTTCACATCAACTTTCCTTCCACTTGGTCGATGGAACAATTAGTTGAATAGTTGATGGCAATGATTAACTTCTAACTTACCAACCATTTAATACATTTAAATGATCACAGACTCTTTGTGAAGGTAATAATGAATTTTATCTCAAATAATTTAGGATTATGCTCAACTGCATTTGGTCACAAAATACAAACACTGAATCTCACGAAAGGAGAAATTTTACATATGCAAAGTAAGTGAAATGCAGACTCATCCAAACAGCAATGACTTTATGCAATGAAAGAGTGGATAGAGTAAGAGACAAAAGTTTCAGCAAAAATATGTGCGAAACATCATATACCTAACGGAGGGGATAGCTGAAGAGACAAAAGTTTCATCTAATAATACATATCATTGACGGAGTGGATAGGTGGAGAGACAAAAGTTTCAGAGACAAAAATACATCCATAAGTTAAATTCTGATAACAAGTTTGACTAAATACAAACCTATTGTCTGTAGGAAAACCAACCCCTCGGCCTAGGAGATGGTGGGGGTTCCCCGAAATAGGATCAGGGAACAAAGGATAAGAAGAAACAGGATCGGGACAGGTCAGGAATGATTAGGCCTCTCTGCGAACCGATGGACAGCGACGCATCTCCCTTCTTTCTCTCCTGCCGGCCTAAGCTTCTAACCCCACCCCTAAAGGCACCCCAATTATACCCTTAAACTAACATGTCCGTCCCACAATTGTTGCAAACATTATTAAATCTCGCAAAGGGATTGGTGGGCTTGGGAGGTGGTGTTGTCACACCACTGTGACTTCACCTTTATTTCAACTAGTTCATTGTTCACCATTCGTTCTCAGGGTATGGTTCTCAACTTGTTCTCACTTTATTTTATGTGATACAAAATTTAACATTTCTCTTTCATTTTTTTAACATCATCCGCAGTCTGTGTCTCCGGTCCCATGCCTGGACACTTGTTTTGGCAGTCGTTCAACACTCTGGCCTTCACCCTTCTCATGTCATCTGCGGTGCACTGCGCGTCTGTCTTGCTTCTGACAGAGCGATCTCACTCCTCGTGTTTTCCCCCTCCCACTTTAGCCAAGTTTAGAAAGATGGCTGCTTCATCCAGCACACTAAAGTAAACAAAAATGAACATTTATTAATTATATGATAATGAAACCTTCACTGTTTACCACCCACCTTGCATTATTCCCCATTAATGTTACCTAGCATAAGCTTCGTGCCAAAATAGTATTATTTATTAGTTCAAAACAGGATGCAACATGCAAATTACTGAAACATTGTGGCCTATTTATCCAACGATTCTCGTTATTCTCTAATCACAATGTTAATACAATATTATTTGGTTTACGTGTTAGTTCAGACATGCGCAAATCAATTTCCCTTGTGTTCGTGTTGGGTGTACATTAGTTTTTCAACAACTACTTACTGTTTATACGTATTATGGGGGTATCAATTCGAGCGAAACCCTGCTCCATCAACTATATTGAGCAGCCAGGATGGCTATATTAGTCAATGGCTTTTCATTTGGAACAATGGAATAACAAAATAAATAGTATTTTTGTAGTCCCCGGGAGAGAAATAGCATGAATTGCTGTCACTTTGTAAAAAAAAAAATTATATGGTGTATATATATCAACATTAACAAAATCATTGTTGTCATGTTTATTTTACTGCGAAATTTCTCACTGTATCGAGAACTATATCAATTTGAGTAACATAGACATGGAGTTGAGAAAAGGACATAAATCCATTTTACAGAAATAAATAACATCAAACTGTTAAAATATAGAAAATCATATTGACGTGCAAACAATGCGTTAGAAAGCTTAATAAAGTTGCCAAGCACTATCATTATAAACAAAGGGACCTCCAACAATTAAAATGTGCTCTTCTTTTTTTGTCAAAGTGTAGCAAAGAAACAAAAGCAGCACCATCAGTGTCAGGTGAGTGGCGGGAGAAGTGGAATATGTGGGAAAGCAAGACATGTTAACTTTTGACCAAGGGGGTGAGTTACCAATTGAGCGTGGTAGACTACGCTGGGGGAGGGATTTGAAGCGTGCCTCCGCTCGATTTAACTGTATTCTGTTTGTTTGAAACATATTGTGCTTTAGTTGCCTTGAAGCTTCTAGTGTCAGACAAAATACTAAAGGGGTCATGTTGACCCTGGAGAAAAGCACACTGGCCCAGAGGGTAGCAGTTGCCAAGGGTGCTGACACCATGGCTGATGATAGACCACCCTATTGAGAAATTCCTATCTGCCTGATGTGGAGCTCTCTGCTGTGAAGGTTTAATGAGGAGGTGCACATTCAGCAGAATTTTTTCTATTGAGAAAATGCCTTTCCAAAGTGAGAGATTGTATTCTCAATATAAAACAAGTATTGGCAAAGCCAATAGGGCCGGTGTTGTCTGCCAGCCTTTTGGAAATTCTTTTTTTTTTGTCATGGCTTTTTGAAAAACTTTATTGTTTGGAAAGCTGCTGGATGTTTGTCAATCTAAAAGGAAATAATTGACTAAAGGCAAAAATTATTTTTGATCTCAAAAAAGCACACATTACCATTATACTCCCTGGCACTGAAGGGAACTCTGTACCAGCAGAGATCTGGGTAGCGCACACAAAGTCCTTATCCACTTGTGAGACATCCATATGTGCAAAGGGACACCTCCCGCTGAGCAAACTAGGTTATGCCAGAGCTGAGCGCCCCAGGCCCCCTGCGGAAATTACAGTTCCAAGCGAGGCTGCTGTCCACATGGTCTTAAAAATGATCCGGAAAAATAGAGCACCAGGCCTCAATGGCCTGCCCGGCTCTCTTTTCAGGGAGGACATCAACTTTG
Organism: Calotriton arnoldi; assembly: GCA_963921515.1. Taxonomy (NCBI): domain Eukaryota; kingdom Metazoa; phylum Chordata; class Amphibia; order Caudata; family Salamandridae; genus Calotriton; species Calotriton arnoldi. The sequence goes on from CAWUFW010006882.1 coordinate 867,088, forward strand.
GTCTACAAACCTTTCAATGCTGTACGCGGAATGCAGGCTTTTGGAGGACGTTCCAGACTCTTGGAGGGGCTCACTGCTGCAACCAATTTTCAAAAAAGGTCCAAACACCTATCCCAAGAATTATCGGATGATCGCTCTGCTGGATATCGAGGGAAAGGCCTACGCAAGCCCCCTTCTGCAGGAACTAGCGGACTGGGTACACTCCAAAGGAATCCTGCCATTTTACCAAACCGGGTTTAGATCCAGGGGCTCTACTGTTGAAAACATCACAGTCCTGTCATATTTAGCCCAACAAGCAGTTGCCCGTCGCTCCCCCCCAGTTTTCACATGCTTCATTGTCTACTCAGCAGCCTTTGATGGGGTTGAACGTAACATCCTTTGGCGGCAACTGGGGGGGTGGAACATCTGCCCGAACCTACTGCGAGCCATCAGATCATTGTACTCGGGAACCTGGGTAAGGCTCAAACTCTGTAGGGAGTCAGCCATGAAAAAATGGCCACAGATCGGGGGCTAAAGCAGTCCTGTCTTCTGGCACCGATACTATTCAACTTGTACACCGCCGACTTGGGCCCGGCACTGCATGGGGCCTCCCTCACTACACCAAAAATTGACAATAAAATAATCCACCTAATGCAGTATTCCTACGATCTAGTTCTTCTGGACCACACAAAAAAGGTCTCCAATAAGTCCTTAATGCTCTATCCTGAATATAACACTAAGAACGAGCTGACAGCTAATGCGAGCAAATCCAAAATTGTGATCTTCGGAAGCCACCCAAAGAAAAAGCTCATTAAGTGGCGCCTGGGCACCTGGACTGTGTGCAAGGCCAAGGCGAAGGCTAAGGCGAAGGCACCTGGCTAAATGAGACTGGCCGCCCTGTGCTCCATCTACAAAAACTGCAGCTGAAAGGAAAGATGGTCACACATGCCCTTTGCAGGCTACATGCCACCTTAGATAGCCCAACAGCTACAGCAATACGAAGGGTACTGCGGGCCAAACTGCTACCATCATTTAACTACGTGCAACAGGCATTCCAGGGAATGCTCGTAGTAGACCTCGAGTAAATACAATGCACAACGTACAAAAAAGTATTTTGTTTGCCCGCATGCACAAGAAACACCTTGATCCGCCTTGAGTTCCACCTCATCCAACAAAAACTAGAAGAGTTGGCCACCTTAGCAAAATACTACTGCCTGGCAACTGTGGCCCCAGCTAACTCCATGAAGGCCATCATAAAAACCATATTCGCAAAACCAAACAATCCCTAGTCTGTCAAACTTTCAGCAGCAAAGGAACTACTGCACGTAGCCATCGAGAACTGGGATCCGAGCATAATTGACTATGCGACCATCAAATTATCAATAAAAAAGAAACTGCGCCTTCGTTCCTGCGCTTTAGACATGGAATCCCTTGCAGTCAGGGACTTTCACAAAACTCTGTGCTTTCCACAAGTACTACAAACAACTAAGCCCCACCTTACACAGGCCGTGGGGAGCAAGGCATTGTATTGGATCTTAGCTGTACGATTACATCCGCTTCCCATAAAAGAACTACTCCCAACCTGGAAAGTGCTTACAGACATCACAGAGTGCCATTTATGCAATTATAAAAGGGAGTCCCTGGCACATATACTGCTATGTTGCCTGGCCTTGCGGCAAGCCCGCCAAATCCATCTCAGACCCATACTTCTCCAATTGGGCACTTGCATAGCAAAGGATGCCATTTGCCAGCTTTATACTTTGGACACAGTGAAGAACATGGCCAATTTTGGCAAATTCATATACCAAACACGCACGCTTTTGAAAGAAAAAATGGCACACGCAGAGAGCGACTAACAGCCAGACGTGCCTTACTACATCAGAACCCCACCCTGTAAGGACCACTTCTCCTCAGTGCATGCAACATCACTAATGAACTGTATCGATTTTTATTATTTACTTGCTAATTACAAAGTCAGTACCGACTGTTTACATACCCTTTAGCCGGCCCGATTTTAAAGCCTGACTTTGCTTTTAACCTTTTATCTGTAATTTTGACTGTTATCTTGTGCTATATGTTTTAACTTAATATTTTAATGATTTTAAGTAATCAGACAATAAACGTATATTCATATTCATATTCCATGAAGGGAACTACTTTTGGGTTTAATTATGAGTCTGGCGATCCACGGACCACCAGACTTACGGGGCGTGGTGGTGGTGGTCTCCCAACTGCCCTATTACAATTTGGCCGGTCAGACCACCAAAGCCCTGCTGCAGCCGCCAGGCTGTTTCACCGCCATGAAAACTGTGGTGGAGAGGAAACAAAGGGGGCCTTAAAGGGCCTCAGCGCCATGTGGAGGCATGCAGGGGTACAATATGTGCCCCACCGTATGCATGCACCTCAGTTCCTGCACGGCATGGAAGAACTGTTTTTGGTGTTCCCATTGTTGTGCCCATTTTAAGGGCACCAGCGTGGGAACATAAAAAAAAGCCAGCTAGACACAAGAATTACTTGTAATCTGGCGGGCGGCCCGACCACGGTTTTGGCGGTGCGGCGGCAGGGCGGACCCGGCGCGCACCGCCAATCTCACTATCAGGCCTTTTGTGTGTGGATGTGCTCCTTGTGAAAGGGCAGCATGCCATAACTCATAGTGAAGTCATCCAATGACTGACGTGGGATGGCATGTTGCCCCTTGATGCATATTCGAATTTGTTGAAGAAAAAATGTGAATGGCACAACCACAGACAAATGGATGAAGAGTGGCTGAAAACTTCTATAAGTAACTAAGTCATGCACATGATTTCAGTAAAATCTAAAGGTCTTGACTAACACACTGGCCTAAGAAAGCCAATTTTTGTGCCATTGGCTGTCAGCTCTTTGCCTTTAAGAGAGAAAGAAGGAAAAAAGGAAAGAAAGAAGGAACCAAAGAAAGAAAAAAGTAAAGAAAGCTGGAAAGAAGGAAAGAAAGAGGAAGGAAAGAAAGAAAGAAAGAATAAATAAATAAATAAATAAATAAATAAATAAGGAATGTAGGCAAGAAATAAGGAAGGAAAAAAGGCAAGAAAGAAGGAAAGAAAGGTGGCAAGAAAGAAAGAAGGAAAAAAGGAAGGCAAGAAAGTAGGCAAGAAGAAAGAAAGAAAGTGCAATGGAAAGAAAGAAGGAAGGCAAGAAAGAACAAGAGAGAAAGGAAGACTAGAAAGAAGGAAAGAAAGAAATCAAGAAAGAAAGAATAAAGAATAGAAAGACAGATGGAAAGAATAAAGAAAAGAAAGCAAAACAAGACAGAAAAAATGAAAGAAGGAATAAAACCAAGAAACAAGGATTGAAAGCAGTCAAGAAGGACACAAAAGGGACAAAAAAGAAGAAAGAAAGAGATAAAGAATGAAGAAAAGAAAGTAGGTAAGAGAGAAGGATGAAAAGAAAAAAATTAAGAAAAAGGTAATCAAGAAAGAAGCAAAGAAGAAATAATTGAATTAAAGAAAAAAGGAATGAGAGAATAAATGAAAAATTAAATGAATAAAGGAAATCAAGAAAGAAGGAAAGAAACAAATAAGAAAGAAAAAAGAAAGAAAGGAAAAAAGAAAGAAAGAAGTGTTGCAAGTGCTGCAAATTAAACACATTATATACACTGATTTGCTTCCTAGGCAAAGTTTATTAAAGAAAAATAAGCATGTTCTGAAGAATTGTCAGCTTATGAATTCACATGTATAATATTGAACCTTTCGACAACTAAACACAAAACAGTTTCAAATGGACACAATCTGTTATGCTGTGAAATACCAGCAGAAAGATGAAGGCAGGCACGACTGGCACAGGTAAGAGCGGTGGGGCAATAGGGCGGGGCGGGGAGAAACACAGACAACGGGATAGGTATGATTAAATAAATAAATAAATAAAACCCCTTACCCCCTTGCTCACCGACATCACCGACTTGGAGGGAAACCATCAATATGGGTTGGAAAGTCTCCGACCAGCTGTCCGATGGCTTTCCACCGACATCGTAATCGGGCCCAAAGTGTGGAATGTAGCCTGTGCCATCACTTGGATCACTAGTATAAAGCACCCTGAGGTCACATCAGACTCTAATCACAAAGGGAACATCAAAGCAATAAATTAGAAACAAAACCATTGGCACAGAAGGGAATTAGCTTGTGTGGGGCCATGCTCCTTGTGAAAGAGCAAAATGCAGTCAGTCAAACTGAAGTTATCCAGTGGCTGAAATGGGCTGACCCCCTGCTACTATGCTGAGTGGGTGGAAGCAAAATATGAATAACACACACACAGACCAATTGATGAAGAAAGCTAGCTGAAAGCCTGTTTAAATAAATATAATGTACATATATATTTCTTTAAATCCAAAGGTCTTGGCTAAAGCCAGACCTAAATATTAGACTGACAAGCAGAGAGTCTTCACTAACTATTCTCCATTTCCCTTGCTTGTGTCCCCCTTGCCTCTCATAGCAGACGCCTGCAAAGAAAATGAGCAATGGTAGCCCCATCCTCAGTAGGGTATGACGACCATCACTGTGACCTTATGGCCCTTTGGCATACCAGTGGCCAGCACAGAAGTTTAAATCATGGGAACCACATCTTTTGGTGGGCAGGGACACCTGCGGTTTACAGCAGAGCTCTCACTCTATAAGGGCCCTAAGTTTCAAAGGGAGAAGAAAGTACAACAGTAAAGCAAAAAAGATATCCTTTAACAGTAGCAATAAAATGTAGTTGAACTGTAGATGTTTCTGTAATACATAAAAATATAAGTGTTGGAACTAACTTCTAATGAGTACTAATGGTTCCTACTCACCTTGAACTCTGCACTTTGAGCCACTAACCTCTTCCCCCGTCGCCCCCTCTAACTACAGTGTCAGGTGGTATTTGGACAAAATATTGAGAGACAGATATGTGAAAAACAATCGTGATATGAAAATATCATGATGCAGAAATATCGTTGTCAAGAATATAACTTTTGTAGGTAAGTAATACCGCTTTTCAAGAATATTGTTTTTAATATAATTTTCAATAATATAGGTGTTTAAAATATAATTGGTTCATTATTTTAATGTGTTTTTGTGCATATATTAACTTTATGTGTTTTTATTGTTTGCACAATTGCTATTCATTTTTAAAAATATAGGGGCCGATTATGATGGCGGGCGGACTTTGTCCGCCCGCCATCGCCCCGGTAAATGGGACCTCCCGCTATGTGTGCGGCGGTCCCGCACATGTGATTAGGATGCCACCGCCACGGTGGCAGTGGCATCCCCCATTTCCAGCATTGTGGCGGGCGGTGCTCACAACACCGCCCGCCACAGTGCTGGAAATGCATGTTGTGCATCTGCATGCACAACGTGACAGGCACCGCGCGGTGCCTGCCACCTTGTGCATGCAGATGCAGGGGGTACCATAGGTACCCCCATGTGCAGCCCCCACCCCCAACACCCTGGGGGCCCGCAGCGGGCCCCCAACAGCAAGACCGCGAGCCTTTCCATGGCGGCGACGCCACCATGGAAAGGCTCATCTCCGCCGGCATCATAATATGGATGGCGGTGTCTTGCAGACACCGCCACCATATTAAACCCTTTTCCGCCCGGTCGACTGTTCGGCCGGGCGGAAAACATGCGGACGGTCTTACCGTCTGCCGGGCTCCCCTCCGCCATGGTAATATGGCGGGGGGAATTTGTTGGCGGACGGGCGATCCGCCCGACATCGTAATCGACCCCATGGTTTGTAATTTTAAGTGATTAAGATATTTTGCTTTATTTGCTAATAGTCATTTATAGTGTTGTAGGGGAGTTGTTGGGTTTGTCAATCAATCAATCAATCAATCACAGAATTTATAGAGCGCACTACTTACCCGCGAGGGTCTCAAGGCGCTGATAGGGTGGGAAGTTAATTAAGTAATAATTCATTATTAATACATTTATAATTTTTAAGCAAGTATGTGATTGATACACATTTTGTACATTATCTTATATTAATTTATGTTATCATTAGTTTAGGTGTGGGTTGCTTGGTCTGTAGGGGTATAGGGAGGGAAGTTAATTAAGTAATAATTAAAAAGAATTAGTTCATACTTTTTATTATTATTGCAATTGATTCATAATTCTGAATATTGTGTAATAAATATATATTTGAGTTATGATTTAGGTGTGGACTGATGGGTTTGTATGGGTATAATGTGGGAAGTTTATTAAGTAATAATTAATTAACAATTCATTATTAATTGTTAATTAATTATTTAATTGATTAATAATTATGTACATTGTGTTATACTTATTTGTTTTAGTTATACTTTAGGTGTGGGCCACTTAGTTTATAGGGGTACAGGGTGGGAAGTTAATTAAGAAATAATTAAATAAAAGTTATTTTTAATTGATAATTAATTTAAAAATGTATTATTTACATAAATTGCTTAATTGTTTCTTACTTTTTAATACATATATTTTTGTGTACATTAATATTGTTTATATTACGAGGTTTTTTTAAATATACATTTTAAGGGTTATTCAAATATGTGTTTAAACTGAAGTACTTTCCCTACTATTGCGCAGACTGGAGTTGGAATAGTAAATGTAACCCTTCCAAAGTCAAACACTTTCCCTACTGTAGCACAGACTGGAGTGAGAATCATAAATCTTACCCCTCCGAAGTCCAATGCTTTCCTTACTGTTGCACAGACTGGAGTGGGAATTGTACATTTTACCCCTCTGAAGTCCAGCGCTTTCCCTACTGTAGCACAGACTGGAGTGAGAATAGTAAATTTTACCCCTAAAAAGTTCAACGCATTCTATACTGTTATACATACTGGAGTGGAAATAGTAAATGTAATCCCTCTGAAGGCCAACGCTTTCCCTACTCTTCATAGTATTTTTAGTAGGTGTGTTTTTTGGGGTTTTAAATTTGTAATATTTTATTTGCTGTCTAAATTAATTAATATACTTTTGTTATTGAATTTTTTACATTTGTAATGATTTTAATGTGTGTGCATTTCATATATATAAATATACATGCACACACATATATATACATATATATGTATATATATGCTTTATTTTCACAGTGATATATTTTAAATATTAAAACAATATAATGTAAAATAAATAAGTTTATTAGTTATGTTTCACTACATGTATATAGTTTGTGTGTTTATATAAATATATATTTATATATTGTATTAAATATTAGTGGAATTTATTTGATTTACTTTATATTAAAGGTATATATTAAAAGATTTAGCATTTAATACTTTAACCTCTAAGGGCATTATTACGTGTTTGATGGTCCGACTGCCATAGAACCGCGCCTGCTCCCTCCAGCAGCCCACATCGCTGGCAGTCCAAAGACCGCCGTATTAGAAGTTGACCACGTGGCTGGTGGTGTGGAGGCGGGGATCTTGTGGAGATGGTGAGTACTTTTCCAAATATATCGATGCCTGTGTGTGCATTTCGACTGCATATGTGTCGGATGCACACATACGCATCATATATGTGGAAAAATACCATATACTCATTACCAGGGTTCAGCCCATATGTGGGCTGTCCTGGCAATGGGTATATGGTATGAAAAAGACTCACCTATATATCGCAGCACACGGTCGCAATCCTCAGGGTGAAGATCCTGCTGTGAAAGGGGGACGTGGAGACAGGAATCCACATTGGGCTCTGCTTGGAAGAAGAAAGTGGTGAGTATACACCCCAAATCCATCGTCACCACCACCTTGAAGCAAGCCATCAGACTGCTGCAGATCAGGCAACTCATAATACGCACGACGGTACAGCTACCCCATACCGCCCTATGGCAGCTGCCTTTCACCATTCGCAAACCCGATGGTCGGCGGTCTGCTGGTGGTCTGCTGGCGGTCTTGGTGGTCCAGTGGTAGCCTTCCCAAAGCCAATCTGCCCAAGTCGTAATACAGCAGTTTCCGCCAATCGATAAGGCGGTCCATGGGACCGGGAAACTCATAATAAGGCCCTATATATCTTTATATTTAAAAAAAATGATATTTTTGTATATTTTATGATGATATTAGTGTCAACGATATTTTTGTACTTACCATTATAAGTAAAGGGACACAATTTTTTGTGAACAATATTTTTGACACATTATTTGTGTTAAACAATATTGTTTACCACAATATAGTGTCAGTGATCCTGTCAGGTGCCTACCTGCTTAAGTTGAACCTTTCTGGTTACTATGGCACTGGAAAAGATTATCATTGAGCAGGAGGGTCATATCACTATTCCTTTCTGTCCTTCACAATTTAAGAAGCAATTCAGCAAGGTGATCTTTAAAATACTTGAAACTAAGCATCATCATCTTCATTTATTTTGAAGTTTTCTACACCACTTCAAATGTGTTTTTTGTGTAGGGTTCTTGGTGGGAAACACTTTCAACCACCGAAGCTTTTGCGATGGTAAGATGTGTACCTACACATGTGTCACAATATTATAATTTGTTTCTTAACGATTGTCCTCTTGATATCCCTTGAAAAAAAAGCAGCACATTCATAATAAATCACATTTTAGGCAAAAATGATTAAAAAATATAATGCATTCCTGATCAAAGTTTAACATTTGTAACACTGTTTTGCATGAATAGAGCTTTCATAAGTTCTAAGACAGATTTAGTCAAAGAACATCCTTTTCACCTTGTTATTGTTATCGGATTTCTCGGATGGTAGAAATGAGCAGAGAAATGACAGATAACAGTCATGATTTTATTTGAAGACTTCATCAAAAGTTCTTTCGGATTCTGCATGCAGGGCCAAGCTTTGCAAAAGGTATGAATGTCAGTCTCCAGATTGAAAAATAAATCCGGAATAGATATTTATATTCGAGTGGCATCAAAGGGATATTTGGCAAAATGCACATTAGAGAAAGTGGCCTGTCGCATCATTACAGCTCATATTTCACTGAGGAAGTAGGTTAAACTAAAATGAAAGATTCTGGAGCTCATATGATCTTTCTTTTTCACGTGAACTTTCATCAGCATCTGATGTGGGCAGGTCAATGCTGCACCAGGAAAACGTCAAGATCATGTTTGCAAAGTGAAGTCCATCTTTTGAGAGTATTTGACAGAAATTGTCGTCAAGGTAAAAAAAAAAATATTTACTGCTATATATGATTTTAAGGCAGTATCTTCTGTACACCTTTCATCTTCCAGATTCAACATTCAACTCGGGGTCTGATGACATCATAAACCTAAAGGCTGAAGAATGAGTATTTTGTAAATCCCGAGACGACAATGAATAAGGGATAAAGTGCCCCCTGCAGTACATGATAAGGATATTGCAAGTCACTAAGGGGCTGATTACGATGGCGGAAGGATCGTCACCCCCAGCCTCGCGGTGGCGATCCTTCCATCAATTGACAGCAATTTTTCCACCGCCGAATTACGATGGCGGTGGGAATCGCTTTTGGACCGCAGCGGTCGCAAAGACCGTCCGCCACTGAACCGCCACAGGCAATCGTTACGATTGCCTGGCGGAGCGGCCAGCATGCTGAAAATGGTGGCGGAGCCTAGCAGGCTCCGTCCGCCGAATTACGATGCTGGCGGTAGCCAGCCTTTCCGTGGCGGGTAAACCGCCATTGAAAGGCTGGCGGGGATTGGTTTCGGGGGCCCGTTGCGGGCCCCCCTTGTGTTGGGGGGAGGTGTTTGTGCACTGGGGGTTACCCATGGTACCCCCCTACATTTCAGTGCACTAAGTGGCAGGCACCGTGTGGTGCCTGCCACGTAGTGCAGTGAAATGCACAACATGCATTTTCAACATTGCGGCGGGTGCTGCTGTCAGCAGCAACCACCGCAATGTTAAAATGCAAGATGCGTCCGCCACGGTGGCGGTCGCATCATAATTTGGTGTGCGGAACCGCCGCATGTATTGCGGACGGTCCCGGTTACCACCATGATGGCGGACGGACTCCAGTCCGTCCGCCATCGTAATCAGCCCCTAAGTACCATAACCATATGGAGGAAAGAGGCCAAAGGCTGAGTTCCTTTATTAGGTTATGGAACTCCGAAATGACTTGCAATGTCCTTATCAAGTACGACAAGGGGTACTTTATGCCACAAAATACATGGTCACACCATCATCTTTCCCATAAACCCCCTAAAACCTTGGTGCATATCTCTTTCATTTGAAAGAGAGGGCATGTTTACAAACATGAAGAGTCAAAACAGAACCTCTACTGCAAAATTAAACACACCAAGAACCTGTTAGATTATCTATTGAAAAAAAGATATTAGAAACAGTTCAATACAAGTCAGGTTTTTAAAAAAAAAAAGAAAAAAGCTGAAAGTTCGGAATGTGTAGAAACATTCAGAAAGCTTCTAACTTTTCTATAATTATATAAGGAATGCAAAAAATCATAAACATGTTCCTTCTGCAAGTCATTGTAAGCTAGAACAAGCATCTGCAATGCAATAGGTCTCGCATTGACGCAAGTTTGAGCTATTGGCATTGTAAATGACACTGCCTTTTATTTATGTTTTGGTTTTTTAAACATAAATAAAAGGCATTGTCATTTACAATGCCAATAGCTTAAATTCTCGCAAATGCGAGACCTATTGCATTCCAAATGCTTGAAGGCATCGCTGAGTTGCCCCCTTCTGTCTCCCTTGGCCCCTGAAGAGCTCCCTGTTTGCTATGAGTTACATAAACAAGCCGGTGGTCACAACTGCACGAGAGACCCTCCTGCAGTAAGAGAAACTCATTAAAGAAAATAGTGCTTACAGACTAAAGAAGACGTACCGTGTAACAACCGAAGTAAAAGGGCCAGCCTTTATGGGAGGTTACAAATGAAGACAAGGCGGTACTAAGGAGGGACTAACTGGCCTAATAATGAATAAGAAGCCAGCATTTACGAAGGACAATGACACAAGCCAATGACAAATATGGGCGAAGAGTGGCGGAGCTTCAAGTCCATACTCGAATACAGCATGGCTCGCAGCGCATGTGCTGCCCAGGCTCGACCTAAAAAGGATACAAACCCAATGAACACTAGGAGTGTGTAGATTCCACTACGCAAATGGGTTATTTTAAAGTAATGACTTGCTGAATATGCCACATGCCATAGCACCATTTAAGAGTTTACCAGCAAATGAAACAACATGGAACAAGGGTCCTAGACTCATTTGGTTTCCCACTTAACCATTTCTCTGGAAGGGTTTAACACTTGGAGAAATCTGGAATGCCTTCAGCAGTCAACGATGTCCAAGCAAAAAAGATATATAAGCCCTCAAGCCCCATGTATCCCCACTGTCCCCTGTACAGCGCTCCGTTGCTAGCGAGGGAAGTCTGTGCTTTAGAAATATCAAAACATGCACATATAGGATACACAGATATAAAACGTGCACTGGTTTCATGACACACTCACAACAGAAAACACCTAGCAGTACAACAAGGATCCAGAGTCAGAAATGTTCGCAGGGAGGTTATAAACACACCACTCCTTCAAGCTATTATTCACCTGACACTTAGGCATCAGCACCCCACGTAGGTGAAACGTGATTCTCAAACATTGAGAGTGTGGGTTAGCAGCAGCACACCAGGCGGATGCCACACATGGCTCAAGAGTCCGACTGCAGTCAAACTACAGTTGTATTACATCCAATAAACAGATCTAACAGGCCACACCCTTCTCTCATTTTGTACCTTGCAGATTTTTTTCATTTCAGAAACTACATTTTAACCCTGAGATCAAGGTCAATCCTCGCTACCACTGCAAAAAGTGTTTCAAAATAGAACTGGAGAAGAAATTAAATACACTGCGACCGATCCATAAAACTGCATTCCTTTTCTAATTAGTCACATCCATCCTCTTCCCAGGATAGATGGCCTTGTACAATAAAAAGTAAGCAATGTTAGCATAGCATACACCAATTTAACTTCTTCCCTTGGGCATTCCAACAGGGCCTTAATAGACACACCCCTGCCTCCTTTGGACCATGGATTGGTTCAAAATCTTTTATTTAGAGAAGCTGCACCTTCTGCATCTTAGAGCTAACCAGAATACCTTTCCGCCACAAATTCCCTACGAACATATCTCGGGAATGCCAACATTAGGAAAAGTGGAAATGTAATGTAGTCTTTTAAGGGTCTAACAGTTATTGCCTCTTGTGTCCCCACATCCATTTGAATTAGCAACATAGAGAACAGAAGAGGATGATTTAGGTGGCATGCAGTCTGAGGGGCCTGAAGTAGTTGGGCAAGTGTAGGTCGTGAGACTAATTTCATGTTTGCTGTAGGACAGAAAGAGATAGATAAGCAAATAGCTGGAGAGCTGAATATTGGGGAATAAGATTCACCACTAATTTCCTAAGAGCCCCCCCAAGATAGCAAGGCCATTTACAAGGGACCTGGCCACAAGACTAACTGCACATCCACTGGAGGGCTCTGAAACAGCTCTGTTGGTATACAGACTGAGAACTCACATAGCGGGTATCGAGACTGACGGAAAGTGGACTGTGATATTTTTCTGAGATGACCAGGGTTCTGCCGGATCGCTGTTTAACAACCCACAAGACTGCTCAGTCCGTGCACCAGTGGGTGGTTGCATGTGGGTTGCAAGACTACATGCAGCTCCAGTTGCCCTGAAGCAGCTCAGACAGCAGCTTTATACCAGCCAGCGAGAGAGTATGGCAGATCAGCTTGTGGCTCTGGACAAATCGTCCAGTGTCCATTATTTTGCAGCTAGACAACATCCACTGAGGGAACCCAACAAAACAAATGTCAGCCACCGCTCAGCCAGAGGCCCAGATATTGAGCCACCAGAATTGAAATAGTATGTCCAATGCAGTGCTCCCAGACAGCTTGGCCTGTGTACAGCCAGAAGGACCAACATGACCTATTGTTGTACCAGCTAAGCGCTTGGTACAGTTCTGCAAGCTTTACCATATAACCCCTGCATTGGCCAACGACAACACAGACACACTTGTTGGTGAGACCAATAGGGCACAGCCCATCAACATGGTCAAAGTGCAGCCAACAGAACAAGGCAGTAACTGACTGCCACACGGTTCCAGGCTCTAACCTCGAACAATGGCATGGTGGCGAGGGACTCTTAGGTCACATCTCAAAAACGACGGATCTGATCAATACAGTGTTTAAAGATGGCTCCTACTGGTTTAATCAAGCGCACCTGTATAGCTCTATCGGGTCAGAGTTTCCAGGGAGTCGTTGTTGTGTGTGTTTGTGACTGAATTCAGTGTACTCTGGGCCCTTGCTGTTTGTCTCCTTACAAGCGACTGAATAGCCAGGTAATTGCACATTCATGTTGTCCGGGGTTTATTTTCAGAGTTGTGTTGTAATGGCTGCTGTTGTAAGAGGTAATTGCCATTGTGGTGCTTTGTTAAGGCCCACAGCATTCCTTTTACTGGTGCGTGCTGGGTGGGTGTTTAGTCTGCCATTTGGTGTGGAGTGATACATTGATTGTGAACAGTAGGGCGCGTGAGCTCAGTGAGGTTCAAGTATACAGTGCCACTGCAGTGAGTCGCAAGAGCGCAGTGCTGTTTAATGTGTTCCACTGGAAGTTATGACGAACTCTATTACTATTATTTATATCTGCCCTTCCGTAAGGTAATATCCTGAATGTACATACCCCGTGGCACTGTGTCATATTATTGTTCCTAAACATTATTCGGAGTTTTTGACTGGAATACCCGAGTAAAGAAATGCAGCACTCTCCCTATTTTCTTTCTTTGCGGACACCAATGTAAAATTAACCAGTTTAGAAATCAGAATTTGCATCCACGAAATACATTTGACAATCACATCTCGGCACACTTATCCTAAAAGCAGAACGTTTTAAAAGGCCTCGGTTGTTGACATATAAATGAACGTTAAAAAATCGCATTAAATCTAATGTAACTCAATAAACATGTCAGCATCTTTCAAAGGTGTCAATCTGTTAAACAAGCATGGAATCGAAACCTGTGGTGCGCGCGCACCACAGAGGAGCCGAACGCGGGAATCGAAACCAGTGGTGCGCGCGCACCACAGAGGAGCGGGGGGCGAGGGAGCCTGTCGTCTGTGCCGCGCGCTGATGCGCGTCCCTAGACACGGACGGGAATGGGCGGAGCAAAGGTGGGACATGCGCCCGCCTTTGCCCAATTGTGTGCCGTTTTTTTTTTTAAAAGCACGCTACAGCCAATGCCAGCCTGCGAAAGCAAAACCACACGCACAAGCGTGTGGTTAGCTTTCTGAAGCCCATACAAGAGGTCTCGCGCTGCGCGAGCAGTGCTGCGCACTGCAACGTTAGGCGCGAGACCTAAAAACAGAGCAGAAGAAAGAAAAGCAACATTTAATTTTCAAATCTTTAAACCGCTGCTCTTTGACCTGAGCTGCCTTTCACTGCTTTCTCTGGCAGCAGGCTTTGTGACCTCAGAACTCGACCATGATAACTTATCACACATGGGTTCTGACATCTTTTCTCTATTATAGGCGACTGTTTGTGTCAGAATTCTGCGATTTTAAAGAAATTATAGACAGGTTTATACAGGGATTTCAGAATCCCATGTATTATAGTACCATCTTACACATATTACTTGTTATATTTTTTTTTAAACTACATGTTTACATTGGGAACTTAGCTTGAGAAGGTAGATTTCTTCAAAGTGCTGCTAGCAAGGGGCATTGCTAAAATGTAGAATATTTACTATACCCTTCCTGAATTGTTGATAAAGAAATGACAATGCTGATGTCCACGGGAATTCGGAATTGGAACTGCTATACATTTATTAAGCGCTCGTTCACCAATAAAAGTATCTTGGCGCTAGAAACAGTAACCAGGAGATAATATCAGGGAGGCGGTCATAACATGCTATGGCCAGCAAAACAAATACGTTATTTTTAGTCTTTCTAAATGCTAAGGGAAATGGAGTGGTCTTGATGTTTAAGGAAAGACCATTCCAAAGTTGAGGGTTGAAAAAGTATAGGGCAAGGCCACCAGATCCATAGTGATTGACACAAGCAATTGAGAACAACATTTGAGCGTTAGAGCACAATCTTCTCACTTGGTTGTAATGGGTGAAGTGCATGTTGAGAGGTGAATATTCTATGTCACTGTAGGCTCTATGCATAAACAGAGGCCCCGATTCACAAAGGTAAACTGAGACTAAAGTCTAACTTTACGACTTTCAGTATTCACAAAGGGCATTTATGAGTAGTAAAGTTAGACTTTTGTCTCAGTTTACCTTAAGTTTTGGTCTTAAGTGTAACTGAGACCAAAAGCCTAGTCTGAGTTAAACTTAGGACCAAAACTTAAGTTAAATTGAGACAAAAGTCTAACTTTACTACTCATAAATGCCCTTTGTGAATACTGAAATTCATAAATTAAGACTTTAGTCTCAGTTTACCTTTGTGAATTGGGCCCAGAGACTTTTAAAGATAATTATTTGTTTCAAAGGGCGTCAGAGATTGATTCTTGACAGAGTGCCATTGTCAAATGTTCTTATATTGAAAACTAGCAAATTTTGAAATCTCTTAAGTTGCCACAGTGAGGATTAAGGCAACGCAAGATTGAGGATGTTGTAATAGCCAATCTTGAACAGAATGGACGTTGAGACTACCTAAGTATGGAGACGGTGAGGCAAGAAAAGAAGCAGCTTCCTTAGTAGTCTCAAATAGGAGAAACAAATAGATGTAATTTCATTAGTCTCTGCTTGAAAAGATAATTGTGTGTTAAGCTCAATTCATAAGAATTTGATTCCAGATGCAGGAGGCAGCATTTAGGCCAGGGAGTATATAGCCTTTTACATTGCATGCGTTTACAACGCATGCGATTACAACACGGTCGTTACAACGACCGCGTTGTTACATCACAGTACCATTACAACGCAAGTCGTTACAACGTCTTGCTCTAGGGGGCGCGCTGGACTTAGGAATAGTATAATTTACTATTCCTACTCCAGTGTGTGCAACAGTAGGGAAGGTGTTGGAATAGAAAATTATACTATTCCTTAGTTTAGTGCGCCCCCTAGAGCAAGTCGTTGTAATGACTTGCTTTGTAATGGCACTGCGATGTAACAACACGGTCGTTGTAACGACCGCGTTGTAATCGCATACATTGTAACGCATGCGATGTGATGGTTGTTTCCCGGCCAGGGATTGTTGTGCCTTTAGTTAGTGCTATTGCCAACTAGCAAACTTTCAGATTTACTGGCATTGCGATAGAGTGAGTTGCATGCCAACCGGCACTGAATGCCTGAGAGACAGATGGTCTATTTGGCTGTGGAATGGGGGCTTCGATGATCAAGGTATGTATGTGTATTATCAGCCTAGGAAATAGCAAGTTGACCAAAGGATCTGATTATTTGGATCAAATGGTGAATATAGATGTTAAATAGCATGGGAGAGGGAGAGAGAGAGAGCAAGAGAGAGCGAGAGAGAGAGAGAGAAAGAGAGAAATGGCCTCTGGTACTTCGCAACTCATTGGTGGAGATGAAGAACAAAACGATGAGAGTGCTAAAATCTGGGTCCATCCTTCAAGAAAGAAGGAAAACCCTGCTAGGACTGACCCCTTAAAACCTGTCTCACCAATGCGGTTCACAAGTGCATTATGGTCTGCAGTATTGTATGCTGCCATTAGCCATTAGGCTAATGAACTCTGAGTCATTATGGTCTAGTATGAATATTTTTTTAATGAGTGCAAGGGCTTGGACAGTCTCAGTGTACCTGCCAGAGTGGAAACCTACTTGCAAAGGATCCAGACAGTTGCATTATTCAAAGTGATGTGCTAGCTTCTTGTGTTTTTTACCCAGGGCTAGAAGGATGGTTATTATCCTACAATTCTCTACCTGAGCTCTGTCTAAATTGTCTTCTTTGAGAAGTGGCTTGACTAGTCCCATTGCCTGCTCCTGAGGGGTAGTTTGAGAGGAAACAGACAAGTTAAAGATGTTAGTGATATAAGAACTAGTTCCTGAGAGCAACAATGTTGGAAGAATACCGGGAAAAGGTCATCTGGGAGCCAGATTTAGTAAGCCTTAGCAAAGATGCAACTTTTTCCTGGTTGATAGAGTGAAACGGGACTAAGGTATGGAAGAAAAGGGGCACGCATAGGAAAAAATAGGCACTAGGAAGTGTGGAAATCCATGCTGGATTGCCCACACCCATTGTGCACTGAGGGTTGGCTTCAGGGCTTTTACTCAGCCCTGCATGCAATCCTTGCGGATAGTCAACCTTGTGCCATCATGCAATGCCTGCTGTGCACAGCCTTTAGCACTCAGCATTGTGTTTTCCATGCTCCTAAGCCCCTATCACCTGTAACCTACGGTTCATTGTAGGTAAATGTCTGCCATTCTAATTTGTTTAGTTAAAAATTGGGGCTTTACCCCTGCAAATATTTTTTAGGTTACCTAAATATTGTATCTGAAACACAGACGGGTCAGTTTTCAGTGAAAAAATGTGATATGTCCAAGTTGGGGTTTGGGCCCTTTCCTGTCATGGGCACTAGCCCTACGTACACAAGTGAAGTGCCACTTTTATCGGGAGACACGTGGAAATATAGAATAGTAGAACATCTGTTATTGCCAATTGTATTTCTCTGAATTTGTGCCTTCCAAATGTAAGCCAGTGTGTAAGAAAGAAGACATTTTAAAAAATGCCCTCTGAATCAGATGCTAATATGGGTACCCACAAATTCAGAAATGTACAAATAACCTCTGCTCCTAAACTCTGTAATTGGTGTGTATTTCAGAAATACATAGGTTTTCTTGATACCAATTTTTAATTCTTCAAATTTTACCATATAAATTGCTCTATACCCGGTACACAAGAAAAAACATTGTAAGGTGAAGTTTAGTGGTTGGATCTCAGTACTTTGAGTTCTTGGAAAACCTACAAACCCTATATATCCCTGCATCAAGAAAAGACTAGCAGGTGTAATGGTATTTTGCTTTTGTAAATCATCTATCATGACAAGAAGTTACAAATGAAAGCAATGTCACAAATGGACATTTTTTCCTATTAATTTTCAATATGTTTTTGAATCAACAGTTAGTTTCTTTGGAAGAACCTTTAGGGATCTAAACAAATGACCCCTTGCTAAATTCAGGATGTTGTTTACTTTTTAAAAATCTATAGCTTTCCGGGATCACCCATGGCTTTCACCCCGGTTTCTACCACAAACTGGAAGTAGGTTGAAAACACAGAAATTTGGAAAAATGGGTTGCCTCTGTGAAAAATTCCAAATCTTTGGCGAAACAAAAGGTTTTTTGATTCATCTCTGCATGTTCCTGAAAGCTGGGAAAATGGTGACTTTAGCACAGCAAACCTTATGTTGATGCCGATTTTAAGAAAAACAACAGACACTTTTTTGAGGCACACTTTTTTTCTATTTTTCACCAACCCCCCCATTTTTAGCTATATTTTGCCTATTTTCTCAGTCCCCTCCAGGGGAATCCCCAAATGCTCAGCACCTTTGGAATCCCGAGGATGCTGAAAAAAGGAAGCAAATTTGGCGCGGATACCTTATGTGAAAAAAAGTTATGGAGGCCTAAGTACGAACTACCCCAAATAGTCAAAAAAGGGCTTAGCACTCTATGGTGAAAAGGCCTAGCAGCAAAAGTGTTCAAAAGGTATGAAATATTTAGTTACCTCTAACAAGCCAAAAGCTGCAAAATATACATCCATTAAAGAGGCGTTCATGAGCTAAAACTCAGAAAGAACCCACTACTCAGCAAAAACTAATGCTGACACAACTATGCCGCTAAGCCAAAAAATGTCGACACCAGTGAATAAAGCTGATTTACATTTGTTAATGTAAGAATTCAGAAAGGAGGTAACTACTTTACAACAAGAAACTAACAAATCCATCAGTGATCCAGAATAGAAAAACTCGTTTAATCACTTAAATAGAACTGCAGCAGCCACATGCGAGAACAGAAGTCGCAGTGGCAGAACTAAACACTATCCTCAGCACAACGAAAGCTTGGAAAACTCTTAGTACACAAGCGGGCAAAGCTCCATTGTATGCACCAGCACTGCCACTTTTACATCATCAAGCATTGTTGGTCACTCAGGAGCCTAGAGCACTTTCCATAGTGAGTGAGGCAGGATTGAAAACGATGGGAGATGCATACCCCAAGGGGACTTTCATTACATTTGAGGGTTTCTTGGACACAAGGAGACATACCCCACTTCTGGTGTTTACATACCATGGGTTAAGAGTAGCTATAAGAGCACTATATCCTTCCTTTCCTCAAGAACCGGAAACACTGTGGTCATTGCAGCTACTTCTTGCCAGTACAGATTGCAAGAAACTAATCACCAAGATGTATAATGCTTGCAAGCATGGAAAATTTAAGTCTACAAATACTGCTTTAGATAGATGGAATGTTCAATTGGAACCCCCACTGACTCTAGCCAAATGGGAATTCTGATGTACTTTAATGGATAGACTTACGCCCAACTGTAATTTGAGGATCACTCATTTTAAGTATTTGCAACACATGTACTATTCTCCCCCTCAGTTAAAAAAAATATGGGCTGCGAGCAGATGCAACCTGCTCCCACTGATGTCACCCAGTGGCAGACTTCCTTCATTTAGCTTGGGCGTGTGGATCCATTCACAGCTACTGGTTGCAAATTACACAAACCCCTCTCTAATATGGTGATGGAACGGGTAGAATGCAACCCCCATATATGCCCATTGGGCCTGGTTAAACCCCTCCAACCAGCAAATCGTAGACTGGTGGCAGTGGCACTACTGCTTGTTGATCGGCGAGTATCAATCCACTGGGACGGGAAACAATCCCCAAAGTTTGAAATGTGGATAAAAGATTTAGCATATTGTAAAGAGCAAGTGTCTAATTATGCAGAGGAACTCCCATGGGCATTGAGGCCCAAAGACATATGGGGACCTTTTATTACCTACTTGTTGACAAATATAACTGCAGATTGTACTTGATGATTTTTCTTCTTCTCAACGTAATGGACAACTTTGGATGATGTACGAGAGGGTGCTGGTCTATCGAATGCTACATTTGTCAGACATGGTAATGGATTGGAATCTGTGTTGTAACTTTATAACATGTCTGGAAAATTAAGAAAATAAAACAATAAATAAAACAAAATAAAATTGCAGCAGAATGGAACCACAAACAAGATGCTCTCTTTGAGAGAGTAAAACACACACAGGTGATGGACGGAATGCAGAGCAAATCAAACATTCACCCCCAGTCAGTATATCTGGGTTAAATCCATTGTTCTTTTAGTCACCATGCCACCACAGTTTAGACCCAGCCATATGCAAATCAGTCTTGACACTGTGCCTCATGAGAACAGTCCAGCCCGAACGGCCAAGCCAGGTCCTCCCTTGACCGAAAACAAGCATCCTGGGACCAGTTTCAGGGCATCACCCCTCATCAGCCAGTCTAGCTTGAATCCAGTGACAAAGTTAGCCCAGGACCCACATCTGGGCATACCCGGTGCACTTAGGGCGAGAAAGCAAAAGACACACAGATGAAGGATGGAATGCAGAGCAAATCAAACATTCACCCCCAGTCAATAGATCTGGGTTAAATCCATCGTTCTTTTGCTCACCATGCCACCCCAGTTTAGACCCAGCCATATGCAAATCAGTCTTGACACTGTGCTTTTTGGGAACAGTCCAGCCCGAACTGCCAAGCCAGGTCCTCCCTGGACCGGAAACAAGCATCCTGGGACCGGTTTCAGGGCATCACCTCTCATCAGCCAGGCTAGCTTGAATCCAGTGACACAGTGAGCCTGGGACCCACGTCTGGACATACCCGGCGCACTTAGGGCAAGAACGCAAAAGGCACACAGATGATGGACAGAATGCAGAGCAAATCAAACATTCACCCACAGTCAATAGATCTAGATTAAATCCATTGTTCTTTTGCTCACCATGCCACTCCAGTTTAGACCCAGCCATATGCAAATCAGTCTTGACACTGTGACTCATGGGAAACAGTCCAGCCCGAACAGTCAAGCCAGGTCCTCCCTGGACTGGAAACAAGCATTCTGGGACCGGTTTCAGGGCATCACTCCTCATCAGCCAGGCTAGCTTGAATCCAGTGACACAGTGAGCCCGGGACCCCAGACTACTGTTTAAGATACTAATACTGTATCTCTTGAATGTGATGAACTAGAAAAATAATTAAACCACCATTTGTGTTAGTTATTAAAATTCCAATTGAATGGTGAAGTCACATAAATATTAAGGAAACAACTTTTAGAATGTTGCCGTTCACCTGCCTGAACTGTCGGAGGGCTAATTAGCGCAAGTCTGTGCCATCTTTCAAACTGTGCTCAAACTCAAGAATAGGTGTGAACGAGGAGTGAAAGGTATCCCAGGAGGAAATAATAAGCTGACCTCAATGAGCAGACGGTTCCTCTAAACTCCGCAGAATATTCAGATTAGGGGGGCTGTAGTCATGTTTTGACACCACACTGTCAAATCCTACTTGACAGGTCTGTTGAGCCACATGTAACACTTGGGGCATACTTGAAAGGGAGAGAACAGGATGCCAAGATAATTCTTTTGTATCCCTTGTTTGGTTACTGAAGGACCCAGCTTTTGTCTTACCATACTTCTGTGTCTGAGTTTGATGTGGGTTAAGTGCTTGCTTCAAACTGGATTTGAGTGTTAAATGTGGGAGGACACTAAGATTACCGTAGTACACTCCTCACTCACATTCCCAACCTCATAGACCAGGTTTAGTGTTGCAAAGTTGATTTTGCCGAGACACATTGCATTTTGGACCTGTTTGCATTATATATATTTATAAACACAAATCATAAAAAGTGGGTGTGAGTGGGGCTTCCTTCCGAAAAGCACCTTAATTACATGAAAAAAGTGGGGCTTTGGGTTAATACATATATAGGTATTGTAGAGAAAAAGCATCTAGGTGAACCTTCCAGAAGCCAACAAAGAGAAACATTTCTCAAGAACAATTGCACCTTAAAAAACAAGCATTTAAAAGTCAATTTACAAAAAGCCATTTTATGAACTGGTTTCTGTGAAATGGTAAATGCCATTCAACTTGCACGTTTCGATTAAACAAATTTAGGTGAAATGGTTTCTCGGTAAAAGTATTCAATGAGATTGATTTCTATAAAATCACATAAACCCCTCTGTGCGGCTGATCTGATTTTAACACAAAAAGCTTTTCCTTGTTTTAACAGCCGGAATTTAAATCACTCTACTGTGGCATTCTCTATGTAAACACATTATGGGCCAGATTACGATGTTGTTAGGAAAGCATTTCCACCGACTCGGTTCCGGAATGCTTTCCGAACGACTGGGATCGGGGGAGTCCGACCGAGTGATTTGGATCCATCCTGATGCATCTGGATACGATTCGGTCGGAATCCCATTGACTTCAATGGGAGCCTGTGTCCGAACGTAAACACAGGCTCCCATTGAAAAAAGGGGTGGTTGGGGAAAGTCGTGCACCCTGTGGCGGGCAGCCCATGTTGCCTGCCACAATGTGCATGCACGGGTATGGGAGACCCCTGGGTACCCCCACAGGCCCAATTCGGAGGGCCCCGGGTGAAGGGGGCCTCCTAAGGGCCCCCAAAGTCTGACTCCCACAGCCGTTTCGTCTCGGCCAAACCGATCCGGAACGGTTGTCCGAATCAGTCATCCTACTAGCTCATTCGGAAACCGTCTCCATTGGGCTGTATTATTCGGCTCCGAACGACTCGGGCTGCCTGAATCCCATTCGGAACCGATTCAGACAGCCCGGACGGCTCCCTTTCATCGTACTCGGTCGTCCAGAAAGGTGACCGATTCGGTCAGAAACAAGGCTTCCGAATCAGATTCGAACAAATCAAATGCCGTTTGGAGCCTTTCCTGACGAGATCGTAATCGGCCCCTATATTGTGATAGTGAAGTTGTTGGCAAGCTAGTAACCCAGAATAAACTCAGGGTAGCTAAAGCATAGGAACCATCAAGAAAATCTTTTGCCAAGAAGTGCATATTGCCGCAAGAGTTTTTATTAAACATTTAATTCTTGAAATGACTGAGCATTTCCAGGGTTGGACTGAAAATAAATGTTTGTTTACAATTCCTTACTAGATAGTTCTTTCACAAAACATAAGAGGACACAAACAATTGATCACATAACAGTGCCATTCTTTAAATTCATCAAATGCCAGCACATTCCTACTACCAATAACCATTCAAATCGAAAAAACCCTCAGGGCTCTGATGTTATCTTCAGTTATCACCCAGTTTTTTTCTCAAACCTAGAATAAGACACAAACTGCCCAAGAATTAGCACATTTCAGAATACGCAAATCAGCATTTTGCGCAATTTCCTCTTACCTCTGTTTG
This sequence comes from Calotriton arnoldi, assembly GCA_963921515.1. NCBI lineage: Eukaryota > Metazoa > Chordata > Amphibia > Caudata > Salamandridae > Calotriton > Calotriton arnoldi. The sequence continues at coordinate 890,364 of CAWUFW010006882.1, forward strand.
AGTCAGATTTTACCTGCAAACAAATCTGGAGAGTAAACACTCTTATTGAGTGCAGTTTGTATCTGATTTGTGAGGCCCACTCCGGGAGTCTGTGCCAGAAACCAGATTGAAGGTGCAATGCATTCAGTGAAACACACAAAGTAATGGGAGGCTGCGTGCAATAAGTCTAACCACTGGCAATAGCTCAGGTAGCACTGCAACCAATTGTTCTTTTGCTCAGCATGCAATCTCAGTTTGGACCCAGCCATATGCAAATCAGTCTTGACCTGCACCTCGTTAGAACAAACGAGCCCAAACTGCCAACCCAGGTTTTCCCTGAGCTGGAACATCAGCAACCCAGGACCAGTTTTGTCCTAGTTATATGTTCAACAGCCGGGTACTAAGAGCGTTAGAGCAATTGAATGCAAGATCAGGTCGCTTTTATGTGTGTGTTTTTTAGGCACATGATTTACCCAGGATCAGAGGATGGTGAACTGACGCCGAGACTCGAATTTTGTTCCCTCATTCCAAAAGTCAGCAACTCTGACCGTAAGGCCTTATCTCCCCCCAGCTATTTTTATTTATTATTTTTTGGTTGTGTACTGGCTGTCCAGGTTAGGTATAAGAGCTACCACATTACTAGTTTTAGTAGATGAGTTAATTGGCACCCAATAAGGACCAGTGGTCTCAATTTACAGGCCAAGAAGGTTGCTCCTTCTTGGACAATTATTTCAAAGTCCTTATCAGTGCACGGCATACCCTTCCCCACTGGACATGGTGAATTACATCCCCTCTCCTCGTTTCATAGCATAATGGACCATGGGACAAAGCAGGCCCCTCTGGAGGGCTAGCGGTTATGAACAAATTTATTAAGCCTGCAGCACCTGCAGACCCTCCCTTGACCTCATGTGGCATGGAAGGATTGCCCTGTGAGGTTGCCTCGGCCATTTTGCAGGTCATAAAGGATGCACGCTCCACCTTGGAAACCAATATCTAAGAGGCCAGCATAGACCTCACGCTCCTTTGCCAGGATCTTTGTAATTTGGTGGACAGAGTGACCGATGCAGAAGATAGGATCTCCATGGTGGAAGATACCCTACAGATACTTCAGAATCAGGTCATACAACTCCTTAAGTCCACCAAAGAGCTGGATGATTGAGCTGAAGACACTGAGGGAAGTTCCTGTTGATGACAAAGTGGCTTCAATCATGGGTTCCAGCAGAAGACCTATCTTAATGCTTCATTGATGAAAGGCCCTCGTATCATTAGCTGCGAGGCCCCCACCCGGGCACCCTCCAGGCCCTTCATATTACATCTCCTTAAATACAGCTAATGTGGTTGCCATCTTGCAATCAGCCAGGAAGAACAGCGTATCATCACTTGGTAGCAACCCCACCATGCTCTTTCCTGACTACACTCTTAAGGTTCAACAGCAATGGAGATCCTTATTCGATGTTAAACAAAAATGTAAAGCTGTGTGCCTAACATGCATCTGCTTTTCCCTGCTCACCTAAAGACCCTTCATAATGACAAAACACATTTCTTCAACAGCCTTGAAAGTATCTGGGAATGGTAAGAAGTCCAACAAACCATTTAATGCCCCTGATCTGCCAAAAAGTACCCTTTGGACTCGCCCTCACACCAAGGTAAGAGAGAGATGTGAAAGGCAGGGCTCCCATCACGGCTGAAGACAGACAGGTCAGAGGAATCAGACTTGGCAGGGAGGAATTGATGAGGATCTCCCTTCAAACTCTAATGACAAGGTGCCAAAAGACCCTGGAGGAGCAACCAGCCAAGAATCATAGCCTGTGGGATGATAAATGTGCTGGCGTACGCTTTTGCTAATGATGATTCTGGTCATGCACGTTGATGCAGTTGGCAGTATAACATTCAATAAATGGGCTCTGCTCTGCCTCCCCCTGGGGTATGTGCCCTTGACTCTCTGATGATGAGGGAGGCATGGCCGGCATCGACGTGGCGCTCAGTAGCATCAAAGACATGGTTCTACCATGGGTCAGCTGCCCAGGCCAGCTCATTTTCCTATATTGGCACTTGACCGGAACAATGGGCAGTTTATGTAGTTAAGATTTAACATTGTTTTTTTTTCTTTTCATGCATTTGGTTGTAGGTTAATATGGGTAACAGATGGTTCTGGGGTAAAAGTGTAATGAGAGGGAAGCTGGGGGGATTTTGTAGCTTTAAGTTTATTATGGGGGAGGGGAGTGTTTACAGTTAAGAAGCAGGCATGATTACTGAATGGAGACCAAAATTCTCTACCTAATGGCTGAACAACTCAGGTCCGGCACCCACACCACACATAGGATTCTATCCTGGAATGTCAATGGGCTTAACAATAAAATGAAGAGACGTGTGGTGATGCACTCCTTAAAGCGCCACAGCCCAGATTTTATACTCCTTCAAGAGACCCATCTGATGGATAGTAACTAACAAAACTATCTTTCTATATTCCCCAGACCCTCCTTGAAAGTAGTCTGCAAACTTAAACCACAGTCCTTGTAAACTTACCCCCATGTAAACTTCCAATAGAAAAGGATTTCAATGCAGTCATGGATAAACAACAAGATATTTTGCACCTTCAGCCCACAATCACAAGACGTTCTTTCACACTCTTGGAATGGGTACCCTCCCTGGGTTTAAGCAAAATTTGGTGACTGTGGCCCAGGGAAGAGAAGTTCTTCACATTCCATTCTTTGTTATACAACTCACAATGTTATGTTATATCCATTTAATAAAGCACAGCAAATCACACCCGAAGATGTATCTCTCGGCACTCGACGGCTACATAAGTCACATCTAGCAATTAAAACAGCCAGGATTTTAGCAATCATTTGAATTGGGCAAAGTCCGAGTAGCAGTGAAGGTGGTCTGGAAGCTGATTTCACACCATCAGGGCAGTATAGGAAAATGCTGTGCCCCCATATCTTGAGGCACGGATGCAGGGAATTGACAGAAGCATCTTATCACTGAATATCAATGTGCAAGAGGGACAATAGTAGTGTAATTTGTCTTTAAGATACAGAGGGGATCTGCCCAACAAAGCTTTGTGGGAAAGACAGCATATTTTCAAGCAATTCACTTTCTGGCCAGAAGTCAGTGAAGGGATTTGAGGATGCGGGCAGAAGGAGAGCCTGCCGGAAGGTTACAAACTAACCAGGCAGCCGTATTGTGCATGAAACGTCTGTGCATGCACACAAGGAGGCACATGTTTTGCCCCCCTGAGTGCATCCACAAGGCGTGAGGCAGGGCCCCCTTTCTTTCATCTCCACCACTGTTTTTATGGAGGAAAGTCCACCATGAAATCAGTGCCAGAGATGAAAGTAGTAATATGCTTGACAGGACCACGGCAATCCTGCCAAGCATATAGATGCCTCTTGACCTCTGCGCAACCACCAGGGAATGGTAGTTCCATGGCGTAGTCGGCGGTCCCAGGCTGGCACGACCACTAGGGTCGTAATGTGGCAGTCGCAAGACCGCTGCGCCACCACGAGTCTGGCATTCCTCGGACCGCCAGACTCGTCATTAGGCCCTTATTGTTCCCACTCCAATCTATTACTCCAATTTTAAATACAACTTTTACTTAAAATATTATCTTTAAAAATGAAAAATACATTATTAATAGTACCAATTATCAAACTTTAGTAAATGTTTAAATTTTAAAAATATCAATATCATAAACCACAATTTTCAATTACTGACATTTATATACACATTTAAATTAAAAAGAAATTATTTATATTTTATTTAATAATACTACTTGCAATTTTGAAAATACCATTATCTACCATTCATAAACTTTAGAAAACATACAAATACAATTATTACAAATTTGCGAATTTACTCATTAATTGTATAAATCCTTTATTACATTTTTTCCCTGAAATATTTCTTTTAGAAAACAAAATCTAAATGTTTTCCAAATTTCAAATAATATATACAATTATAACAATTTCATTAAAAAATGAGCATATTTTGTAACTAAAGTATCTAAATAAATTCAAATATATACTTTAGGAACATATTTAGAACACTTTTAAAATTTCCTAAATTTGCAATGTTTTTATTTTTATAAAAACATTAAAATATATCTCATTTTACATAAATTATAAATTAAACATTTAATAAAATACATCAGACAAAATGTATGTCTGTTAAAAAAAAGAATTAACTAAAAAAGGATTTTTTTAATATACATTTTAAAAATCTCCCCACCCTTTTTCCCTATTAATCCAGCATCCCACTACTAAAAATATTTTTTCTAAAATTAATAAAGAATACATTAAAACAATTAAACACAATTACAAAAATTCAATAAATAAAAAAACTTTAAAAAATAAAATAAATTATAAACATGAAGATTAAAAATGATTTTAAGACATTAGATAGTTTTATTATAAAAACGATATTTTATCCATAGATATTTACTAAGTTGATATTTTTACCATCGAATTTATAAACAACACTAAAAACTATATTTTTCACTATGATATAACTTATCACAATATATGCAAAGTTCACATTTTTTTGACACAATATTTCTGCAGTACGATATTTTTTTCCTGATATTCTGGCCACATACCGGATAGAATTTCTACACACCTGAAAGACTGGAAAATGAATGCAGCTTTCTCCCCAAAGTTTACTAGATGACTTGAGGCGAGGATGAGTTTGATGCACAGGGTGTTGGACCGTATCAATATCCAAAAATACTGGAGGGCAGTCCAGCGATGCCTTACCAAAACAACTGGACAACAAATCAAGTTGATACCCAATTTGGCGCTGTTGGGCATTATGGAGGAGATGAGAGGCTCCAGAGCAGCGTGTATACTCATTGGCTTGGGATTCCTAGTCACCAAGAGGGATATCGCTGTGAAATGGAGAGCTAAAACTCCCTCTAAATTTCAGGAAGGGACACAAGTTATGGACAGATGCTTTATGCTAAAAAAAAAAAAGGTCACAGCCTGGGGATGTCTACAGAAATATGAAAAAAATATGGGGGAACTGGGTAAACATGATGTAAGGCTAGGACACACAATTTCATTTGGAAGTAATTTGTTAATTTCACTTTATCTTCCACTGCAATGGGTCTGGACCTATTACTGTAAAATACACTTGTTTCTGTTAGCATATAAGGTACACAAATGTATTGTTGTTTACTTCCTGCCTGTTTGCTTTTTCGGGAAACAATACAAGTTTTTGAAAAAATTGTCACATGTGGGCTGCAGGGCATACTTACAACACTCACATATGTGACAAAAATATATGGCTGCCAGCAGTGCTTAATTTGAGCCGGTGGTTTCCGGTACTTTGCACCGGCACTTAAATGTCAGCACCGGCTCTTATGACAGTTTGTCTCATGGTGGCGCTGTCTGCCTAATTAGGGGTTGAACGCAATAACAGTTGTTTATTGATTGAATATACATCAACAGTAACTAATAGCTGCCACCCAAGCCATTCGTGTAGCTTTGGGGGCCTGGAATAGTATGAATTGTCACACTTGTTAGAATGTGATGGTTGGTAGTTGAGTTGCTATTGTCATTGGCAACACTGGCAGGGGCAATGGATGGTGCAAGCTGCAGTGGTCTCCTGTCGAGGGCCTTGGCACTTATCTTTTTACAAATTAACCACTGGCCTGCCAGGAGCACCACTGGGCTATCTATGAACTGCTGCTTAAAGCTCTTCAGTGACACATGGCAATGAAAAGTGTCTTTCTCATGAATTAAACCTCTTTTTATATATTAATAAGTCATCCCTAATCTGTTTCATTTAAGCCAATGGGGCTCGGTGCTCTACATATAAAAAGTGGTACACTTCATAACTGGAAAAGTATTCCCTCACAGGGACAGAACGCCTAAAAGCTGTTGTGCTATGTATGTTCAACTACATTTTCCATAAAACAAGTCTTGACGTAATTAACATATTAATTTTACATCTCAACTTGTGAAAATGCAAGAGAAATAATTCAAAGTTATTTTCCCCATAGTTGTAAAAATCTACTTTAATGGTGAAGTAAAATTTTTGCTAACCTAGTAGAAAAGTAACTTTATAAAAAGGTATGTTGAGCCAAACTGGCGAAGAACCATGGGGGTCATTACGATGGCGGGCAGACTTGAGACCGCCCGCCATCGATGCGGGGACTGGGACCGCCCACCTGTAAGGCGGCAGTCCCACACCCCCGATTACGATGCGACCACCACCGTGGCGGTCGCATCCTGCAACTTTAACATTGCGGTGGGTGCTGCACAAAACATGTTGTGTGTTTCCCTGCACTACGTGGCAGGCACCCAGCGGTGCCTGCCAACTGGTGCAGGGAAATGGTACCCCCCCAGTGCACAACCACCTCCCCCCAACACAAGGGGGGCCCGCAACGGACTCCCAAATTCAATCCCCACCATCCTTTCCATGGCGGTTTCACCGCCATGGAAAGACTGCCTTTTAACAGCATCGTAATTTGGCGGACGGTGCCTGCTAGGCACCGCCACCATTCTATGCATGCTGGCCGGGTCCGGCAGGCAACCGGAACGATTGCCTGTGGCAGACCCATGGCAGGCGGACTTTGCGTCCGCCAGCACACATAATATGGCGGGCGTAGAAGTGCTTGGCGATGGTGGGGAAAAAGCCGGTGGCAGTTTCACCGCCATCGTAATCGGCCCCTATGTTAGCCACTCCAGAGGTTGAATATACATTCCTGGGTGGTGTTACTTACCATGCTCTCTAGAGGACAATGGCTTGGCTTCTCAACCCAGGAAGTCAGGAAGGTTATCAACAACTAGCCCGTTGGAAGGGATTGCCTATCTGGAAGGGAGATGTACAGTTTGCAGAACAAAGAACAGCCTTAACAATATTTCTTTTGAATTCATTTCTAGAGCCCTTCTAGACCCCTTTGGCAGCAACTGTTACAGAAGTGAGAACCAGGTCATCAATAACATAGAAGAGGAGACCTCATCTAGATAGATTGGAGCTTTTTGCCGTACAAAGAAATAGGTTCAGTGGGACCTTGCAGAAAAGTCCTCATTGAGCCTTGCCCGGTTGTAGTTTCTAGTCTGCCCGCCTGGAGGGTTCAAAGAATCATAAAAGCAACTAAGTCCACAGAGTAAAATCTTAGATGGAGACGAGACAGGAAATGCAGCCCAGCACCAAAGAAACCTTGGTGGCCATGAAATCCAGGTTTGTCCAACTTGGACTTTCTGGTACCAAAGCCAGAAGCGTCATTACTATCAGCCTCAGCTTTGGACCTTGCTTCTTTGAAGTATTCTGACTTCCATTTCAATGACTAAGACCCTGATTATGTGCGGGTTGTAATTTTACAATGCCTTGCAGATCCCTGTTTGTTCAGAGGTCAGAATCCTGAGTTGTACTGAGTTTACCACAATCAACAATTACTGGGTGTGATACAGTCCTCACTATTCATTTAATAATGCTCGTTCAAGCCTATCTGGATTTAGCAGGGGAAAAAAGTTGGTATTTAATGTGACATGCTGATGTTGGTGCAGTCTTTTGCTAACCGTTGTGGGAGCAGGATACTTTGTAGCTGGTGTAGGGCGTGTTGTGATTTGTGCAAGAATGGGCGGATTTGGGATTTGCTTTCCCAGTGAAATGTTTCAGATTTATCCCTTGAACTGGAATGAGATTGCTTTTATTTACCTCCACAGACCTTTCTGACATCAAATATATACTTAAAGTGAGATAATACCGCAAAATAATGAGGAGCCTGTTGGCCTTCGATTTTCTTTTGAAAATATGAATGGTTTTACCGCACACATATAGCGGTTGTTTCAAGGTTGCTCCTTCTTTACGCACTTTTCCAGTCCTGAAGAATACCCGCTGTTGAGTTACTTACTGGGCCTTTCCTTGTGTGCCGGGTCAAAACGTTGACATCCCAAAAAAGCCTGAATTTAATAAAGGGTTCACAGAGGGGTAGTTTGTAATTGTTAACTGTACCCATTTCTGATTAAACAAATGTAGTTATGCATTAAATGTGTTAAGCCAGGCTCCACATGGAGAAATATGGTCTATCTAATGGGCCCATAACTTTTGTCTCCTTCTTCTCTCTAAATCTGCACGAGCACCTTCTCTGAGCACTGCTCTATCACCAAACTTTTTGGAGCTAAGAATTTAATGTAATTTTTATTCATATTGTGGTTTTGTAATACAATCTTCAAAATTTCTAGAATATAATCTTTGTGTGTGTGTCAGATTCTCTGAACTCATATCTGTTGTGCTTGAATCAGAGTAGGGTTTTCTAAGAAAATTAGGAGGAGTTGATTAATTGGGCCCTCCGTGATGAAAATAGTTTCTTCGATATTTCTGATTGAACCACTGTTGTCTGTATCGCAAGTTACCCAGGTCCTTCGGGTTAACTTTGGGTCACCCATTTGTTTTATAATGATGTTGGTGCAGTAAGCACCAAAATCCACATGTTTCTCAAAAACTGGAAACAGCTACAATTTATCGCACCCAATAAATTCTGAACCGCGGGGTGTCAATTTTTATTAAATTCAATAAATAGCACAATTCATGATCAGGGCCTAAGTCTTGAGGTATAAACTTTATCCAGGGCAACCAACTGGGTTTATCAGAGTTGTTCTACCCTGACCCCAGGCCCCCCGCCCTGAGCCCAAAAACTGGCCCCAGCCCTAAAAACTTCCCCAACCCCCACCCCCCGCCCTGAGCCCTGAAACCCGACACCCAGCCCTAAAAACTACATCCCAAACCCAGCCCCCCCACCCTGAGCCCTAAAATCGGTCCCCAGCCCTAAAACCTACACCTGTCCTGAGCCCTAAAACCCAGCCCTACTTACTGTGACAAGATGGCCTGGTACATGCTGACCACTAATGTAAGTGGGCACCTTGCACCAGTCCAGACAACCCTTATGGTGATTTAAGAGGTCTTAGACAACCTTAGAAAGCTCTCTAAGTGATAGCTGTGGAGAACAGCCTCCAGGCTTAGTACAGAAGGAGTGTAAAGCAGCTTGTTTTACCAGAATGCAATCTTAAAGTATAGATTAAGTGAAAAAGAACCACACCAAGGGGCCGATTCCGATCTCGGCCGGTAGGGCTCCGAATCGGATTCGGCATAACCGGATCCGATTCGGAGCCCTATTGCCCGACCGATTCGTACGCGCGTCCGGACGAGCGAGTACGATGCGAAATCGCCGACCGACTCGTTCGGGCGTCCCAACCGCTCCGACCGACTCGTTCCCGGGTCTAACCGCACCGACCGACTCGCTCGGACACGACTCGCACCGCGCAATGGAGACGTTCCCCGGCCGGGTAAGTACGATGCGCGCCGTGAGCAGTCCGACCGACACGCGCCGTCCGGCTCGAAAGAGCAGTCGGAGCCGTACTTCGGGGGTCCGTGTCTGACCCCCCTGTACGCGTAGCCACGCGAGTCGCACACAGGGGGGACCTATGGGTCCCCCCTACCTGTGCGTGTATGGCGCGAGTCACTTCGGCGCTTACCCGCTGTAGGGGGCACCCTTGTTCGCCTCGCACCCATTGAGGCAATGGGAGCCCGTGTACACGTTGTACGACCGGGTCCCATTGACTTCAATGGGAGTCCGACCGACTCGAGTACGATAGCATACGGACGCATCGTACTCGTTCGGTCGGGCTGCACGGGTCCGATTCGGTCGGAAATCTCTCCGGGTCCGGCTCGGTCGGAGAGATTTCCGGCCCGAATCGGAATCGGCCCCCAAGTATTTATAAAAATATGTATTTATTATAGAATACTCTCTAGTACGTTCAAGTATCTCCCACACAGAGATAAACGTAATGCACACAATACTTTAGCAAGAAATACAGTAAAGAGCACGAAAGACACAGAGGGCCCCAGAGGGGGACCAAATCATATATTAAGAAAGTGGTATAAGAACCACTTCTCGAGTTGGGACAATGTCGAGAGGATGTAGAATTGCTGGGGACCCACAGAACCACCCAAGGTAAGTAGATAGGGACCCCACGGAAAGCGTGTGCAGTGTCGGAACACGACTGCGTGCTCCGTACAAGTCTATGTGCAAGTTGCGGTTGGATTTTTAAAGATTAAGGACCCTTCCCAGTGGACCCTGGAAGAACCCCTTGGAAGACAGAAGGTTGGAGAGCCACCCTACCCGTGGATACCCTAGTACCCACGTTACCTACACCAGCGGAGCCGGGTGCATACGTGTGAAGTGGTGTCGGAAACTGCTGTCGAACCCAAAGGAGGACTTCAGGAAAGTGCCGCTGCTGGAAGAGGAAAAATAGTCCATAGGAATCCAAAAGTGGATTCTTGAAGAGGAGTGCCTGAAAGCAGAGGGGACAGAGTCTATGTCACTCAGGAGTGACCAGGAGACTTGGAAGACGAATGCCCTCCGATGTCGGGTGCTTCAGGGAAGATGTCGATGACCTTGACTCTGCAGCTGTGAGGACCAGGCGATGCTGAGCTAGACCAGGACCCGGGTACGAGCTGTCCCAGGAAGGATGTCGAGTGCTGAGGGGTCAGTGTCCGGCGGGAGCACCAACAAGCCTTGGCAAATGCAACCCATGCAGGAATCAAAGAAGGAGCAACGTTGGGACCAGCAAGGTCCAGGGGACTCACCAAAAGCAGGGGAATCAGGGCAGGCCACGAGCAATCCGGGGAGCCAAAATAAACAAGTGTGACCCTCAAGTGGACCCACAGGCCGAAGGCACTGGAGTCGCGAGAGGACCTCAAGCAGCTCACCACAAGATGCAGGTCACGATGCACACGATGTGGTGTGGCGGAAGATTCTGGTCACTGGAGTTACTCGAGGTTGGGGCTACTTGGAGCCCGAAGATCTTCTTGCAAAGAAGCCAACAAGCCTTTGCAACTGCGAGTTGGATGCTGTGCACAGGGGTTCGGTTATTGCAACCCCCACGAGGGATACTGGCTTCAATCTTGGTGAGAGGGTAGAGTAGGCCTCAGGAGCTGTCGAAAACCACCACCTGTGTTGCAGAGCCCACAGAGTCTGGAGGAGCTCAGGATCTGCAGACCGGTCGACTTAGTTGTGGTGCCTGCAAATGCAGGGGAGTGACTCCTTCACTCCAAGGGAGATTACTTTGGTTGTCTTTGATGCTTCACAGGCCTTGGAAGGTTGCTGTATGATGCACAGGCACAGACAATGCAGCAGACTGGAAGGGAGATGAAGTCAGGCCCAAACATAGTCCAGCGAAGTCCAGAGTGCCCAGATGGTAGAAGTGCAGTGGTGTCTGATCTGAATCTTATCCCACGTCGAATCTAGGGACCTACACCCAGGTTAGCCCTTAAGTACCCTAGGTAAAGGGTTGGGAAGATTCAGGGGACCCTCCCAGGGGAGGGTCTGGATAGGGGGGAGGTTACTCCCATGTCCTTTGTCCAGTTTCATGCCAGAGCGGGAGCCAACGGCTCCCAGGACTGGTTTGAACTGGACAATGCACAGGGACACCAAATGTGCCCCTCATGCAAACATTCTGGCACTGGCAAGCGTACCCAGCCCAGATACACTTAATCCTGTCTGGGAGGTGGTCACACCTCCCTGTGACAGGATGCCTATTGTTCTACCTTGCTCTGCTCGAGCTTGGCTTAGCAGCAGGAGGGCAGAAATGTGTCTCTGATCGGCAGCAACCATTAGGTGCTGTCCGGGTCTAGAAGGCTGGTACCAGGAACACTGAGAGCCTAACGGAGGGCTCTTCCAGTGCTTGGAATCATAACTCCCACACCGTTTACGGTATGATACCAAACATGATAGGATTCATTGCAGCTGTTTTCGAGATGGTCATTGCGTAATTACGTGGTGCCCCTCTATACAGTATATGACTGCTTCACTGACAACACGGGAGAGTGGACTCCGTAGGCTGCAGGGGTGTCCTGCTCATGCAGGGGTACCCTCTCACTTAGAACCAAGCACCCTGCCTTCAGGATTGCTAAAGGCCTGCTGTAGGGGTGACTTATAGGTTTTAAGTGCAGTGACCCTTAGATATAGTAAACCTATACCTTAAGTAAGTGGTGCAAGCACCAACTTACACAGGCTGCAATGGCAGGCCTGTAGTTCCATTTCGCATGGTCTCTCATGGGTGGCATAATGCATGTTTCAGCCCATGGGAGACCTCTGGGGTACCTATGCCCTGGGTACATGGGTACCATATACTAGGGACTGACAAAGGTACCCCAGTATCCAATCTGAGATTGTACCTAGGTACTAACACAACAGTTTAAGGAGAAAGCAGATAGACTGGGGTCCTGATTAGCAGGATCCCTGTTAGACTAGTCAAAAACAGCACCACATCTAGCAAAAAGTGGGGGTAACCATAGAAGCAGATCCTACTTTCCTACACAACCCCCCCCGAAACGTAAGGAGATGAGACTCACCTTGCCCAGTTGAGTCTAAGTGGAAATATCTGGAAATCCATCTGCATTGGTATGGTTACTCCCAGGTCTATGTTCCACTGTATAGTCCATCCCCTGTAGGGAAATGGACCACCTCAAAAGTTTGGGCTCTTCACCCTTCATCTGTTTTAGCCATAAGAGGGGCTTATGGTCTGTCTGAACAATGAAGTGAGTGCCAAACAAGCATGGCCTCAAATTCTTCAGGGCCCAGACCACAGCAAAGGCCTCCCTCTCTATAGCTGACCAACGTTTCTCTCTGGGGGTCAACCTTCTGCTGATAAAAGCAACTAGTAGATTCTGGCCCTCTGCATTAAGTTATGACAACACAGTCCCCACCCCCAACTCAGGTGCATCTGTTTGGACAATGAATTGCTTAGAGTAGTCAGGACTCTGCAGAATGGGAGCAGTGCACATGGCCTGCGTGAAGTCATCAAATGCCTTCTGACAGCCAACTGTCCACTGAACTTTCTTGGGCATTTTCTTAGATGTCAGATCATTCAAAGGAGTCACTATGGACCCATACCCTTTGACAAATCTTCTGTAGTACCCAGTCAGGCCCAAGACAGCTCTGAACTGAGTCTGGGTAGTTGGAGCAACCCATTCCATGATGGTCTGGGTTTTGCTCTGAAGTGGTTGAACCTGGCCTCCACCCACAAGGTGGCCCAGGTACACAACCTTGCTCTGCCCTATCTGCCACTTGGTGGCCTTGATAGTGAGGCCTTCTTTCTGCAGAGCCTCCAAAACCTTCTTCAGGTGGACCAGGTGATCCTCCTAGGTGGAGCTAAACACAGCTATATCATCTAGATAGGCTACACTATAGGCTTCCAGACCTGTGAGAACTTTATTCACCAGCCTTTGGAATGTGGCAGGTGCATTTTTCAAACCAAAGGGCATCACAATAAATTGGCAATGCCCACTAGGGGTTGAGAATGCTGTTTTTGGTTTGGCATCCTCAGCTAGTCTGATTTGCCAATATCCAGCAGTAAGGTCAAATGTGCTTCAGAACTTGGCTGAGGCCAAAGTATCAATATGCTCATCTGCCCTAGGAATTGGATGAGCATCAGTCCTAGTGACTGCATTGAGTCCCCTGTAGTCAACACAAAACCTCATCTCTCTTTTTCCACCCTCGGTGTGAGGTTTTGGTACTAGAACTACTGGACTAGCCCAAGGGATATCTGAGGGCTCAATTACTCCCAATTCAAGCATCTTTTGGACCTCTGTCCTGATGCAATCTCTGACATGTTCAGGCTGCCTATAAATCTTATTTTTTACAGGTAGACTCTCATCTGTGTCCACTTCATGGGTACACCAGGTGGTTTGACTGGGTGTCAAAGAAAAAAAATGCCTATATTGATTGAGGACCTTCCTGTAATTAATCTGCTGTTGGTCAGTTAGGCTGTCTGCCAAGGCTACACCATCTTCTGGCCCATCATCAGAGTTTTGTGAGAGGAGATCAGGGAGAGGGTCACTATTTTCCTCCTGTCCCTCATCAGTTGCCATGAGAAAGCCCATGTAAGCCCTGTCCAATAAAGGTTTTAGCCTATTCACATGAAGCATCATATGGGGGCTTCTGTGAGTGCCAAGGTCCACCAGGTAGGTGACCTCACCCTTTTGCTCAATGATAGTGTGGTGTCTTGTGGATTGTTACCTGCCTTGTTATGTTGGCCTAGGCCTGGCTGCCATGCTGCTTTTCTTTGCGCACGTTACACTGAGCCGGGCCTTCCTCGCCCTTTGCTCGTGCCAAGTTCTTTTGCACTGTCTGCATTTTCTGTTGTTCACCTTTTTGGGCTCAGTCTGCACAAACATGTACAAGGTCACATAACAATGTATTCTGGTTCTTCCTGATATGGCCAGTCTCGCGCACCCAGACATAACATTATGTGCAATTGCCATGAAGGATTTGATATGCTTTTAATACTGTGGTTTACTAGCGCTTAAACACACTTGGAGAAATCCCTTTCAGTGAGAAGAGCTATGATGTCCTGCTGATGTAATTCTGCATCTAGAGACTGAGGTATGGGGGTTCGCTAGTCAAAGCCCAGAGGTCTTCTATTATTATAATAAACTATCTTACTGCAAGGGGAGGGTGGTAATGTTATTTATACGTTTATCCACTGAGCTCTGAGATGCTTTCCCGTTTGTATTCTATGGAATTGTAACCATGCTGCTTATATTAGTAATATGCATTATGCTATTAGTACTGACACGTGTACTGTACATTAGAGCACGTAAGTTGGAATAAACATTTTAACCTATCCAGTGTCTCTTCCTACGCACCTTGTGGACAAGTACGAGTGAGTGGCGAAAGAGTGTTCTTGCTTCTGTGAGTCCTGAGATAAAGATACCGTGTTCTGGGTTGTCCAAACATTAGTACTTGGGTGCTAATGGGATGCTAAGCTAGTTGGGTTGGGGTTTTTGGGTGCTATGGTATATGGTGGCAAACCACTGTATTCCAGGGTCCCATTTTCCTGTGCATAGCTCTGTGTATGTGCAGAAACCTTATGACATGGCGCGACCACCGTGGGGCTGCTTATCTGCGAGACGCTTGAGTAGTACTTGTGCTTGTCCACAAACCCCTCGCGTACGCTTCCGGAGGTGTATGTGACGGTGATACCTCCTATATTGATTGTTTTATAGGTTCTTTCAAGCTTGATATTATTAAAAAAGGTTAGTTAGTAGACCCATTTTTGTGCTCCCTGTTAGGTTGTCGAATATATCTGTTTAGTCATGGCTGGTGTGGCGATTGCTGCACATAGTCGAGGAGCACTCCGAGATCACTTACGGGTGTATGGAGTGCCTGATACAGGGATCGAGTTGGTCTTTGTGGTTCAAGCCGATCCGGCTTACCACTTTGAGGTGTTTTACACTTGGATCACTTTTGAAGCGGTGGAGGCAGATGATAATCTGTTTCATGAATATAAGCCCACCGCTATTCCTGCTGCCTATCGACCCTATACCACTCTTGAAGTACCTCTCACGGCTTGGCAGCACCGTGTTTGGTTTAATGGCGCCCTACCACAACCAACTACCGCAGTTCGTTTAGGCCCCTTGTCAATTCAGGGGCCACTTGGCCTGTATTGGCCGGGTATACCCCACATCCGAATTATCTGGCATTACCGCTTGCGGAACTGCGCACTATGCATACCGGGTTGGTGCAGAGTGCATCGAGCCTTGGTGACATACGTTACAGGTAGCCTCCATGGAGCTGCTCCTGTAGTCGCAGGCCAACCAGCTATAGCCGCTGGAGTGACCATAAGTCCTGTCATGGTAAATTCTGTGATGGGCAAACGTCCACAAAATAAGGACGATTATCCTTACTGGCTTGCAGAAAAGTTCGATCAGATAGAAGCAGTGTTTCCACATACATCCCCAGTAGATAAACACCGCATCCTCACGATAAGTTTGCCAAAAGACATAATCCCCGATTTGACATCATGTGAAAACTGGGGTAAGGTATTCGCAGCAGTTTATTCAAAATGTTTTGGAACTCCTTCCATGACGGTTCTACCCTCTGTAATTAAAAAAGTACAGGATGAACATGGCCCTGAAGCGGCTGTGGAATTAGGGATGAGACTAGTGGGAGTGTTTGATGTAGTAGCTGAGCTGATCCTTGGAAATGTCAAGGGCGATGCTATGAACTTTCAAGTAGCGAATGCTTTGGCTTTGGTCCCAGAGTTGGACAGGCCTCGCGAATTACCGAAAATAATAGCCCGGGCTTATAAAACAATTGGAAGAAATAGCCTAGGCAACAAGCCTTTTGTAAAAATGCAAACTCAATCGCAAACACAAGTTACACAAACAAAAAGTGCATCTGAGAAAGATGATAAACCAGTCTTCACTAAAAAGAGTTGGAGACAGAAAAAACAGGGTAAGCAACAAAAGAAGCCGGGGTCGAGAGGCGCTTCCCCAGTTTCGGTTTCTTCTGAACGTACTTATGATTTACGTGATAGGTCAAGGATTAAATCACCAGAAAGGTTTCAGAGCTCTGATACGCGTTCTCCTCGTTCTTCACAGGCCCAGACGTCGTCACAGGCTGGTGGAGGAGGACGGCAAGATAGAGGAAGGGGCCGAGAGGCTCCCCAGGAGCGAGACCAACCTCGACAACAAGTCAGAGGGAAAGCAGAAGATTTTCATCTTCCTCGACCGCAATTTCAGAAGAAAAAGGTTGCCGCTGTCACAGCGAAATATGCCTCAGACCGTGAGAACGAGACTCCAGAATTGGACGTGGGCAGTGACCCTCCTAGACAGCGCCGCGGAAGTTACCATAGTGCGGGAGGCGCTACGTCCTCATATGGAGGCGACAGCAACTGAAACATTTGTTACAGTAGAGACAGCTGACACGAGAGTGGCACCCCCTGACAGACTATATAATATAGTTATACAAATCGAAGGTGACATACCGCGTGAAATAAAAGGGATTTTTGGGAAAATCTAACCTCTTCATATGACATTTTGTTAGCAGAGGTGGATTGGCCACCCCCATTCGTTTTAGCTGCACATAAAGGAGAGGAGGTAATCCTTCCAAGCTTTTCACGGCATGTCCCAAAAGACAAAGCTGAAGCACTTGCAGCTGAGTGGGCTGTGTACCTGGCACCAGCGTTATACCGCAACCATGTGGGATGGGATGAAGAGTCACCTCCCCATGCAATACCTTTGCGGTCACTACCGCAGCCACAACCCCAATATCCCATCAAACGGCAGGCAAAAGGCCCCGTCTCCGAAATTCTGACACAGTTGGAATATCAGGGAGTAATTGAACCATGCGTATCACCTATGAACAATCCCCTTTTCGTGGTTTCTAAACCCGATGGATCGTACCGCTTAGTTTTGGATTACCGGCATTTAAATACTCATTGTCGGAACTTTGCGGTGCAAAATACACACAGTTCTGCGCTTGTAGACAGTCTTGTTCGTAAAAAATACAAAACGACACTTGACCTTTCAAACGGTTTCTACACGCACAACCTAGCCCCGGAGAGTGGTCAATGGACCGCATTCACATCCGGTGGTAAATTATTCCAGTTCCGGCGTTTACCCATGGGCTACAAAAATAGTCCGGGTATATTCGCCGCCCGTGTTGTTTCTTTGTTAAATGACATTGATCAAGACGCATGTTCGTATGTAGATGACATCTATCTGACAGACGACGAGTTATATCAGCATCTGTCCCGTGTGGACCGCATTATTCTTGAATTTGCGGAGCAGGGTTACAAATTTAACTTTGCTAAGTCACACATTGCTGAATTTACCGTTCTGTTCTTGGGCTATGAGCTCAATAACGAAGGTAAGGGCTTAGCCCCCCATTTCTTGGAAAAATGTGCACATTTGTGCCCCCAAATACTCTGAAGAAACTTCAGTCTTTGCTGGGTTTCCTGAACTTGGGCGTACTTACATTCCCGAATATGCTCAGCGTATCAAGCCTTTGTATGCTTTGATACAACCTACTTATTCAAGGTCTTGCTGGCTGCCTGAGCATACCTCAATACTGCAGTCTTTGCAGACAGACCTATTGGAGTCTAAATATCTTTTGACTCGTGATAACCACACAAACCTGGTGATTAGAATAATTCCGGGGCGGTGGGATTCACATACTTAACCTTTAATGAAGGTGATACAGTACCCATCGCATACAAGTCACATCTGTACACTTCCGCTGAATTGCGCTTTACATCTGTCGAAAAAGTTCTGACTGCAGTGCAAATAGCGATTCTAAAAGAACGCGCACTGGCACAGGGTAAGCGGATTCTGGTGGTAACACCCTGTCCTGCCCTGGAGGCAGTAACAAAGGCAAGTGTACCGAACTCTAAAGCAATGCATCCCCGTTGGATACAATGGGCTACATCTTTGACGTCTTCGGACGTCACTTTTGTTTTGATTCTTCTCTTCAGACTCAGGAGTTTTTGCAGTATGAATTCGTTCATCCTCCTCCTTTGTTTTTACTACCGCTTGAGGATTACAAATGTGTGATCTACACCGATGGTTCGGCGCAACCGGCCACTGGGTCCAAGCACGCTTATTCGGCTGCATGTGCTATTGTTGCGGGTTCCTTTGTGAATGGAACGTTCAAATCCTCTGAAGTGCACACTCGCACACTTGGAGACAGTACCGCACAATTGGCCGAGCTGCATGCATTGCTACTTGCACTTGAGTTCGCTTCTCAGGATGAGACCACTCTTATTGTATGTGATTCTTTCTACTGTGTACAATCTTACAATGACAATCTGTTTTTCTGGTCGAAAAACGACTACAAGGACGCAAAAGGAAGCACAATTAAGCATAAAATGCTTTGGGTTCGAGTGGCGGAATTGCAACAACGTCTGCCCCTCACACAGGTGGTTCACACCTTAGGCCATCAGCGGGTGGGCGCACACGCTATTGGTAACGATCTGGCAGATGAAGCTGCCCGTTCAGCAGTAGTCACGTGTTCAGTAGCAGCGGTTACCAGGTCCATGTCTAAAATAGACCCTGTAATATTAGCAGCTATTGCTGCAACCAAGGAAGGTAATAATTACCCTACAGGTTTCCCTTCCAAGTATTCTTACACATTAAGTCCCGATCAGGTTCCTTATGTAACTATACCTGACGTTGGAGATCGGCTGATCCCCAACGCGGACCGCAGGAGTGCCTTGATATCAGCTGCACACGAAGGCATGGCTTCGGCTCATGCAGGTGTGTCAGCTACGGTTTTCATCTTGCAGCAGCGTTATTGGTGGCGTGGGTTATATAAAGACACCCGTGCTTTTGTGCTTTCTTGCGACGTTTGTCAACAGATTAAGCCTTCCACGGTAACACGTCCACCACAAACACCGCTCTGCATTGCTAACAGACCCTTTGGGTGTGTTTACTTGGATCACTGCGGTCCATTCTCATCAGACACTGCCTATAAATACATCTTGGTGGCAGTGGACTCGTGCACACGGTTTCTCTGGGTCTGGCCACAACGGAGTGCTGACGCCCGAAATGTGATCAGGGATTTGCGTGTCTTTGTGGGAATTTTCGCATGCGGCACCTTCCATTCGGACCAAGGTCCAGCGTTTGCCTCTAGGGCTTACAAGGATGCAATGGCTTCGCTTGGGGTGCGGGTGAAATTTTCGTCTCCGTATAGGCCTGAGGGCAACTCTATCGTTGAACGAATGAACCGTGACTTAAAGCAATCCTTAACAGCTAGGGTTATAGGTACTGGCAGGAACTGGCTGGCCCATTTGTATACCGTTCAGCGTGCACTTAATAATCTCCCTAGAAGACCTCTGGGTGGGCGGACCCCATACGAAATGCTCTTTGGCATAAGAATGTTTGTGCCTGACCTTGAGGGTCCAGACATCGCGGCGCAATCCGCCAAGTTTGATGTAGATAACCATTCTGCTATGTTACAGGACTTACAAGAAGCCCGAGACAAACTTGCAACTACACATTTGCCTTCAGCCACAGATCCTGCGTTGCAGATTCCGGTGGCCGGCTGGCTTCCGAAAGTTGGAGAACTGGTTCGAGAGAAGGTTGAAAACAAAAAGAATTTGGCCCCTCTTTTCGTGCACCGGTTCCAGTTCTGGGCTTGAAGGGAACACGTACAGTCATTTTACCACCGCTTCCTGGTCGCAAGGAGAACAGATACATCTCAGTGGAAAATGTCAAGCTACAGCGCCTGGCCGATCCTGAATAGTGTCACACCAGCGGTCTCTTGTCCTGCCATTTATCGGACATATGTTCATAGTCCATCTGCACTGAACGATCGCTGATGCTGTAATTGAGATGGTTGATTTGCCTGAATCCTCTACTTTGCCTGAAACTACGATTGATCCCCAACTCTCCACCAATATCGACGAGGACGAGTATACTTATCCTGCATCTGAATCGGTGGCGCATCAACCAACAACGCCACTTGGCCCGGCTCGTTATTCCTTTGATTCGGATTCCACATCTTCAAAAGTCCCATCCAAGTTCAGTATTTTTGTATCCTGGTTTAGAGACAATTTTTGATTCCACCCTGGACATACATCTGGTTGGTACTTTTCTTGATATTTTTGTTCATGTCCATGGGCTTTGTCACAGTGTTTTTCTACTAATCAATGGTCACTATTTACCTGAACGCTCTGCTGTAGACTATGTTTCTGGAACTTTGGCTCCTCATTCCTCGTCTCACATCATGAAGCGTGACCACACATTTGTGAACATTTCAGCCTTCCCAGTTGCTGATGGCATCGTATGGGATGCAGTGAATTATCAAATCCATGGTCCGACGGAAATTATTAATGTACCTAATGTCCTTCGTGTTTCAATGGGTGATGTAGTACAAAATAATATTCATTCTGATGATTGGGATGTGCATGCCGTTGAAGCATTGTTTGCTGATTTAAAATATTATGCATCTTTTAATGCTGAAGATCTATATATGAATTCTGCTAATTATGCCGATTTGTATTGTTACCAACATTGGGGTAATCATTTTCTCCATAAACCCAGTGCCCTGCGTAGTTCTGTTAACTATACCCAATGGGAACATTGTCCAAACCCCTTGCCAGGTAGCTCTCAAACTCTTCGAAATAAGTTTAATTATTTTACTGATTTTAATCGGTCGAACCCTGCATCCTATTATTTTAGACTTAATACCACAACAACTCAGAAAACTATGTTGACACACACCAAATTGCTTTATTCAGGTTCCTTTCTGAGAGCCCTAGCTGTGGGTGGTTATGAGTACTGGGATAATACAGTGGATTTAAAATCTATTTGGGGCTCCAAGCCATGGCAGGTACAGGGAACCGAGGCGTTGCATCGTGCTTGCCTCATCCCTACCCAAATTATGTTCCTAAATGCTTCCATCTATCAGACTACATGTTGGGGCTTAGCAACCACTAAACAATTGAATACGCCATCAATACCATCTCTGTCGAGTTTTCCAAATGAAAGCTCACGATTCAATATGTCCCTCGTGTCCCTGCAGGCAATGTTACAAAATAATTCGTTTAATGTTTCTGAGCTGGTTCAGTCACCCTGGTTAGTATGGCCTATATCATCTAATGCATGTCAAATGCGTTTTCATGATACTGGTGCTAGCTACACACAGAATAGGCCTGATCCGAGGTTTACTGATGCCCGTACTGTCACTACATACTCTGTTGGTAAATTATGCAAACAATGGCTGCAACATTCGTCCCTTGATTCTGTTAAACAACATTTGTCCCTCCTTACAGGCAATATTGATCTGTCCGACTTTGTTTTGGGACCTCATGGTCCCCGACCTAAGAGATTCATTTATGAAACGTATAATGAACTCTGGAAGCTATCACAAATGGAAGCTGCTTCCCGTCTTCGGGAAATAGATCAAGCAAATATGGAAAAGGTGCTTGCTGTTGTTGACAATAGTATTAATACCCTGTCTTCTCGTATTTACACTTTAGAGAATATTGTGTCCTCTGTTGTTGATATTGTACAAGATGATGTTTCTATGTTATATCATGGTCAGACTCAATTGCGCTCAGTTATGCAGTTTGCATGGACTTTGCAAACACTTAAGTTAGGTAAAGTGCCTTGGCATTTCTTGAACACCTCTGCCTTATTTCTACCTTTTAACTTAACTGATAAACAGCAATTTATGTCCATGAAGGATGCAACTTACAATCTATTACATATCGAAAAGGTGGATCCATTGCCGTTCTCTGTTGCAGAACTCGATTCGGCTGTATGGCTAGTCCATGGGGTTATAGCTTTACCATTTTCCTTGTTTGAATTTGACTCATGCATGAAACATTATCCTGTGGGCCGTTACCGGCCCTTGGGCAGTGCTTTCCTGCATGAACTCTGGTCCTTGCCTTTCATGTATAAATGCCTTCGGGACGGCAAGGAAGTCTTTCTCACGGGGAGTACTGCGACTCGACTATAGGTCATTCGCTTATTTGTAAACACATTAAATTGCATGGCTCATGCAGCGTTTCCTCTCCTAATCTTGCTTGTGTGCTGAAAGGTATTCCTGCTCCTGTTATTTCACCTACTTTCACTCTCCTTTCCAATGGTAGTTATTTACTTTTAAATAACGAAAACTGTTGTGGCCTGCAGGCTGGCATTCCTTACATTGTAACAGTTTCGCACAGGGTTGTCTGCTGCAAAAATGTGCTGTTTCCTCCCCCTCACGGCAAGGTTGATATCTCTATTTGGCCTTCCATCCCTACCATGGAAGCAGAGTTCAATAGACTGAGCAGAATAAAGGCACTATTATTAAACGAGGAAGTTATGCTCACGTCCGCCCGGGAGACATTCATTCTCCAGGTGGCGAGTACCCACAGTGAAATACAGGCCCTTTTAAACACTAATCTCCCCCAACACTTTGGGGAGTTAATACATCGTATTTTTAACGCATCTAACACTGAAGGCCTAGTACACTTTTTTAAGGTCGTTGGGTCGGGCTTGGTGTCCTCCTTCCAAACTATTTTTGGTGTCATCCCGGCTTTCATACATTCTATTTTTTCCAGTGTCTTTGGCGGTTTCCCATTGATCCTCGCTTTAGCGGCTGGTGTCTTGCTCTTAATTTGCTTTCTGCGTAATGGCTGCTCCCCGATGGGACCTGCTCGATCCAGAACGCCTCCAGCTGCTCCGTGAGCGCCTTTTGGCCGGTTTTGGTGTCTTGCCATTGGCGACACTGAGTGTGTCATATACTCTTTCATTTCGCTTTGCGTATTTCACTTGCGTGCAACCTGTGATGACTTGTGTCCGCTGTCCTTTCACCTGGACTCTGGATTATTGCCTCTCCAATTCGTCATTGTCTGTTCCGGATTTTGTTCAGTTGATGGGTCCCTTAGAGGCCCATGAGCAGGACTGTTCCGTTGCTGGCTGTATGGCGCGTGCGGCTGCACTGGGGATTTTGGCGCAATGGGATATCTGGGCGGCTGCCCAGGATCTCCTACAACGAAGCTGTTTCAATTATCACGCAAGCTGTCCCGCATTGCTTCTGGATGCTCCCTTTGCTGAGGAGCATTCCTGCTCTTTGAACTCATGGATTGGATGGCATCTATGTTTTTTGACGATTCCAATGATGAACTCTTGGAGGGTATGGCTTTTTCTGCACTTTCACTTTCATGGATTGACCTGCCCTTCGCCGTTTGGGCGCTCCCTGTGCTCCGACGTCAATTTTCTCCTCTGATGGGCCTCTGTCCTGGCCGCCAGACTGTCCAGGGGAGGGTGTCTTGTGGATTGTTACCTGCCTTGTTATGTTGGCCTAGGCCTGGCTGCCATGCTGCTTTTCTTTGCGCACGTTACACTGAGCCGGGCCTTCCTCGCCCTTTGCTCGTGCCAAGTTCTTTTGCACTGTCTGCATTTTCTGTTGTTCACCTTTTTGGGCTCAGTCTGCACAAACATGTACAAGGTCACATAACAATGTATTCTGGTTCTTCCTGATATGGCCAGTCTCGCGCACCCAGACATAACATTATGTGCAATTGCCATGAAGGATTTGATATGCTTTTAATACTGTGGTTTACTAGCGCTTAAACACACTTGGAGAAATCCCTTTCAGTGAGAAGAGCTATGATGTCCTGCTGATGTAATTCTGCATCTAGAGACTGAGGTATGGGGGTTCGCTAGTCAAAGCCCAGAGGTCTTCTATTATTATAATAAACTATCTTACTGCAAGGGGAGGGTGGTAATGTTATTTATACGTTTATCCACTGAGCTCTGAGATGCTTTCCCCGTTTGTATTCTATGGAATTGTAACCATGCTGCTTATATTAGTAATATGCATTATGCTATTAGTACTGACACGTGTACTGTACATTAGAGCACGTAAGTTGGAATAAACATTTTAACCTATCCAGTGTCTCTTCCTACGCACCTTGTGGACAGAGTACGAGTGAGTGGCGAAAGAGTGTTCTTGCTTCTGTGAGTCCTGAGATAAAGATACCGTGTTCTGGGTTGTCCAAACATTAGTACTTGGGTGCTAATGGGATGCTAAGCTAGTTGGGTTGGGGTTTTTGGGTGCTATGGTATATGGTGGCAAACCACTGTATTCCAGGGTCCCATTTTCCTGTGCATAGCTCTGTGTATGTGCAGAAACCTTATGACAGTGGGGTCCACTTCACTTGTCCTGGAGAGCTGCTGGAGCCACATGTTCGAACACCCACACTTTCTGGCATGGCTGGTAAACAGTCAGGACAGCCTTTTGGTCATGCCAAGCTTTTTGCAATTCTTGGCTGGCCTCCAGGTTTTTACTTGCCTTCTTCATGTACTGAGCCATCCTGGAGTGGAGACCAAGTACATAGTCCACTATGCCTTGTTTGGGAGGTTTGAGAGGTAACTCCCATCCCTCTTTCACCAGACACAAGGGGCCCCTAACTGGATGCCCAAACAGAAGTTCAAAAGGGTTGATATCAACCCCCTTCTGAGGGACCTCTCTGTAGGCAAAGAGAAGGCAGGGCAGAAGGACATCCCATTTTCACCTAAGCTTTTCTGGGAGGCCCAAGATCATACCCTTTAGGGTTTTGTTGAATCTTTCAACCAACCCATTGCATTGAGAATGATAGGGTGTGGTGAATTTGTAATTCACACCCCATTCCTTTCACATTGCAGTAATATAACTTGACGCGAAGTTGGTACCTCTGTCAGTTAAAACCTCCTTAGGGAAGCCAACTCTGGAAAAAATTCCTAAGAGGGCCATTGCCACCACAGGAGCTGTAGTGATCCTAAGGGGAATGGCCTATGGGTACCTAGTGGCATGGTCCTCCACCACTAGTATGTAACTGTGCCCAGATGCTGTAGGAGGGTTCATGGGACTAATGATATCACTCCCAACCCTCTCAAAGGGAACACCAGCCACTGTAAGTGGAATCAAGGGGGCCTTTGTGGTGCCACCTGCCTTACAACTGGCTTGGCAAGTGGCACAGGAGCAACAAAACTCCTTTGTGTCCTCAGACATGTGGGGCCAGTGAAAGTGAGGGACAAGCCTGTCCCAAGTCTTACCCTGCCCTAAGTGTCCTGCCAGGGGAATGTCATGTGCCAGGGTGAGTAGGAAGCTTCTGAACATCAAGGGTATAACCAACCTCCTGGTGGCAACAGGCTTGGGGTCTCTACCCTCTGAGTACAGAAGTCCCTCATCCCAGTAGCTCCTATGTGATCCACTGACATTTCCAGTAGCCTCAGCAGCAGCTTGCTGTCTGAGGGGGTTCAAGAGAGGGGCAGGTTTGCTGATCCAAACTCAGGTCTGCCCTGGAGTGCCCCCTTGCCCCCAAGAACTCAACCTGATCAGGCTCAAGTTCATCTGGGGCAGTTCCTTCACAGGGACTAAGATCATCTCCCTCAAGAGACTGATCCTCACTCTGAATCTGGGGGGAAGACAAGGCCTTACCCCTCCTGCTCCTTGTCTTGAAAGGCACCTGGTCCATTGTTCCAGGATCCAGGGCCTGTTCAGTGGATGTCAGTTTGGCTTGTGACCTAGTCACAGCAAGCATATCTGCAGAGATGCCCAACATTTCTGCATGAGTCCTAAATTCAACTTCAGCACAGGCTGAAGTCTCCAACTCATTGCCCAACAAACAATCTACTGGTAGGTCTGAAGATGCCACAACATTTTTAGGTCCAGTTACCCCTCCCCAGCTGAAATTAACTACTGCCAAGGAATGGTCAGTGCTGACATTGTTAGCATTGGTCACTTGGTACATTTCTCCAAGTATGATTTGGTCAGGAGACACAAGTTTCTCTGTCACCATGGTGACACTGGCCCCTGTGTCCCTGTAGGCCATGGCCTCTGTTCCTTTGATCAAAGGCTGTTGTCTGTACCTGCCCAGATTACTGGGACTGACAAGTAATGTGGCATGATCTATGCCACCATCACAAACTAGAACAGCCTGAGCTGGAGTTCTGACTGAGCCAGAACCCACCTCAGATCCCAAGGTTAACCCTACTATTCCCTTGCTCCCTGTACTGCCACTTGTACTTGTGCTAGGGGGCCCAGTTGCCTTAGGGGCATTGGTAGTAGGAGTATTTTCCTTGGCTTGTGGACAATCAGCATCCTTTGTCCAATGGGTTTTCACCTTACAAAAGTAATACTAAGATCTCTTTTTGCCTTTCTTGTTGGACTGTGACTCCCCCCAGATGCAGGTTTTTGGGGCCCTTGAGAAGACTACTTTTTGTCTTTACCCTTGTCCCCACCCTTATCTTGAGTTTTTGAAGAATCTTGCTTCTTCTGGTGACCACTATTGCTCTGATTTTTCTGCTTAACCCTGGGTCTGACCCACTTAACCAATTTTTGGGGAGAAGTCAGATCTGAGTCCACCAGGGATTGATGCAAAAGCTGATTTTGACAATTATTAAGGATCTGCTCCCTCATAATCAAATTGTACAATCCTTGGTAGTCATGCACTTTGCTGCCAAGCAATCAACCTTCAAGAGCCTTAATAGCACTATCCACAAAATCTATCCAGTCCAGGGTCTGTGCTTTGTGGGTGTCTCTGAACTTAATCCTGTATTGTTCAGTGGTTAAGCCAAACCCATCAATAAGAGCACTTTTCAAAATGGAGTAATTATCAGCATCCTCTTCTCTAACAGTGAGGAGCTTATCTCTACCTTTGTCAGCAAAGGAGAGCCACAAGATAGCTGCCCACTGCTCTGAGGGAACCTTCTGCACTTTACTGGCCCTCTCTAAAGCAGTTATCCATTTGTGGATGTCATCCCCAGCATGGTAGGGAGGGACAATCTTGCTCAGCTTCCTATGTTCAAATGAATGTTCCTTAAATCTAGGAACACTGTTGCTGCCACCATGGGACTCTAGTCCCAACTTTTTCATAGCTCTCTGGACTTCCAGGGACTCTCTCTCCAGGGCCAGCTGCTCTTGGCTGAGCCTAAGCCTAGCTTTCTCAAGTTCAAGAAGTTGGCACTCCCTATGAAAAGAGTTCCCCCTCTTACTAGAAACAGTGGTCCCTACTGAGGCTTGGGATTCTGCAGAGGAGGATCTAGACCTCCTTGGTCTACTCTGCACCTTCCCAGGAGGATCAAAGGGGGCCTCCTCTAAGTCACCTGTGTTCTCCTCCGGGAGGTCTGAATTATCCAGGTGGGAACCATCAGGCTCCACCTGGTCAGGGTTAGAGTCAAGGTCATAGGGGTGCTCCCCTTCTGTCCTCTCCTCTGCCCCATGCCCACCCATCTTCTCCTGTTCATCTGACCCACTAGTTTTCTGGAGGTCATCTAGCAGTAAGGCCTCCAAGAGGCGTTGGGTGTTGGCACCTTTCCCTGTCTTCAACTTTCGAGAGGCACACAGGGCTTTCAGTTCTTGGAACGAAAGCTCACTGTATCTAGCAGTCAGACAGCCACTGGCATCTCCTTTGGAAGACATACTAAGTGTGGTGTGGTGTTGCACCTACCTAACCTAGTGGGAACTAAACTTTCTTAGGTTGGAGAAAGGGTGTGCTAGACCCTTGACCAACCCAACCCCAAGTTCAGTAGAACTTACTTTTTCTAAGCTTGTATTATATGTGCCTAGTACAGTTATGGTTTATCAATTAATCAACAGAAATATGTATCTGGTAAAACAATGCAGGCTTAAATCCCACTGCTGCCACCAATGTGAGAAGCTGGCCTGGTATATGCTGTCCACTAATGTAAGTGGGCACCTTGCACCAGTCCAGACAACCCTTATGGTGATTTAAGAGGTCTTAGACAACCTTAGAAAGCTCTCTAAGTGGTAGCTGTGGAGAGCAGCCTCCAGGCTTAGTCCAGAAGGAGTGTAAAGCAGCTTGTTTTACCAGAATGCAATCTTATAGTATAGATTAAGTGAAAAGGAACCACACCAATTATTTATAAATATATGTATCTATTATAGAATACTCTCTAGTACGTTCAATTATCTCCCACATGGAGATAAACACAATGCACACAATACTTTAGCAAGAAATACAGTAAATAGTACGAAATACACAGAGGGCCCCGGGGGGGGGGACCAAACCATATATTAAGAAAGTGGTATAAGAACCACGACTCGAGTCAGGACAATGTCAAGAGGACGTAGAATTGCTGGGGACCCACAGAACCACCCAAAGTAAGTAGATAGGGAGCCCATGGAGAGCGTGTACAGTGTGGGAACACGACTGCGTGCTCCGTACAAGTCTATGTGCAAGTTGCAGTTGGATTTTTAAAGATTAAGGACCCTTCCCAGTGGACCCTGGAAGAACCCCTTGGAAGACAGAAGGTTGGAGAGCCACCCCACCTGTGGATATCCTAGTACCCACGTTACGTACACCAGGGAAGCCTGATGCATACGTGTGAAGTGGTGTCGGAAACCACCGTCGAAACCAATGGAGGACTTCAGGAAAGTGCCGCTGCTGGAAGAGGAGAAAGTGTCCGTAGGTATCCAAACATGGATTCTTGAAGAGGAGTACCTGAAAGCAGAGGGGACAGAGTCTATGTCACTCAGGAGTGACCAGGAGACTTGGAAGACGAAGCCCTCCGATGTTGGGTGCTTTAGGGAAGATGTCTCTGACCTTGACTCTGCAGCTGTGAGGACCAAGCGATGCTGCCGAAGACCAGGACCCGGGTACAAGCTGTCCCACAAAGGATGTCGAGGGCTGAGGGGGTCTGTGTCCGGCGGGAGCACCAACAAGCCTTGGCAAATGCAACCCACGCAGGAATCAAAGAAGGAACAACGTTGGGACCAGCAAGGTCCAGGGGACTCACCAAAAGCAGGGGAGTCAGGGCAGGCATGGGCAATCAGGGGAGCCCAAAAGAAACAAGTTTGACCATCAAGAGGACCCACAAGCCGAAGGCACTTGAATCGCGAGAGGACCTCAAGCAGCTCACCAAAAGATGCAGGCCACAAAGCACGCAATGCGGTGTGGCTGACGATTCTGGTCACTGGAGATGCTCGAGCTTGGGGCTACTAGGAGCCCGAAGATCTTCTTGCAAAGAAGCCAACAAGCCTTTGAAACTGCAAGTTGGATGCTGTGCACAGGGGTTAGGTTATTGCAACCCCCACGAGGGATACTGGCCTCAAACTTGGTGAGAGGGTAGAGTAGGCCTCAGGAGCTGTGGAAAACCACCACCTGTGTTGCACAGCCCAAGGAGTCCGGAGGAGCTCAGGATCTGCAGACCGGTCGACTTAGTTGCGGTGCCTGCAAATGCAGGGGAGTGACTCCTTCACTCCAAGAGAGATTACTTTGGCTGTCTTTGATGCTTCACAGACCTTGGAAGGTTCCTGTATGATGCACAGGCACAGACGATACAGCAGACTGGAAGGGAGATGAAGTCAGGCCCAAATGAAGTCCAGCGAAGTCCAGAGTGCCCAGACGGTAGAAGTGCAGTGGTGTCTGATCTGAATCTTATCCTATGATGAATCTAGGGACCTACACCCAGGTAAGCCCTTAAGTACCCAAGGGAAAGGGTTGGGAAGATTCAGGGGACCCTCCCAGGGGTGGGTCAGGACAGGGGGGAGGTTATTTCCCATGTCCTTTCTCTAGTTTCGCACCAGAGCAGGAGCCAACGGCTCCCAGGACTGATTTGAACTGGACTATGCACAGGGACACCAAATGTGCCCCTCTTGCAGACTTTCTGGCACTGGCAAGCACACACCCCCAGCCCTAATACACTAAATCCTGTCTGGGAGGTGGTCACACCTCCCTGTGACAGGATGCCTATTATTCTACCTTCCTCTGCTCGAGCTTGGCTCAGCAGCAGGAGGGAAGAAATGTGTCTCTGGTCGGCAGCAACCATTTTGTGCTGTACGTTTCTAGAAGACTGGTACCGGGAACACTGAGAGCCTAATGGAGGGCTTTTCCAGTGCTTGGAATCATACCTCCCATACCGTTTACAGTGTGGGGGTATGATTCCAACATGTTTGATACCAAACATGACAGGATTCGTTGCAGTCGTTTTCGAGATGGCCATAGCGTAACTACGCGGCACCCCTCTATATAGTATATGGCTGCTTCACTGACAACCCGGGAGAATGGACTCCGTAGGCTGCAGGGGTGTCCTGCTCATGCAGGGGCATCCTCTCACTTAGAACCAAGCACCCTCCCTTCAGGATTGCAAAAG
Source organism: Calotriton arnoldi (assembly GCA_963921515.1). Taxonomy (NCBI): domain Eukaryota; kingdom Metazoa; phylum Chordata; class Amphibia; order Caudata; family Salamandridae; genus Calotriton; species Calotriton arnoldi. The sequence continues at coordinate 920,724 of CAWUFW010006882.1, forward strand.
GCCTGCTATAGGGGTGACTTATAGGTTTTAAGTGACCCTTAGATTTAGTAAACTATATCTTAAGTAAGTGGTGGAAGCACCAACGTACAGAGGCTGCAATGGCAGGCCTGTAGTTCCATTTCGCATGGTCTCTCATGGGTGGCATAATGCATGTTTCAGCCCATGGGAAACCTCTGGGGTACCTACGTCCTGGGTACATGTGTACCATATACTAGGGACTGACAAAGGTACCCCAGTATCCAATCTGGGATTGTACCTAGGTACTAACACAACAGTTTAAGGAGAAAGCAGATAGACTGGGGGCCTGATTAGCGGATCCCAGTCAGACTAGTCAAAAACAGCATCACATCAAGCAAAAAGTGGGGGGAACCATAGAAGCATATACTATTTTCCTACACTTACCAAGTTGTGTCCCGATTCTTCCTGTCCTGATCCTTCCTGTTCCTCCTTCCATTCTCCCTGCCCATTTGCTCTGAATCTAGAGCGCTGACTGCATGGTAAAGGCATATGCGTGGTAAAGGCAAGAGTGCTATGAATTTTATGTTGTGTTTTTAACAAGAGACTCATGAACAAAAGAATAAAAGAATAAAGGAAGAATACGATTTATTTGATTCATTTGGAAGACGCCGTGTTAATGTTCAACTATTTGATTTTTACGTACTACTGTTAACCTTAGAAACTGTGCATGAAATCAGATGTGTGCTGAGCCAGTTTGCTCTTCGTGTTTTTGGTTTTCCAATTAGAGGGGACGTAGGAAGGTCACGTTGCCGGCTCTTAGCACCACATTCTGGTTTTAACTACTATATACTAGACTGACTGGTGCAGGTCTCTAGTGCCTTGACCTCCTTTTTCTTCTTGTGCACAAATTAAGACTTGTTAAGCACAACCAACGTTAGCACATTTTTTCTCTCACCATATTGGACGTCAGCATGTTTTATATCAGCAAATCCCATTGTGAAGTTTGTGAAAGGCATCTTGCACCACATTTCAATTTTCTACGTGAATCACATTCAAAGAGGTTTACAAAACGTACAACCATATAAACACTATAATTCACCTGATTCTGCCAGAACTATAAATAGAGCCTACGCTATCCAGGCCCAAGAAATGCGCTTTGTGGAGAAGAGCCAGGATTTGTACCCCTGCGTTGTATCATTTTACAGCTTGTCTTTGTATTTATACAGTAACGGCAGCAATGCTGAAGAACAAAACATATCTGAAAAACACACAAGCTTTCCAAGGTACCAGACAAATCTAACGTCCTGCTCTATTGGTGTACATACGGCTATCGCCAAGAAGCCTCGAATAACACTATTTGGCGTGTGAGGTCTACCAAGCAAATCATGTAGCTTAAAGCTCTCCAGGAGAGATGAGAAATTGTTTAAAATACCTCTCTTCATCATTTTGCGTTTAACCACAGTCTAGTCTAGAAGGCAGTTTGGAAGTGCAGTGCATTCTATTCCGGTTACAAACATGGAAGAATTAAATGCTGAATCAAGTTCCTGACAATTAATAGTTTAACAATGCGCTTAAAATAGCTAGGGGCCTGGGAAAGAAAGAAACCAGAGCACAATCTGCTTTACAACTGACATGATGTTAATGCCCGGATAACATCATGTCTTCTCTGGTTTTTCAATTATTTTTCTATGATTAGAGGCAATGTGCCTATATTAAATTTGGAACGTAGTGCTCAACCTTCCTGTGTGCACGAAAGCTCCGGACAGGCTGTACAAAAAGTGCTTCAGTCATTTTACTCATAGGGCTAAGGGCAAGCTTTTTCGCAGAATCGGGCCGTTTGCGACTGCAAAAATGCTTATTCTGATGTACAAAGCCCAAATTGCAATTCGGTAACTTGTTGCCGAAATGCAATTTGGATTTTGTGATTCAGTATTTGGAAGGGGCATGTTGAGGGCGTCCCTTCCTCACAACAAAAGCAGTGTTATGTACAAATGTTTTGTGACCCAAATGTGGTTGCAAAACATTCACAATTTATGGCCAACTGAAAGTTTGTGTTACCCCATTCGTAAAGAGAATGTTAAATATTTTTTAAGAGCAGACAGTGGTCCAGGGACTACTGCCTGCTCTTAAAAAAGAAAACTTCAAAGTTTCATGTTTTGTTTTAAACACATCCCATTTTCCTTCAAGGAAAATGGCTGCATTAAAAAAAAGATTGCTTTATTTAAAAGCAATCATAGTCATGGTGGTCTGCTGACCCCTGGAGGCCAACCTCCTTTTGATGACAGTGAATCATAGTGGGTTACAAATTGCGACCTGCCTCACTAATATGAATGAGGTAGGTTCCTTCTTCTTTGCTCCTGCTCTGTGGTAACCGGTCCCGGAGGACCACAACATCCAGCCTGCCTCACGCTCGAGGCGCACAGCTGCTACCAATCCTGACAGCGCCTGGAGGCGCTACAAAAACCCTGCCAGACTCCCGCAGCGCGGGTTCCTTCTTCTTTGCTCCTGCTCTGTGGTAACCGGTCCCGGAGGACCACAACATCCAGCCTGCCTCACGCTCGAGGCGCACAGCTGCTACCAATCCTGACAGCGCCTGGAGGCGCTACAAAAACCCTGCCAGACTCCCGCAGCGCGGGTTCCTTCTTCTTTGCTCCTGCTCTGTGGTAACCGGTCCCAGAGGACCACAACATCCAGCCTGCCTCACGCTCGAGGCGCACAGCTGCTACCAATCCTGACAGCGCCTGTAGGCACTACAAAAACCCTGCCAGACTCCCGCAACGCGGGACGTGCGCGCGGACCAAGCCCGGACTAAGGGCGGGCCCGTCTACACCCGTCATCGGCCGGAAAAGGCTGGGCTGGGCCACCCCTCTGACCCCTGTCTAACGATCAGTTACTCTCAGTCCTAAGGTACTGTCCCCTCACCCTAGTCCAGACCTACTGGTGGTTTATTAGCAAGAGAAATATAAGGGCATAATGGGTAAAAGGAAAGCCAATGACGTTCTGGGTGAAGGACAAAGTGGGAAAGGCAAGAAGGTTAAAAAAATGGGGAAACGGTCATCCTTGCACAGTAGTAACCAAGTAATAGCACGAATCAATGACTTGGTCAACGAATGTGAGGTGATATTAACAACGCCTAATCCCATGGGTCCAGCTAACAGCATGATAGAAGAGTTACCGACTCCGAGTACTAGTGCCAAACGTGGAAAACCATCATTATATGTACCGGACATGTTTAAGAAAAAGGTGGACCCCGAGGGATCAATTGTGGGCAGTGAAGCAGCACACATTAGAAACTCTCAACTTACACCTTTGTGCACAAATAGTTATATGGAACCCGTTATTGAATGTTCAAACATGTTCGCTGTGTTAAACTCGCTGAATGATGAAGGCCCTGTTATAGTATGCACAGAGGAGGCTGCAAATGTAACACATGATGTTATTCCATCTTGTCTGTGCAAGACTCCATGCTCAGATTCATTACGTGGGCAGTTGACCTATTTAAAATCACAAACCATCAAACTCAATGAGGAAGTTACCTCACTTAAAAGTGTTGTTGGGAAGTTAACAGAGTTATTGGGAAAATATCAGCAAGTTACTCCTGCTGGCACAAGTAGATCCCTATTGCCTCTGCAACCTCACGAGAGTACATCTATAAGGGAAAATTTGGGAAGTGGGGAGAGACTAATAACTAACTTTGTTACTGACCCTCCGACAATTATTAACGATAAACATAAACATCACAGAGGCATGAATTCCAATCAACCCCCTGATTCAAATGATACACAATGGAAGCAGGGTCTCCAGAGTCAAAATGTGGGAGCAAGTAGGGTCCACACTTTGTTGCCAAGATCTCATTCACTCCCCGGGTTGGAAAATATTGAAGATAATAGCAAGTGGGACAAGGTAACATTACGAACCTCGAGGAACCAGATATTTCTAACTAGCGTGCCAAAGTTATCTTCTAGTTCAGCAAAAGAAGATGAATTCACCTTGATTAATAAAAGTATCCATTGGCTTAGACAGGTGCGCAAATGCAGATCTGTCATAAGGGAGGATATCTCCTCGGCAAAAAGGTGCTCGGTAGAAGGTTCAAATTTAGGTTTTATTCGGCTCTCCCTGGTTTCCCTGGACCTGGTGGACAATTTGGTGGTCTTTGAGATCAGGACATCAAATTTGATCGCAACACAAATAAAAATGAAGTATAACCCCCCAATTCCACCGACAATGCAAAACCTAACAGTCCCCAGTTTATTGGCCAGTGGGGGATCACGTCTGTCAAGTATAGATTGAAGCTTAAGGAATTCAATTTCCCCTACAGGACAATTGACAACTTCACTCCCAGTGGTAATGGTAGAAAGTGCTTCGCAAGCACGTATCGGTAGCATTGGGAGTGGGTTGGCTAGAGATGTGTTGTCTGTGAGTGAATGTAGTAGGAAGGCCCAAGACGACCTCAGTTCCAGCGAAGTTTCTGTTTAATGTATGAGGGTAGTGTCAAATGGTGTATCTTCATCTACTGTTAGTACTCTCTCTTTATCAATAATTGATCAGTTGTCCCTCGTCACATGGAACATTGCAGGCTTACATACTAAAGTATCATCCTCGGATTGGTTAGACTTCATAGATAAACATGATATTTGTGTTTTCCAAGAAACGTGGTCATTAAACCCGATTTTTATTCCAGGTTATTTAAACTTTTTTAAACCAGCCACAAGGGGGCAGAAGGGTAGATCTTTTGGAGGCCTTACCATTTGGGTGAAACAATGTTTAAATTACGAAATCAAGGAAGTTCATGTTGACAGCCCCGACATCATGGCCATCTCCCTAAGTCTAAAAAACAAGCGTCACCTAATATTGATAAATGTGTACGCAAGGGGTCTTGCAGGAGGTAGGCAATCTGCCACAATTACCAAATTAGAGCAATTTTTAGAGGACCTTAAAGGCGCAAATAATGTGACGATTGCAGGAGATTTTAATACTACCTTTGAACCCCTCGACAGGGATGATGGCAATCTTAGCGAAGAGGAAGATGCCCAATGGAATATACCATCACTAGAGTTGCCACCAATTAGAAAATGGACCGAGGCCGCCTTACAACTAAAAGCATTATGCTTGGAGAAGGGCCTTAGGGCTGTTAACGGAAGAATGCCGTCGGACAGACTGGGCTCCCCCACATATAGTAATGGGTTGAGATGCAGCCGCATAGACTATATTCTTGTCAATGTCGAACAATGGCCAGCCCTTGTTGACATGGTGGTAAGTGAGCGTTATGAAAGTGATCATAACCCGCTTGTGTTATTAATGTTATCCCCGGGTACTAAAGAGCCTCGGCGAACAATACCTGAGAGCGAAACTGCAGAAACCCTAATATGTAATGATCAGAGGAGGGTGAAATGGGATAGGATTGTAACAAATGCTAGTTCCCTAATGCAAATGAAAGCAGAGGTGGAGAGCACGCTAGCATATTTTTATACTATGTCTGAACAAGAGAAAAGTAGTGCTACGATTACCAAAGCTCATGATGTTTTGTTTGCAAAAATAAATTCCTTTTTACTAAAACATATAAACCATATAATAAAGGAACAGCGAGGCAGGAAAGGTGGTACAACAAAGGCTGTAGAGAAGCGTACAGGCAGTTGTCTTTAGCCATTAAATCAAAAGATATGGAGAGAATAAGAACTACCCGAACCTCATATAAGTCAATATTGGCAGCAGCAAGAAGGGAATGGGATGAACAAAGATGGTTAGAGCTCCTCCAGGCTAGCAGGGGTAAAAACATGCAGTCTTTTTGGAACATGGTCAAATGGGGGAATGCTGGGTCAGGACAAAAGCTGCAAAACCACGTTGCCCAGGATATGTGGGTCTCCTTCTTTGAGGAGCAATTTGCAGCTAAAAATGACGACATCCAATTTCAAATTCCCATGGCCGATCAGCCCCTGTCATTTACTCAGGAGGAGGTGGAGAAGGCTCTGATGGCAGTACCCAGGGGGAGAGCTCCAGGTTTAGATTGTATCCCTGCAGATCTGTTTGTCCATGATAAAGAGAATTGGGTAAGGTATATTCTTTGGCTAGCAAATGCTATAGCCAATGGAGCCCCCATTCCAGAAACTTGGCGTGGTGCCGAAATCCTCCCTATTTATAAAAAAGGGGACTGATCCTGTCCCAGTAATTATAGGCCGATCAGCCTTATCGATTCCATACAAAAGATCACCGCAAGGTTAGTGCTGAGCAGGATACAGGAGTGGATGGCAACTAAAGAAATACTATACCCCTTACAGGCAGGATTTCGTTCCCACACAAGCACCGTCGACCAAGTTTTCTGGTTCATATTGATCTATTGGCGCACAGTTGTAATAGCAGGTGGTACCATTTATGCAGCCTTTGTGGACCTTAAGTCCGCCTTCGATATGGTACCGCGTAAGAAGCTTTGGGAAGTACTGCACCACCTAGGGATGCCCGCAGAACTTCTATCAATGGTAGTGCGATTGCACGAGGATAACTTCGCTCAGGTGCGCTGGGGCGATCAGGGATGTGTAACCCCACGCTTTCCGGTATCCAAAGGGGTGCGGCAAGGGTGTGTTTTAGCTCCAACTTTGTTTTTATTATATATCAATGGGGTAGTAAACTATTTTCATACACATATGACAGATGCTCCATCCCTTGCTGGCACAAAAATACCGCTACTTATGTTTGCGGATGATACTCTGATCATCTCAAAGACGCGGGCTGGGTTGGACAGGGCGCTCAGGCGTTTTGAGGGGTTCTGCCTAGATCATGACCTGGTGGTTAACGTTGAAAAGACAAAATATATGGTCTTACACAAGCACAACGTAGTTAGTGGGAGGGTAGAAATGAATGGGAAGCAACTCGAACAGACTGATGTGTTTACATATCTAGGTATTACATTGAGCAGAAAATTAAACTGGAGGCATCATATTGATCTTATGGCTCTTAAACATAGTCAACTAGCGGGGGTTCTTTTAAAAGAATTTAATCTTTCCCATACTAAGCCCATAGGTCCAGCAATTAAGATATATAATACAAAGATCAGGTCTTCCATAATGTATGGAGCAGAGCTTTGGGGCTTTAATGATCTTTCCCCCCTAGTTCTTGCCCAGAACAAATTTGTGAGAGCTCTGACTGGTTTACCACAACGCACCCCACTAACACCTCTGCTATCAGATCTGTGTTGCAGCTTGTTGGCGGAGGAAGCACGATTTAGACCAGTAGCTTTTTGGCGCCGATTGTGGTCTACTCCTGAACTCTTACACTATGCAATGGCAGCGAAGGACGTAGTAGATTCAGTCAAATCATGCAAGGTTGTCTGGCTGCAAAAAGTTAAGGCTATACTGGTAGATATGGGCATGAGGCATCTTTGGGAGGATCCGGCTGCAAATCAGTTCCCATCAAAAAAAGAATTTAAGGAGGCATAGTGGTCGATGGTCAAGGCAGACCATCTACATTCCACAAAGGTAAACTCATTGACTGGCCTGTTTTTGGAGCACAAGATTGTTCCCAAATATGAAAACTTCTGGGATTTTATAACTGTACCTTGCGAAAGGAGATTATACTTCCGACTTCGGGTAGGGAGCCTCCTGGTAAATTCTTATACTAGAAAGTGGTCCAGCACGAATAAAAGTAAATGCTTGCACTGCAAAGAACAGGACGAAAAAGTATTACATATTTTATTTGCCTGTCCTCTTTACAAAATTCCGCGTAAAAAATGGCTGAAACCAATTTGCGTTAACATGGGCACACGGTCCAGTGCAATAGCTCTGCGCACTTTAAAGACCAACACTAATGAGCTATATGTAATAGCTATTGCTAAATTTTTAGGTTGGTCATGGAGAATTCGCGCACATTTTTTAAAAACACAGTTGACCGGGCCCATGGGTAATATTGAGGATGACATATCCCCTGTTAGGGATTCTACTTAATTAAGCACATGGTAGAAATCTAAGAAGTATAATAGAGTTTACGTAAGGATCAAATAGAAACAACAAGATTTTATACATACTTTTAAAAAAATATTTTATTAGTTCTAAGACTAAAGTTTTAGCTTTTTATTGTATTTTAGATACTTGTTTATCGTAAAATGTGTACACTGTTGTTAATCTATGAATTGTTATTTTGATTTTGGGAATGTCAACGAATACAATTGTCTTTGTTTCCATTGGACACTGTAATTTGCAGCAAATGGCTTTTATGATTGATTTAATCGAAATAAAGCATAAAATTGAATGAGGTAGGTCTATTTGCGACCCACTCCGAAACGGTAAATGAAACTCAATGGGCCTGATTACGAGGGCGGTCGGACGAGCGTCTGACGACAATCCCCGCTGGAATGTAACCGCCTGACATGTAGTCGGCAGTTCCACCCATCTAATTACGATGCGACAGCCGTGTAGGTGGTCCGATGTTTGGTGCTTTAGGGAAGATGTCGCTGACCTTGACTCTGCAGCTGTGAGGACCAAGCGATGCTGCCGAAGACCAGGACCAGTGCCTCCATTGTAGGGATAATGGTCCGACCGATGCCCCGACGGGCTCCTTGAGCCTGTCGGAGATGTCAGTCCGTCCCTCCAAACCCTGCGCTCTGACCAACTGCATCATTATGCAGAGGTTGGACAGCAGTCTCAGATGTCGGACAGAACGCCACTCAAGGCCTGTCAGTGGCGATCTGCCCGACATCATAATGTAGCCCAATGAGTTTCATAAATAACAAATAGCGATTTCCTAATTGAGATTCACAAAAAATCACAATTAGTAATCGCTATTCCTACTTGTGTACATCTAGCTCTCAGTTCTTTGAGGCTCACGTGTTATTTTTAATTTTGGTGACAGTTTGTGTGCCCCTATGATCACTAATGAAACCCCATGTTTAACAGAGTTAAACAATGGGTGATCCCACCAAGTGAAAATGCTCAGGGGCTTATTTATGAGAGCCCTGCGTCACTTTTGCACCACGTAAAGTGGTACATGTGCTACGCAGGGCTCTCAATTCAATTTATGAAGCCAAGCAAAGCCACCCTGCATGGCTTTGAGTGCCTTATAAATCATGAGTTAGGTGACGCAGCGCAAATCGTTGTGTCGACTTACTCTGCGCCCAGAAGGCATTCCATGGACATTGAAGTGGATTTTCCCGTGCAACACATATTGAATTTGATGCTGCTCCAGATTTACAAAGTGATGTAAACCTGGGGAACTGCTGAATCAGTACGTCTCCTGAAGTGAGGCGTAACGAGGAGAAATATGTTTATTTCTCCTCGTTTTTCGCTCTTTCATGTGTGCAGCACTCTTTCCATGAGTGCTGCACTTACAACTCCTGGCCAAACCCTGGATCGTGGCAGCTGATTCATTGGTTTTGGAGATGCCAACATTTACCAGGGGAGCTGTTAAATTTCCTCCCAGTGTAAAGTGCAGGTAAATTGCAATCCTGATGCATCGAGTTACATAGATCCCTTGGTGAATATATAAAATTTTTCATAAATTTGAATGGCTATTGTTGGAAATGGCCCTTTTTGCAGGGTTATCCCCAAACTTTTTGCTTTTTCCTCCTATTTTTCCCTGACCTGTTTGTGTTGGTTTTAGGACTCTGGGCACTTTACCACTGCTAATCAGTGCTAAAGTGCATATGCTCTCTGTGTAAATTGTGTTATGGATGGGTGTTTCCATGATTGGATATTTGATTTACCTGTTAGCCCCTAGTAAAGTGCACTGCGTGTGCCAGGGCTGGTGAATCAAATGCTACTCGGGGGCCTGCAGCACTGGTTGTGCCACCCCGTGAGTAGCCCTGAAAACGGTAACTCAGACCTGCCATTGCAGAAGTCTGCACGCAGTTTTAACTGCCATGTCGACTTGGCCAGTGCACACACTGGCCGGTCCCTAACCTTCCCTTTTCTTACATGTCAGACACCCCTCAGGTAGGCCCAAGGTACCCCTGTGGGCAGGGTGCAGTGTATGTGAAAGGTGGGACATGCCCTGGTGTGTGTGGCATGTCCTGATAGTGAATTACAGCCAATTTCGTTTTTCACTATTGCAAGGCTACCAGTTCCCCATAGGATAGAATGGGAGGTTTGTTTAGAACATCTTATAAACATAACTGGCCCAGGGGATTCGGTAAGAAAATAGAATTTAGTACACCTGAACTCAGAATCTAAAGATGCATCTTTTAGTGAAGGTGATTTTTACATTCTGTGTTTGAAAATACCACTTTTAGAAAGTGGGTATTTTCTTGCTCAGTCATCCCGTGTGCCTCTGCTGGAATGTGGATTGCCTGTCTGGGTTTTGGATGACAGAAGGCTGGGGGAGCAGGAGGGGCGCCAGATGGTCTAGGTAGGTCAGGAAAGGGCTGAAGAGGCTTGGGTTACGATAGGGGAAGGGGGAGGAGATTTCCTTGCACCTCAAAGGGCCTGCTCTGCCTCTGACAATTCCGTCTCCACCTCCTGCCAGGAATTCACACCAGAGAAGGCAGAACTGGTCCTGACAGGCACAGGCCCTCTCTGCCTAAGAGATCAAAGGATTTTTGGACATAAATGCTGGGTCCCAGACCCCTGAACTTTAGAACTCATCTGGACAAGAAGACTGCCAAGAAGAAGAGCCGGAGAAGCTGCGAAAAGGAACGACTGCTTTGCTGGGTGCTTTGCTGGACTGACCTGCAGTGGCTGCTTCTGTCTTGGGCAGTGAAAGGCCTGGACTGGACTTTCTGCAACCTAATTTGTGAGTCTCTCCAAGGGTTTGAGGTAGAGCTTGCCCCCTGTTCACGAAGTCTCAGGAACAGCAAAGACTTCAAGTTCTTCGACCCGCAGCACTGGGGACTGTGTGTTTTGTGCTGCAGCAAGAAGAACGCCAACTCAACGACGTCTACGACGCCACTGGCGACTCCGTGTCCTGAAGGCATCGCAGAGGGCACCGCCGCAACACCGCACCGCAACCTTGGTCTCACCAACGACGCCTGTTGACGCCGACACCGAGCCGCTGCTTGCACCGCGACCTGTGAGCACCACACTCCGCACCGCCTTGCTTCATGCCAAAGCTTTGGCACCGCAGAGAGCACCGCCGCAACGCCGCACCGCAACCCTGGTCTCACCGACGACGCCTGTTGACGCCGCCACCGAGCCGCTGCTTGCACCGCGACCTGTAGGCACCGCACTCCACACCGCCTCGCTTCCGCCAAAGCTTTGGCACTGCAGAGGGTACCGCCGCAACGCCGCACCGCAACCCTGGTCTCACCGACGACGCCTGTTGACACCGCCACCGAGCCGCTGCTTGCACCGTGACCTGTGGGCACCGCACTCCGCACTGCCTCGCTTCACGCCAAAGCATTGGCACCGCAGAGAGCAATGCCGCAACACCGCACCGCGACCCTGGTCTCACCGACGACGCCTGTTGATGCCGCCACCGAGCCGCTGCTCGCACCGCGACCTGTGGTCAATGCACCCCGCACCGCCTTGCTTCACGAGGACACCTTGGCCTTCCTGACGCCGCCACTTCCCGTCAAAATCGATGCCGCTGCTTGCACCGTGGTTCGAGGGCACCGCTCGTAAGTCACACGACGCACCGCCCTCATCCTGCACCGCAACCTTGGCCTACCGACGCCGGCGCCATCGACTCCAGTTCGTCAGCCGACGACGGCACTTCAGCAACGACGACGCTGCTTGCACCGTGACCTGCTAGTACCGTGGCGAGCACCGCCTTCATCTCGCACCGTGACCCTGGTCTCACCGCCGACGCCATCTGATGCCGTCACCGAGCAGCTGCTCGCACTGCGACCTGGGGGCACTGCACGCTGCACCGCTGCGCTTCGCACCGCAGCACCAGACGTCTGCCGGCGCCAGCGCTCCTGATTCCATCAGAGAGGAGCTCGACCTGCAACGCGAGTGACTTCAAGGGCCTCAACGCCCTGCATCTCTCACAGGTACTGTTTGTAAGTCTTCCCGACACCGTAGCTGGCCCGCGACCCCGCGACCAGCCAGAACTGTTGGATTTGTTGTTCACGACGCCATGGTAGCCCGGACGGAGCTATCCACACAAGGAACTCTTTTTAATCAGCGTATTTTTGGAACTGTGAACTTTTAAGTATAGTATTGTGGATTCTTATCGTTTTGGTCTTGTTTTAATTATATAAAAATATTGATATTTTTCTAAACTGGTGTGGTGTCCTTTTGTAGTGCGTACACTGTATTACTGTGGGTTATGTGCAAATGCTTTACACACTGCCTCTAAGATAAGCCTGGCTGCTCGTGCCAAGCTACCAAGGGGGTGAGCAGGGGTTATTTTAGAAGTGTAACTCCCTTATCCTGACTAGAGTGGTGGTTTTTGCCTGGCTTTGGCCCACGCCCTAGCCTACCAAAAATCCCATTTCTAACAGCTATGTACATTACCTAAAGTCTTTGCGAATAAAATATTTTGGGAGCAGTAGGGTGCATGATAAGAGTTTATGATCACTAGCAATGTACCTGCTTTCAGGGTTTCCGGTAAATGTTTACATACTTTTCACTGTATTATTAATTTTTTGCAATTTAAATGATGAGTGCTGCTCACAGAGGAGAACGCTATAGTTTGCTTCTTCTTACTACTTTTCCATTATTTCAGTTAGTGTGAAAGTGAATCAGCATAGCTTCTCGCCAGAGATGCCCAGGAGTATTCTACCTGGTTAACTAAATGTAAGCAGAGGCTACAGCTAAGCAAAACTCCTATTTGAAGAGAGAAACCTGACCGCAGCCTGATTGGCAGGCACCATTGAAGCGTGAGACATGCCTAACATAATATAGGATTGGGAATTTGTTCCATTCCATTTGCCCATCTTTGTGATTGCAACATGGCACAGGCCTGCGACTCCTGGAACATTTCTTGAAGTTGGATTCATGAGGGTATCTTGTTGCAGAACTGTATCCAGGGTGTGGAGCCTGAGTGCTGTCCATTTCCCTGTGGCTTGGACTAAAGCAACGCTGGTGTGTCTGAATGGGCGAAATGAGATGGAATCTCCTGTAGTTCTGACACTTGGGATTGGACAAAAGCAATGTCCAATCAATTACATATTTGTTGCGATAAGTGTCTATTTCTGTTTTGACCATTTGCTTGACTTGAGTATAGATGGGAGCGGCCATTGGCCTTTAAAGTTGTTGTAAACTTTAAATTAGAATTAGGGAGAATGGAGGTTCTCCCAGTTGCAGTGAGCCATCCATGTAGACTTTCGGTGAGAATAGCAAGTTCAAATCATTTGCTCAATTATGTCAAGCCATACAAAGTAAAATTTGCAACCTCTGTACACTCAATAAACACAATCTCAGTTCATGACCGGATTCGAGTTTTTTAAAGAAAAAATATAAAAAGATAATAAGGCAGAAAAAGATAAACTATTATCAAAAAATTGGGAAGTCAAGAATGAAGTGATTACCCTGGGTTGAGAAGAGATTTTGGTGTATGGTAAATGGTAAATCTTAAGAAATCCCACATCACTAAACTGCATGATTTGTGAGATAGATTAGTTGAGCCAATGAATTACCTGAATGGAACAGGCAGCATAAAGATCTCTGCGAACTTCACCAAGGATACCAACCTATTTATTTTCGCTCTCCTCTGTAAAAAAAAGCAATACAATTGACAAAACTAAGTCAATGTGTGGGTCCAGATGATCTATCCTCAATTCCGCTAAAAATAAATACTGCTTGGTGGGCAGAGTAACTAACTCAATTTTTCGATGGGTTTCTGGAACAGGAAATGTGCAACACTCCTGGAGGGGTGTTGCGGGCAAACCCATCTAATAGAAGGGTGGTTGTAATCTTCCATCTAACTATCTACTCATAAGCTTGACAGACCTTTTGCCTCAAGTATTTTAGAAAAATAATATGACACCACCTGGAGGAGTGGGTGAAAGTAATAAGGAGTACATTAATGTGTTTCCCATTAGCATACTTACTATCCTAAGTTATGCCACTGATCAATGCTTCATTTTCTTTTTTAATTGCTTTACTGAAGGATAATCACTTAATACCCTAACTACTTTGTACTTTTTTTCCTCCCACTTTCCTTCTCTTTTACTACTCCTCTTCCACCTTCACTTCCATTAATAAATGTAGCTTACCTCCCATTCATTATTATTTATTTACCATTTCCTGCAGTGCATTCTTCTGCATATATCTCTTTACCTCTTCTTTCCTTTTTAAAAATCTTAAACCTATATTTCCTAACCAGGATTCAACACTCAACTGCCACCGACCCTACTGATGACATATTCTGCCTGCTTTGTGTTGATGGCAAATGTCAGGGGATTTGTCCCCAGAATCTGGGAAAATCCGGAGGAAAAGAAACCTGTGTTCACGGATCTGGCTGGTTTTCTCCATTCTGGGGCAAAATGCATAATTGCCATTTTGTGATGCTGTTTACTTGCTTGAATTGACATTTTCACCCCAATTTCACACACCAAAATCCAACACCCTTGTGTAGTGACGTGTGAGCATGTAATAAGGGAACCTTTGTGGCTCCTGATGGACTCTGCAGAACTGTGATGTATGCATTATAGCGTAGTGAATTGAATGCAGGTTTAGTATTTTGAGTTCATGGTTACACGCAGAAGAATATAGATGTGTTTACTAAGCTCCGTGTGTGGCGTAGTCATTGGCAAGTACCCGGGCTGGGGAAGACGCTCCAGGTTCTCCTAACGATCCGTGTCTTCCTGCCACTCTACATCTGGTCTCAGAAAAGATCAGTGTACATCTAGCCCCGCTTTTAAATGAGGTGATCAACACAGGGATTTTTCCCCTGTCCTGGAAAAAGGCGTGTATTAGGCCTATCTTGAAGAAACCCACCCTGGACCCCTCTGAGATAAAAAATGACCGTCCAATATCATGTTTACCTATAACGGCCACATTTTTAGAAAAATCAGTTAATACTGAGTTAACCCACTACCTTGACTGGAACAATCTCTTCGACCCTACCCAACATGGCTTTAGACCACGCCACTCCACAGAGTCTGCCCTGATTATGGCCACAGAGGAGATTCGTAAGCAATTGGATGGGGGGAGAGCCATCCTTATCCTACTTGACCTATCAGCAGCATTTGACACTGTTAACCATGCAGTGCTAGTGCGGCAGCTGGAGGCAATAGGAATTAAAGAGACAGCTCTAACCCTACCCTCCTCCTTCCTAGCATCCAGAGAGCAGAGGGTGTGCTGGGACGATCTCAAATCAGAGAAATGTTACCTCCCATGTGGGGTGCCACAAGGTTCGGCTTTATCACTGACCTTGCTCAATATTTATGTCACTCCTCCGGAAAAGTTAATCAGAGAGCATGGTTTTACGCTAATTTCATACGCTGACGACACCCAGATAGTTATATCTATATCACAGAGGGTTGCAGTCACAGCCGTTAGTTTTCACAAATGCCTGAAGAGTATCATGAGCTGGATGAACCTAAATTTCCTCAAGCTCAATACTGATAAAACGGAGCTCATGGAGTTTGGGAAGGGTCCACCTATATGGAATCAAGCACGGTGGCCAATCGAGGCAGGCAACTGTCCATCTCCATCTACCAAGGCGAGAAATCTGGGAGTGACATTTGACAAACATTTAAACTTTGCAGGACAGATCAACCGCCTGACGTCCTCCTGCTTTTTTCTATTAAAGATTCTACGTAAGATTCTGCCTTTTATCCCCCAGGATCTTAGGAAAACAGTAATAGGTGCGTTAATCCTCTCAAAAATAGACTACGGCACTGCATTATTCCTGGGCATTGACAAGTAACAGATGGCTAAATTGCAGTCAGTGCAGAATGCTGCAGCGCGATTATTACTTAACATACCTAAATATCATTCCATTTCCGCTAGCATAAGGCTGCTCCATTGGCTTCCGACACAACAATGTGTGGAATTTAAGGCACTCTGCTTAGTATACAAGGCATTGCATGGCGGGGGAGCCATGGATATGCAGAAACTATTTCTCTCGTACTCCCCGCAACGGAATCTCAGATCAGCCAACACTGGGCTGGTTCAGGTTCCCAAAATTTGAAAAGCAAGATGGGGAGGGAGGAGCCTATCCCATCTAGCAGCCAGACCCTGGAACAGCTTGCCCACCACTATCAGGCTGCAGACGAACAGGTTCCAGTTTAGGAAAATGATTAAGACCTGGCTCTTTCCCCCCAAATAAGCTATATTACTCGCCTGGACAACACACGTCACGTTCTCTTTAGCGCCAAGACGCCATGGCATTCGTGGGCTTTATAAATATATTACTTACTTACTTACTAACTAGCGATGAGGGTGGGGTAAGTAACCAGATGATCGACAGTGCTCTCCCAGAGATTGCCATGGTCCAGCAAACTTATTGTGTGCACCATGTGTGCCTCCGTCGAAGTGCAAAATCGTTGTTTGGCGTATGTGGAGTCAAAACGCAGCCCAAGTTCCGTGTTAAGCATTTGAAGATAATGAAAGCATCACTGAAAGGTCTACACATCATTAGCTGAGATCCTGCTGAAAAGGCGGCACAAAGAGGTACTGCCCTATATGCAACTCAAAGCCATGTATTTGTACCGAGTGATACATTTTTTAACAGGAGTGCTGCGAGGCATAGATCTACCAGGCTTCAGATAGCATAAAAGGATGCTTAAAGCAAAGTGATATCAGCAACGGTCATCTGTTTACCAGCTCTGAGTAAAGAGAGTTATCATGCCACAGCCGGGAGGAAGTGCCCCCAGAGAAGGCACCCAAGGTTGTGCTTGCAGAGCTGTCCCTATCCGAAGTGGCACCCCAACAGAGTTGCTGAGTGGAACTCAGAACAACTCCAAAGATTTCTGAAGAGCAGATAGCAGAGAGCCGAGAGCGGAAATCAAAATAGTGACCATTTTCTTCTCTAGTTGAGACCAAGAAAGGGGTTTCATTTCCTGGCATTATCAAAGATGATCCAGAGGCCAGCATGTCACAAGGCCTCTGAAATGGTTTGGATGGACAAGATCACCAAGCAGCGGTGGAGAGAACTATGCTCTCTACCTCAGTAAGTTCCACCAATGGTTACAATGCCCCCTACTTCTTGAAACCACCCCTGTCATTCGATACTGCCAAAAAGTTGAATATTGGGAACAGATGGACTGCCTGGATAGAGACATTTGATGAAATAATTTTTGTTATCGAAAAAGCAGATAAAAAATTATCAAGGATCTTAAGCATCTTGCTGGTGAAGGCGTGAAATAAGTCATAAAGAAAATGCTGCAAGCTGACGTAATTACATACAGTCAAATCAAAGTTGCCTTGAATCTCAAGTTCAATCCAATGCCAAATGTAGATTCCGAAATTTATATCTTCAGTCAAGAAAGACAGAAAGCGGGTGAGACCATCGATTAATTTGTTGAGAGGCTGCATACGCTCATCAAACACTGTAAGTTCAATTAATTTAATGATGAGGAAGCTATACGCCTCACAGTGATTGACGGATGCTTGTCAGATTTGTTCATACGACGAATGCTGAGAGAAACTCTTTGTCGGGAGCAAGTTCTCATGCCACCAGAGCTGAAGAAAGGTCTGATCAACAAGCTGCTGACTTCGAGGCCAGAGGTGCCCAGAATGAGTCAGTCATGAATGTGAGAAATATGGCAAAGCACAAAGCCGAGGGACACAGAGTGAATTCTCCACAGAAAAATAAGTTGTGTTTCAGGTGTGGATTTTCATTTCCACACGAAGGCAAATGTCCCACCATTGGGCAGGTCTGCCAAGGCTGTTGAAAGGAGAACCGTTTTGTGACGATGTGCAAGGAGAAAGAAAAAGTAGGTGCGTCAGAACGCGAAGACAAAATGGCCGCTCTAACGTTCCAGGTGCGACGTTTGACACATGCTCATTAGGCCAAGCGACTACATCAGCTGAGGCAAATCGACACCAAACGAAGTTGATTCACATCTAAATCTTTGTCAAATTGTTCTTCCTTGTCAGTATCAAGTAAAAGTGAAGAAGATGGGTTTGTTATGCTAATGCTCACTTCAGAGAAGCATGCACATGTTGGGCTGGTAGCCTGTGAGGTAAAACATCGGTCCAAGAGAAACCGACATGCCAAATCACCAAAGTCTTCCAAACATTGTCCGAAGATCGCATTAAAGGTCAATGGTTGTTCAATGCGTTTCATTATCGATAGTGGTGCATCAATAAATATTATGCCTGAGGAGAAATATAATGAACTGTCTCCAGTGCCCCAAATTACACCATAGAAGACTAAAGTGTATATGTGGGCTGCATCGACTCCACAAAAAGTAAAGGTTTATTTGTGGCAATGATGAAGCATAAGAAAACAAAAGTACAAGTGCCCATTAATGTACTTCAAGATACGGCATCAAAAATCTGTTTACTCACTTCAGCACAGCAGCTGATGACGGATTGAATTCCGTGAATTATAACATGAATGCTCATCACAAAATAGTGAGTTAATTCCCTTAGCTGTTTCATGGTTTGGGAAAACTCCAGACTATGAAAGTCCAATTACACATTAAAGAGGATGTGCATCCTATTGCTCAAAGAACTAGACGAATTACCTTTCAATTACAGGAAGCTGTTGAGAAGGAACTTGAATCTTTAAACAAGCACAGTAATTGAGCATTCTACTGGTCCAACTCTATGGATTTCTCCCATAGTTGCAGCACCCAAAAAAAACAGTGAATGAGCTGTATGCATCTGCATGAATATGTGTCAAGCAAACAAGGCCATTGGAGGAGAACGACACCCAGGTCTGCACATTGCCGGCATGATAACACAATCGAATGGGGCAAAGGTATTCTCTTGCCTGGATCTGAATAAAGGATATCACTAGTTGGAACTCAAGAAGAAGTGCAGGCGCATTACAGCCTTTTCTACAAATGTTGGTTTGTAGAGACTTAGGGCTCGATTACGACTTTGGCGGTTGAACAACCAGGCCGCTGTGTCGGTGATTCTGAAAACGCCACTGAGCCGGCAGCATTCCGCCCGCCGGATTGGGAGTTTTTCGCAGGGTTGGCAGCTGCATGGCGGCGGAGTCAAGCAGGATTACACTACTGGCTGCTGGACACAACCAGAACGTCATCCTAGCCAGTCGGAGGTATGTGCATATTTTATTAATTGTATGCATTTTGTGACAGTGCTAACCTGACGGTATTGGAGCGCTTTGTGTGTGCACCAGTGACATACCTTAAGTGCACAATCACCCTGGGGTCATATTTTCAGCAATTTACATACCTTTCCGCCAACTCGTGCATGGCGGTGTCCCCGCCTGGAAAAGGTGAGCGGAAAGGCAAGCCATAATTTGGATGGTGGTCCACATGACTGCACCGCCTCAAATGCCCACCTCTGCCTCTGCCACTGTGGTAGCTGCAAATGTCGGCAGTGGAGGCAGTCTTGCGGCGGTCTTCCCGCTGTGTTCTTAATCTGGCGGTCGAACCACTAGAGAAGCAGGAGGTCGGATCGCCAACAACTGACAGGGGTTCCTTAACCACCAAAGTTGTAATCGGGCCCTTCGTTTTGCTGTGTCATCAGCTCCAGAGCTATACCAAGATGTCACTCGACATATCATACAGCCTGTCATGAATGCTTTCAATTACAGTGATGACATTTTGGTTTTCGGAGCTACACAGAAGGAGCATGACAAAGCTCTCACTCAAGTGTGTCAGTTTCTCACTGATGCTGGTCTAACTTTGAATGCCGAGAAATGTGAGTTCCACAAGACAAAGTTAAAATACTTTCAGAATATCTTTTCTGATGGGGCCATGACAAGTGCAAGCGCTGTAAACTCCCAATCTCCCACAAGATGTTTCCATGTTATGTTTATTCCTTGGCATGGGCAGCTGTTGCTCTAGATAGATACGAGGCTTTGCCGCTGTCAGTGCACCATTAAGAAACTTGACTAAAAAGAATGTTTGTTTTCTTTGGTCACATGAATGTGAGCAAAGCTATTGAGAACGCTCCTGAAATGGCAAATTTTGATCCAAAACTTCATACTGAGGTTGTTGTTGACGCTAACCCTGTCGGGTTGGGCACCATCCTTGCACAGCACAGCGGACACCCAAATGCTCTAAGACATACTGTGGCATACGCTAGCCGAAGTTTGTCCCAAACCGAAAATGCTTACTCACAACCTGAGAAAGGGAGTTTGGCAGTGGTATGGGCTTGTGAACATTTCCACGTTTTCTTGTATGGGAAGCCTTTCATACTTGTGATCGATCATCAAGCATTATTGACCATCTTTGGAAATCCAAAAGCAAAAATGCCTCCTCACATTGAATGTTCGGGTCTGCGATTGCAAGAGTACAACTACACCACCATGCATCGTCCAGAGAAAGATCAGGACCTTGTTGACTACTTCTCACAAGTAGCTTTGCAATGCCCTGCTACCCATTCTAAGACGGTTGAAGCCTACATAAATTTCATAGTGAAATCAAGCACTCCAGCTGCCATTTCAATAGAACAAATTGTCACTGCCACAAGTCAAGATAGTGACATGCTGAAACTGAAAGACATTATTACACATCAGGCTTGGTACCAGCACCCTCGACCTCTCACCAATGACAGTGAATATTAAAAGTTTAAGAATGTTGAAGATGAACTATCCATTACTCAGGAATGTATTATTCTATGAGGTGTATAGAAAAGTGTAACTGTAATAAATGGGGTTGCTGGCTGAGTGGTGGGGTAAAACCGTACTCAAGCAGAAACCACAATGCTTATTAGGGTGAAGACACAAGCAACCCCAAATTAAACTGTGCTCAACCCCCTGGTAGCTTGGCACAGAGCAGTCAGGTTTAACTCAGAGGCAATGTGTAAAGTATTCGTGCAATTCTTCAAACAGTACCACAGTGAAAACACACCACAAAAGGATCCCCCACTAGATTTAGAAAAATAAATTATTCTTTAATAAATAATACCAGACCAAAAAACAAAAATCCAATCAATAGAATTGGAAATATGCAGGTTTAAAGAATTCAGTAAATATAGTGCCAATGAGTACAATGTGCCAACTGTGGATAACTGGTCAGGCAGGAACAGGACAGTCACAGGTTCAGTCATACAGCGATAGTGTGTGGGCTGGCTACAAGGACCCAGTGAGGCCCGC
The DNA here is from genome assembly GCA_963921515.1 of Calotriton arnoldi. Lineage (NCBI taxonomy): Eukaryota > Metazoa > Chordata > Amphibia > Caudata > Salamandridae > Calotriton > Calotriton arnoldi. The sequence continues at coordinate 941,733 of CAWUFW010006882.1, forward strand.
TGAATAAGAGTACCTTAAATCCTTGTTTGCGGAGCGTTTTGAGGTCCTGTACCGAGGATGCATTGCGCAGCTGAGGAGATGCATCAGTTACAAGGTGCTGTGGAACTGTGATGCATGGTCCTACATCATCATAGAGGATCCTGTCAATGAGGGCTTGCAATGCCAAGTCTGATGTTGGGATGCATCGCGCAGTCGAGGCAATGTGCCAGTTCCGAGGAGCTGTGGAGCTGCGGTGCGGAAACCTGCGTTGTTGAGAAATTTGTGATGCGAGGGCCTGCATCGGGCTAGCTTTGCACAGGCAGTGGTTCCGATGCGGGCTGTTAGGTCGATGCAGTGTCCTTGGCAGTGGCAAAAACCTCACAGCAGAGGCTATGCGTCGGATCTGCTCGAGTTTGCACCACACAGCAGAGGAGATACATTGGTTCTGCTATGTCCACAGATGGACTGACAGAGCACCTTTAGGCCCACTAACAAGGGTCCAGGACTGGGGTGGCACCATTTGGCTGGGTAGGAATTACAGGTGGCAGAGTCCAGGTGCTGAATTCAAGGATGTTGGCGCCCTCTGTCCCTGAGGCTCTAGTCAGGAAGCCAGCCAACTAGCCCTTGGAATCACTTTAGGGTCCTGCGTTCAACCGATATAGGTCCAGTCCTCCTCACCCAGTCAAGAGAGAAGCAGGCAGCAAGTCAGCAAAGCACAGCACAGCAGCAATTCCTTCAGAGCAGCAGTCCAGCAGTCTTTTCAGTAGCACAGCCATCCTTCTTCCTGGCAGAGTATCCACTGGTCAAGAAATGTACTGTAGAGGTGTCAGGTCCAATATTTATGCCTGACACCCTTACTCTGGTAGGTGGGAGAAGGTTCTAAAAAATCTCTTTAAAGCACACAGGCTTCCTGCCTTTCCTGCCCTGGCTCCAAACCAACTACAGGGAATATGCAGCCCTTTCTGTGGAGGCAGGACACAGTCCATTCAAGGGTAAGTAGGGCTGTGTCTAGCTCCGTCCTTACACCCTGCTAGTTTTGGTCTATCCAGGCACACCTAAGCTCTCTATTTTGTGTGGCTGTCTAGGTGGAATACACAAAGCCCAAATGTCAGCTACACCCAGTCATGTGACCCAGAGATAGGGTACAGGCACTTACTAACAGTGGCATTTTCAAAATAGTAATTTAAAACCTGACTTTACCATGCAAGAGGATTTTTTATTACAATTCCAAAGACACCAAACATGAACTGTGCACCTTCTCCAACTTGGAAATTATCACTTTTTAAATGTAATAAGGTAACTCCAATGTTAGCCTATGAAAGAGGCAGGCCTTGTAGTAGTGAAAAACATATTTAAGAGTTTTTCAATACCAGCACATGCAAAAATTAAAAGTGCATGTCCAACTTTTTAAATGCACTGCACCCTGCTCTCTGGGCTGTCTAGGGGTGACCAATATATATTAAAAAGTAAGGTTCATTTTGCCAGGTTGAAATGGCAATGGTAGACGTTTGACATGTTAAAAGTAGGGGTGGGCGAAAGAATGTTTCTTTCCGCCTGTGGAATTTGTTGACTCCACGTTACTCTTGTAGAATGGAGTTCTTGCTAAATTCTGCCAAACGATGCATGGCAGAAGTTTTTCCTGCGAGGCTCAAAAAATGCGAGCAATAATTGGCATCCCCTAGTGCCATTTTCTAACATGGGAGGTCGCGGGTGGTCACGAGCAGTCTCAGCCAGAGGACTGCTATTTGAGTGGATATGCTCCCGCTCAATTAGCAAAATCAAATTGAATGGCTGCACGGTTTTGCGCACCCCAATGTGCTGTTTGCTCTGATTTTTCAGTGCTGCTCATGCTATGGGCACTAAATTGCGGTGCGAGCAGCGCAACATGCATATTTCTGCCTGCAGGGGGAACACCGTGGAATCTCATGGTGTTTTTATGTACCTTCATGGAATTCAATGGAATGAAACTCTGCGAGTTCTAACCACCACTAGCTTAAAGTGCTACTTCAGTGGATGGCACAATCAGTGCCCCAGGCCCACAAGTAGCATTTAAATTGCAGGCCCTGGGTACATGTAGTACCACTGTACTAGGGACTTACAAGTAAATAAAATATGCCAATTGGGGATAAGCCAATGTTACCATGCCCTTTAGCACTGATTAGCAGTGGTAAAGTGTGCAGAGTCATAGGCACAGCAAAAACTAGATCAACATAAATAAGGGAATGATTGCAAACTGTTTGAGGGAAGAGCAAACTAATGCTGACAGGTCTAACACGTTTCCCCCCAGCTGAAAGCGGGGAGAACTACCCAACCTCCTGGGAGTTCTCACCACTAAGGCGGCAAAGCATGGAGAGACCATCAGCATTGGCATTGTCTGACCCAGGATGGTGTTCCACTGTAAATTCCATCCCATGTAGGGAGATGGGCTACCTCAGCAATTTGGGATTCTCGCTCCTCATCCGCTTTAACCATCTGAGGGGCCTGTGATCTGTCTGAACCCGGAAGTGAGTCCCCAACAGGTACAGTCTCAGCTCATTCAGTGCCCAGACCACAGGAAAGGCTGCTCTCTCAATAGCACTCCACCTTTGTAACCGGGGAAGTAAAACCTCCTAATGGAAAAGGCTAAAGGTTGGTCTAGGCCATCCTTATTTAACTGTGACAGTACTGCCCTATGCCATGATCTTAGAAGTCATTTCCTCGGAAATGGCAGGGGCCGTGAGTATAGGGCCTGTACACATGGCCTGTTTTAAGGAGTCAAAGGCTTTCTGACAGGACTCTGTGCATATTACCTTCAAAGTCAGCTCAGTCGAGGGGGCAATAATGGTGTCATACCCTTTAACAAACCTCCTATAGTAACCAGTCAGGCCCAGGAAGGCCCTCACTTCTGTCTGTGTTTTGGGGGGAGGGGCACCAAGGCCATTGTGGTTTCTATCTTGACCTGGAGGGGCTGCTCATTACCCCCGCCCACCAGGTGTCCCAAGTACACCACAGAAACCTGCCCTATCTGGTGCTTACTGGCCTTGATAGTCAGGCCTGCCTGTTACAAAGCCTGAAGCACTTCCTGGAGGTGAAACAGGTGGTCCTCCCAGATGCTATGGAAGACAGCTATGCCATACAACTAGGCAGTGCTGAAGGCATCCATCCAAACAAAACCTGGTTCACCAGCCTCTTGAAGGTGGCAGTGACTTTTTTCAGGCCAAAGATCATTACCTAGAATTGGAAGTGGCCCTCTGGTGTGGAAAATGCCAACCTCTCTTTAGCCCACTCAGTTAGGGCAACCTACCAGTACCCTGAAGACAAGTCAAAAGTGCTCAGGAAGTTGGCAGCACCAAACCGGTCAATGAGGTCTTCAGCTCGGAAGATGGGGTGAGGGGCAGTCTTTGTGACTGAATTGAGCCCCCTGTAATCCACACAGAAACGAAGTTCTAGTGTGGCATCCGGTGGGGCAGCCTTTGGCCCCAGCACCAGGGGTCTGGACCAGGGATTACTTGAGGGCTCACTCACAACTCCAGCATTATGGAGACCTCTGCCTTGATGCTGGCCCTCACCTTGTCTGACAGCCTGTAGATTTTGTTCTTGACTTGGGCACTGTTACCAGTGCCGATATCATGGGTGCACAACTGTGTAAGCTCAGGGGTGAGGGAGAATAGAGAGGCAAACTATTCCAATAGCTCTCAGCAGTCCCTCTGATGCTCTGGGGTCAGGGTAGGGAAGAGGTTGAAGGTTGACACCCTCCACTGACCAATCTTTCTCCTTGGATAACAGGAGATTAGGGAGAGGTTTACTCTCCTCCTCTACTCCATCATCCGTCACCAACAACCTGGGGTTCTCAGACCTCTCGTAGTAGGGCTTCAGGCGATTTAGGTAGAGAATCCAAAGGAGATTTCTGGGGGTCTTGAGATCCACCAGGTAAGTGGCCTCCCCTTTTTCTCAATCACCTCGTAGGGCCCTCTCCAACATTCTTGGTGGTGCCAGGTCTCAACTGGCTCCATCACCCACACCTTCTGGCCAGGCTGAAACTCGACCAGAGTAGCCTTTTGGTCATGCCATTGCTTCATAACCTCCTGGCTATCTGGTAAGCTCTCATAAGCCTTCTTCCAGAACTTCTGCATGTGGTTGAGGAGTGCTAACATGTAGCTAATGACATCCTGAGGGGGTTCTTGGGAGTTTGCTCCCGCCCTCCTTCACCAAATTGAGAGGTGCATTTATTTTACAGGCCCTGGGTACATGTACTACTACTGTACTAGGGACTTGTAAGTAAATTAAATATGCCAATTGGGGATAAGCCAATGTTCTAATACATAAGGCTAGGGTCCCAGATTGGAACCCTAGAAGGGTAGAGAGGTCCTCAAATGGAGAGGTTGGAAGGGATACGTCCTCCCTATCGTAGATTCAAAAAACACAAAATGTATCCCCTCAGGAACCGAAGCGGTTCCTGTGGAAGAGAAAAAAGCTAAGGAATGGTTAGTACGCCAGGTGGCAGCACACCCAATATTGTGGGTGGGAAGGAAGATGGATCCTTTTCTTAATATAACCCTCACTCACTCTAATAGTGACATGCTTCATCATCGGGTTCACCCCAACTCCTAAAGTTCGGGGTGGGCGCAACCGTATTTCAGGGAGCACTTATGAAGACTTGGTGTATGGGGGCGTAACCTTAAAGGTAAAATTCCTCTCCCACTCCAAAAGTATCCTTTATTCGGTAGCATCATGGGCAATACAAGCCGCATTTTTCTTACAGCTCCATTTCAAAATTATGTTAAACCATTTAAAGCAGTTGGTCATGATATAGTCTTCTAGCTATTAAAACCTACATTTCCCTTACTTTGAAAAATATATATAGCCAGGTAATTGTTAATTTTGCCACATAATGTCAAATACATTTTTCAGTGCTTTTATGCAACTTGCGCTGCATATGTGCAACTTGCATGAGCATAGGGACTGGGAGTAAAATTTGCAGGTCCATAAAAACAACCTCATTGTGTAAGAAAAACGAGAGTACCCTAGAATTGCAAAGGCAGACAAATACTCCAAAGCTGCAGATCCCACAAAAGTGTTTTGTGACTCACAAAACAAGATTATTTAACTTGCTCATGCTTGTTTTATTTAATACTTGCTTCCTTTTTAACATATTCACCTGGGGCAAATGGATTAAAATTCTTATTCAATCAATCAACAAAACTTTATTTGTTTTTTTACAAAAAAAACCATGAACGTGGAGAAAACAAGGTTAAAAGTTAGTTTCACAGGCTAAAATGTGTATCCATCATATCCCCGAAACTTATATCTAAAAAGTAAGCGAATCCAGAAATAAAATGACATCATCGCAGCCCCAAAGAATGCAGAATATACAAAATATTATGTCAAACACAGTAAAACCACTCATCAAGGCACCATAAAATGCAAGATGGATTACAGGGTCTATGTTAAAAACAGTCTCGTCAAAATGATAAAACCATCCATCATAACCTCATAAGATGTGAAATAAGTAATTAAGAGATTTCATGTCACCACCATAACCATCCATCCTGGCCCCATAAAAAGCAAGATAAATAACAGGGGCCTTATTAAGAAAGATCTCAAAACAACACTGTGCCCACGATTTGTCCATGGATAGCTAGTCACAGCTGGAACTGAGCCTAATTGCGGCCCTTAAAAAGCTAAGAACATATAATACGGTATTATTTGAAAGTAATTGTAAAAAGATAAAAGTGGGTCTAACATGCCTAAAACTTGCTTTTTTAAGAATAGGAATAATAAAAGACTTTACTGGTACCTCATAGATACTACAGAACATTAAAAAATGCATCATATCCGGTGGAGACTTCCCGTCGCAGCCACAAGGTGGGAGGTAATGCCCTTTGTGCATCCCACGAGGGTGGGCCAGAAGGTAGTGAAAGAGATCCAAATGAAATCTGGTCAATAGAAAACGGTTGTGGGTGCTTTTAAACCATAAAAGATAGGGATCTGTTAAAGGCACGGATTTCAACAAGAAATGCGCTCGGCAACTGAGCTTCCTCAGCTCCACTTCTTCTCTACCCCAAGTGCGCTTTCTAAAAAAGTTCTCCTTCACCCAGTGCAGGTCCCTCCTGCAAATTTTTATCAGGATTCTCAAATAGATCTAACCATCACAAGCTGGTAAAACTTTCTCTGACATACTTGAGCCAGAAAATGCGGTTGGAATAATCAAGAGAAAGACAGTCCCTTAAGATATCCTTACTTAGGGCAGTTGCATTCTTGAGCCAGATTTTCAACCACAACGATAAGGGACGAAAAGCCAAAGTGTCTGAGAGGAAGGCCATGCACAATTCTTCGTGGGCTTTGAAGGATGATGTACCCTGTGGTAAGCAGAGTAACCATCTCAAAAAAGTGTTTTCAACAACTTGCAATGCATCATGCTTAATGTAGCCCCAGATCTCAATACCATAAATAACCTTGGAGATACAATTAGCCTTATAAATTTGCAGGAAGGCCCGATGGGTTACTGCCCAGTCTAGAGGCAAAATTAAAAACAGTGGCAATGGCCCTTACAAATTCCCCTTTCTTACGACTAATCAGGGGACCTCAGTTCAAAGCCGCATCAAACACTACCCCCAGGTAGGAGAAAACGTCAGTCCTGGGGACCGGCACAACCCCTACCAAAAATGTGTAGGGCTTAGCTGGGCGTAGGCCCACCTGCATTACGAAAGATTTGCTTTTGTTGACCAGTAAGTCCAAGTCCTCCATAAAATTAACAAAGGAGTCCAGCAAATGTTACCCCTCGCTGTCCTTGCCATAAGGACAGCATCATCTGCAAACAATAGGACGGGGAAGCTTCGCCTTCCCACCTGGGGACAACCAGGCTTTGAATTCAAAAGGGCCTGCTCCGGGTTATTAATGTACAAGTTAAAAAGAAAAGGGGCCAGGATGCACCCTTGACAGACGCCTCTCTGGATAGGAAACTCACAAGTGACTTTAAGATCTTTAGAATATCGAACTACTGCTTTGGTGTCTCTTTGAAGATCCCTTAAGAACAAGACGATGTCTTTGTCGATACCAATGGAGAGCATCATCTGTGAGAGGTTAGATCTGTTAACGCGGTCAAACGCGGATGATAAGTCCATGAAGGCTAGGTAGATAGTTCCACAACGAGCGATGGTGTACTTATTTACAATCATGTAAAGATTTAAACTCTGGTCCACCATAGAACAACCAGGGCGAAAAACATATTGGACGTCGGCAAGAATGTTATTATCATCTACCCAGGTAGGTCGAAAGCCTGTCTAATACCATACATCCCACCACCTGAATCCAAAAGGGAGATGGGCCCATTACAATGATTACTGTCCCAATCACCCTTTTTGAAAACAGGGACGGTGGTGGATAGTGCTCAGGAATCCGGGCGGCCTGTCATGACCGCGGCACTGATAATGGAATTGAGGGCAAGAACCCAAGTATCCAATTTCGAGATGTAAAGATCTGGAGGAATCCCGTCAGGTCCTGGGGCCTTGTTTTTAGTCAACCTAGGTATGCTTGCTCTTAATTCCTGTGCAGTAAACACAATCTCGGATTGACCCTCTACAATATCATGGGCTTCCCTAGGACTAAGGTCTGTCTGAAACATACCCTCAAAGTGGCACACCCACTCATCCTCTGTGATGTAAGCATCCAATGGGCTGGCACTGTCTTCTGCCATGAACGGGCCATTAATGGTGCTCCAAAACTTGGAGCTATTCTTCAGGGTGCTGGTCTCCATCAAGTCTAACCAGGCCTCCTCTTTCAAAACTGACTTGCGCTTTGCCAGGGCGGTTTAGTATTGTCTACGGTAAACCTTGACCACCATGAGATCCCTTGGTCTGATACTCAGAGCTTCCTTCAGTTTCTTAGAGGCACTGGAACACTCAGAGACAAACCATCTGGGGCCTATATGAGATAAAGCTTACCGGGGGCCTGTAATAGGTTAGCTATGACTCTTGACATACTACTAAAAGCCTCCAGAAAAACTGATGGTTTCGCCCCCTGTCTAAGCAAGTGGCAAACACCTTGTGGCACTGAGTAAACAGGGACTCATAAAACTTATCAGGAATGATCTGAGCCCACTTTAGTTTCCCCCCTTCCACAGTTATCAGGGACCCCTTAACTCCATTCTTGATCGGATGAACAACCAGGGGCCAGCCAGTCAAGACACATACTGGGTTATGGTCACTATACACACTATCCTGGATGGTAAAGTCCCTGATGTAAGAAAAAAAGGTTGTAGAGACAAAGATGAAATAGATAAAGGACTCGCACCCTCTCCCGGTGAATGTGGGAGCGACATTCTTCTTATCCGGTGACAATTTATTCATAGCCGAAGTTAATTCAAACTCGTTCATGATAGCATTAAATAAGCAGCCCTGGTAGGTATGTTCAATGTGCAGACCAGAATGGTGTGCACATTCCACATCTTTAATCTCCGGTCTAGGGTCCCCACACAGATGGACATTAGAATCTCCTGCTATGAGGACATTGGGGCAATACTGCTTGTTCTGAATCCTGCTTCTCAAAAAAGAACCCAACCATAAAATGTTACATACTTCAGGCAGGCAGGCTACTGCATTATAAAAATTCAACAGCATTAACTTATTTGACCCACTAGATAACAATAAAGCCTGTAGGGTAGAACAATCTGGTGACAACATGACGGAGCTGCCTTGGACTGCTAAAGAACCTAAGCTAACCAAGCCCCCCTTAGCTCTTCCCATGGTAGAAGGGGTGGCTGGCACAATGAAGGTTTTATATCCTTCTAAGCGATAATGATTTTCTGTAGCCCACGTCTCCTGAAGGCAGATCACGTCAAACCTTTTAAAAAAATGTACCCATCATTAAACTTGCTTGCCAGGCCTGCGATATTCCAGGTGATAAAATTGCACCCCATCTGGTCTAGTTGGGCCGATCCCAAGAGCCCAGCAGGGCGCTGAGTTGAAAGAACGTTAGGCTCGATAGGGACTAAGCTCAGTCAATCACAGCACTGTAGTGAACTCAGGGACAAATCTGTTGGATGTGACTTGTCCTGGGAATCCCTCGTGCTGACTCCCCTGACCCAACTCTAGAGGTCGCACCTGAATTCTTCTAGATGGAAAAAATGGGTGAATCTGGGGCCTGTGAAAGTAACCAGGGGGGAGAGCCATGATAGCCGAGTTAAAACCCGTAGGATTAAAATAAGAAGCCATATTTAAAATTCTACCCACTACGTGGGGGCTGTTAAAGTTGATGGTGACACAATCCCCGTCCCAAATCTTCTTCCCTCTGCCCACCCAAGATGTCCTGCGTAACATTATAATGTGGCTTTCTAGCCGCAGACTTGTTGCAATGTTAGAGTTCAACCAATGCACAACTTTGTTCTTTAATGGGCATAGTCTTCCTTTGAACCCGGGGCAAGTCAGGGTACATTTGCTAAAATCACTACAAAGAGGGTTGAATCAGGTGGCAGATGTAAAGTGCATGGGCACTGGGTGAGGTTACCGGATGCCCCCTTACAGGTGTCATCTCTCACTCAATTGGTAGCAGGCTTCGTCCCATTCCTCCACCGCTGGGGAGATTAGCCCCTCGCTCTGCCACCTCCAAGTACAGGGACGGGTGGGGCAGGCCAACACCCAGCACTCATCCTCCTCCAACTGGACCTCGCCGGTCCCCACTTCTTATAGCAAGGTCACTAGGGGCTGTCACGCTGCCACTTGTTCCTCAGCACTGCCTACACTTCACTGTCCCGCAGCCGAACTTGTACCATGCCCGGGCTTCAGGGAAACCAGGCCGCGGTTCCTCACTCACACCCCAGGTACTTCAGGGTCGCGGCATTCACCGCACCGACGGCGGCAGTAGCAGCTACCCGCTGCCTTCCAGGGGCCAGCTGACCACACCTCCCATGGCTCTCCTGGGTCCTCTCACAGCTCTCCCTCTTGGATGAACTCCACTACAGCCCCGCTCCGCTGCCAAGCTGGAGCCGCCGACAGAGATGACAGACCACTACAGCCAGTCAGTCAGTCTCAGTCTGGAAATTCTTATTTATTTTAAAATATTTTCTGATAGACAAGCACTTTATTCACTGTTCTTGGGCACCTGTGCCCCAGCAGGGATGTCTTAAACTTTTTCTCCCAGAACTTGCCAGTCACAACGTTCCATGCTTCGAACGTGTGCCCATAACCGATAGCAAACTACAACTGATAATGGGTGATTCCTGAACATTTGCATGCAGTTTGATATGGGCAAAAATGTGCTGTAGGCACAAATTGACTTTTTCGCGGCAACAGAACATGCACAATGTAATCGTGGCTCGTTTTGCTCCCTCCTCAGTTCTTTTTTGATAATTAGAGCCAATTGTCCAATTTCAGCAAGCAATTCTGAAACATTGTGAAAAATGAAATTGCCGATATAGTGAACACCAAAAAGGGATAATAGAGGAAATAGATTATGCAAATGCAGTGATTACCACATAGGCGTACAATAAATGTGATTATAACTGATAGCCATGCCTACTATACTTGTATGAATATCTCAAGAAGCCGATCATCTTTGTAGACATTACCATCTAGTAATAATATCTTCCACTTATATCTACAGAGCATTTGTGAAATAACCCTGTCATGGAATTCATTTACCTCGAACCCCCTTTAAGGTTCCAGAAATCAGACACAGTGTAATAGATTCTCATAACAATGAATGGCACACGAAATTGGAGCACATCGATCAAGTGGGCCTAAATGTCACTGAAACTAGCAGGGACAGGGAGATGGATGCTTTTCACTTCCAGGAAGCTCTTCACAAAATCCCACAGCGCACATACTAACTCTGGAACATTGTGTCGGTATCACTTAAGGTGAGAGCTACAGGGGTTCTAACCTAAGACACAGGACCAGATCACAAAACATTTTTGGTTGGTGTTCTTACGTGTCCTTGGTGATTAGTAATGGAGTATTCTTTTACCAGAGTGTTAAGAAACCATGAAGCATATGTACAAGGGAATGGCGGAGCGTGGCGTTAAGCACAAAATGCTAACACCACTCTCCGCCATTCCGAAAACGCAGGGATGAGCCACATTTATAAAGATATTGTATATCCCTGCGTTTTCCCTAGCACTGGCATTAAATTAAGCTGCCTAGCGTCAATGGAGGCACCCTTGCACCATAGTGCAAGGGTGCCTGCATTGAGGGAATGATTGTTTATGTGCAGGAAGGTGTCCCTTCCTGCACATAAACATTCACAAATGGCGATTTGAAACTTCTATGTGTGCTGCACTGTGCAGCCGGCATAGAAGTTGCAAATCGTCATTTTTTTAATGATTGTTTATGTGCAGGAATGGATTCCTTCCTGCACATAAGCAATCATTCATGGCGTTTTGCTGTTTCTATGTGTGCTGCACAATGAAGCACACATAGAAACAGCAAAAACAAGAAGAAATAAAGCATTTCTCCTCGTTTCGCCATGTTAAGACCAGGTTTTCCCTGGTCTTAATTTTGGCGCTGCCTCCTATTTACGCCACCCTTGTAAATAGGGGGCAGGGTCAAAATCAATGGGTGTTGCGGAGGAATGCCCACCGCAACACCCATTGCCTACCCCTTTCACGCTACGTATAGCGTGGAAGGGTGCCTTATTTACAAGGCGGCGTTAAGACTTGTTAAGTGGCTTAATGCTGTCTTGTAAATAAGGCGAAGCCCCTAACACCACAGGACAGGTAGGACTTGCGTGACAGGTAGAGAGAAGGAGAGCGCCACATGTACAGAGATATGTCTCTCTCCTCCCCTCTCCACAGCGCCAGCGCTGGTTTCAGCTGCCGTGCACCAAGCACACCCCTTAGCACCATAGTGCTAGGGTGCCTGCATGAGTCTATCATAGGTTTTGTACTGGAAGGGTACCCTTCCAGTACAGAATACTATATGTAGACACACTTTAAAACTTTTCCTACCTTGCATGTGTGCTGCACAGTGCACCACGCATGCAAAATCGGAAAAGAAAGGAGAAATACAAATATTTCTCATCTTAACCCCTCCTTTTAAATGGTGTTAACTTTTGGTGCTAAACCCTGTCTACTATTGTTTGTAGATAGGGTTTCACATCAAAAGGCATGTGTGGTATCATGTAAACACCCATGTACCACCCATGTTACGCCCCCTTGGTGCTGAGGAACGCAAAGCAGAGCTCTGCAATGCTTTGCCTTACTTTCAGACAAGTTTTGCACTGGAAAGTAAACTTTTTGTGCTGCTTAGCGTCACTTTTGTGACAGTAACCGAGCGCAAAATGTTAGTAAATTGACCCCATAGTCTGGTGATGTCAATTTGGTTAATACATGTAACTTTATGTTCATATGTTCATATTGAAACCTTGTTAGGAATGAGGTTGTTGTCTTAATTCAGTTATATTTGTTGCTTAGTAGTTACACTGTGTAACATGCCTGTATCCTTAACACAGCAGAATATTTATTTTCACAAATAGTTAAGAAAATCAGGATCCCCATCAATGTAATGCGTTCGGTCACTTAGACACTTGAATTGTCTCTAGCAGAATGCTGCACAAACGCCAGGTTGCACTGAACAGAAATAACATAATATTCTTTAAAGGCAACAGACCTGGAGATGGCCTATTAAGGAATGAGAGAGAATGTGTCTCTAGCATCAGTGAATAGCGTGATAATTTCATGGAAGCCAGAAAAAGCGATGATAGCAGGGCAGAGGCCCGATAAAGCAATATCATAAGTGGTATCGATTACACCGGTTATTGATTTCTTACGTGGAAACCTTTTGTACCTTTCATTTAATGGATCTTGGTTTCTCCAGTGGCTGTACTTTCTGTGAACACCATTTTATTTATCAAACTTCTTTTTATTAGGCACATTAGGATTTCACAGAATGACTGTACATCACATAAGAGAAAATGCCGCAACGATCCCCCCATCTGACAAGTTATCTAGCGAGATCACAGTTTCAATCGGAAGGGGAGAGTACGCTGCCACACTTCACACTCGACAGCACACCCTGTCTGACTCAAATGGTACTTCACAGGAGGCCTTTACTTTTAAACCCCCTCCCTCCCCAATCCACCCCCAACAAGATAACTTAACTACCAGAAGGCGTTCCTTAAATGAGGCTATTACTGGACTCTAGGTCCAGGTAAGATTATGGCTGTTAACATTATGTACGCTTCCGGTGTCAGGCTGGTTTTTCAAGGGGACCAAGTGTCCTCCATCTAAAACTGAAATAGGTGCATAGCGCGTAATGAGGGTGGGCATACTGCCAAGGGGGGCCGCTTGTAAGGTAGGCTACGAGAGAACCCCATTTGTATTAGAAATTTTTATAATCGTCTCTAAAAATATCCGCCATCCTTTCCATAGACAATGCTTTCCAGAGACGAGCATGTCATTCTGATAGCACCAATGCTGCCTTTTTCTTCCATGCTGCTGCGATCGCTACTTTGGCAGCCCCAAAGCAAGCCCATATTATAGCCCTGTCTGCTTTTGTTTGCTGTTCTAGCTCTGGATCTCTCAATCCTAAAAGCACTCCTTCCTTGGTGGTAGGAATAGGGTAACTCAGAATATCTTTCATGTGAGACAAGATCTCCTCCCAAAACGGTCATATCGAGGGACAGCCCCACCATATGTGACTAAAGTCCCCTAAAAGGCCACACCCTCTCCAACACAAATCAGAAGTCTCTGGGAAGATCTTTTTGAGTTTCATTGGGTATAAGTACCAGTCAAAGAGAATCTTATAGTGCGCCTCCCTTAGTTCTAGGGAACGGTTATCTTTAGCAATATCCCTCCAAAGATATTTCCATTCTGTATCTGAAATCTCTCTCCCTGCCCACTGTTCCCATGTCTGCATGTATCGGGGTCTTGGCGTATGTGAAGTAGAGACAAGAAGATTATAAAGAAAAGAGATCACCCCTCTCATGGACCCCACCTTCTGCACAAATTTTTCCATTGACGTCTTCTCCCATGTCGCAGCCTCTCTGACCTTCGGCTGGAGAGCCCAGTGTTTGAGTTGGAGATAGTGGAAGTGTTCGCTAGGCAGAACACTGAAGTCCCTTTGACAGCTGGCAAAGGTGAGAATGTGGTAATTGTGAAACAGATCTGATAGCATCAGACAACCCCCCTCCCTCCATTAATCAAATGGACCCTCGCGTAGCGCCGGGGGAAATTCGGGATTAAAGTGAATAGGTGTGTAGGGCGAAGGGAATGTAGACCACTCTAGCCCCCTGGACACCTCATCCCAAACTTCAAGTGTGGTGCACGTGGGAGTGCTAATGTATGCGTTTGGCGGCCTGTCTTTCTTAGGTTTCCATATCAGATCCCATATTGTTCTCCCACCCACCGCCCTATCTATATGCAGCAATGTTTTTCTGATTCTCTCTTTGACCACTCTGTCAAAATACAGAGCTGGGCTGCTTTAAAATATAAGTGAAGATCCGGTAATGCCAACCCTCCATTGCAACTTGCCCGACGAAGAGTGTGAAAAGGAAGCCGCGCTCTACCATTCTGCCATGTGTACAGAGTGAAGAGAGACCACAATTAAGGCAGGTAGTCCCTGTGTAGGTCTACCAGTAGGGCTTGAAACAGATATAATAATTTAGGTAAAACGATCATTTTTATCGCATGGATGCGCCCCAATCATGAGATAAAGAGAGGCTTCCATCGTTTGAGATCCTCCTGGATTTGGAGCAGCAATGGGGGATAGTTAGCCATAAACAGGCCCTCCAGCATGGGAGTCAGGTTAATACCCAGGTATTTGAGTGTATGTTTAGCCCATTGAAGTGGAGTACAGTCACACAATCTACAAATGGCCTCCCTTGACAGTGTGAGATTCAAAATAAAAGATTTTGTGAGGTATACTTTAAAACCTGCAACTTTTTCAAAAGCCCTCAGTTCATCCTGCAACACCCGTAGTGACTGGTCGGGGGAGGTGAGAGATAGCAGCACGTCGTCAGCGAAAAGTAATATTTTATGCTCCTCCCCCCCAAATGGAATGCCCGGGATTCCTGCTGCTTTACGAATCAGTAGGGCCCGAGGCTCAATGCTTAAAGCAAAAAGTAATGGTGAGAGTGGGCAGCCCTGCCTTGTACCTCTCTCTAGGGAAAAGAGGGCTGAGCAGGACCCGTTAACCTGGACTCTAGAGCGCGGGTGTGCGTAATTAGCTTTAATCATATCTATAAACGGTTTACCAAACCCAAAGTGCTCAAGCGTGCTAAAGAGGAATGCCCAATCCACCCTGTCAAAAGCCTTTTCGGCGTCCAGGCCCACCTGTACTGTAGGTATTTTGAATTTGATCGCCTTCTCAATCAGGTGAATGGTTCTTCGAATATTATCGTGGGTCTGTCTGCCTTTTATGCAGCCCGATTGATCAGGGTGGATGAGGTGTGGCATCAGGTCCTCCAGTTGCGTCGCCAGAATTGAGGAATAAAGGTTAGCATCTAGATTCATGAGCGCGATAGGCCTGTAAGAGGCACATTCTCGGGGATTTTTCCCGGGTTTACGAATAACCGTGTTAACAGCCTCCGCCATTGATTGGGGGACAGTGTGGTCCTCCGCTATCGCATTAAAGAGATTTGTTAGGTGTGGGATGATGTCTGGTGCAAAGGTTTTCTAAAAAATGGGCTGTCAGGCCATCGGCTCCTGGTGACTTATTAGGTTTGAGAGCTGTGATTGCCCTCCCCACTTCCTCTCCCGAAATGGGAGCGTTTAGTCTTTCATTCCAGTCAGGCGAGACCTGTGGGAGTTCTAGTGATTGTAAGTACTGGTGTTGCGCTGCAGGCTCTAGGTAATCCCTAGTATATAGATCTGTATAGAAAGCCCCAAAAGCATTTGCCTTATCAGTATCTTCATGGGAGGTGTGCCCTGCTGCATCTACT
Source organism: Calotriton arnoldi (assembly GCA_963921515.1). Taxonomy (NCBI): domain Eukaryota; kingdom Metazoa; phylum Chordata; class Amphibia; order Caudata; family Salamandridae; genus Calotriton; species Calotriton arnoldi. The sequence continues at coordinate 957,564 of CAWUFW010006882.1, forward strand.
ATGGCCCCAATAAATTTTTTCTCCCTCTTTTCCCTTAGCTGTCTAGCTAGGTGCGAGCCGATCTTATTCCCCTGCGCATAAGAAATGTGGCGCAATTGTAAAAGGGTATGTTCCGCCCTATTAGAGCATATATCGCTGTGAGTTTCCCCTTGATTGCTCTCATCTGACGCAGTACCGTGCGCAAAGGGTTCTTTTTGTGTTCCCTTTCAATGACCCCAGAGACTTTTCCAAAGCTTCCCTCTCCTTGGCCCTCTGTTTATTTAAGGCAGAATTGAGTCCTATACATTTTCCCTTTATAACAGCTTTAAAAGCATCCCATTTAGTCAGGGGTGAGGTGTCCTGTGGCTGATTTAAGCGAAAGAACTCTGGGATGGCACCTCGGAGTTCCTCTCTAAATAATCTGTCCCCTCGTCAGAGAAACCGGGAAGTACCATCTTGGTACCTTAGGGGTGCCCCCCTCCCAAGTGAGACAAATCATAACTAAGCTGTGATCTGAGATGGAGATTGGGAGAATTTTCGCTTCCTGAAGAGACCGCAGAAGACCTTGACTTATAAAAATATAATGGAGTCTCGAATATGTTTGGTGGACATGGGAAAATAATGTGTAGTCCTCAGTGTCAGGGTAAAGATGCCGCCAAGCATCTACCAAGCCTAATGTTTGTGTTGACTGTTTAAAACTCCTGGGGAAGCTAACTGTAGGAGACCTGTGAGGGTGTGTACTATCCATATCCACATCCCATGTGAGGTTGAAATCTCCCATCAGTATCACTAGGCCCTCCGCAAACCCACCAAACACAGTAAGCAAGGCAGATAGAAAAGTCGACTGACCTGTGTTAGGCGCATACCCTGATATGAATGTGCAAAGCCTCCCTCTTACTTTCCCTTTCACCATAATAACCCTACCTTCCTTATCAGACTTAATAGCTTCAGGCTGGAGTTTCAGAGAATTATGAAACAATAGAGCCACCCGTCTGTGTTTGGTGGTCGCCGAGGATCTATAGATTAGTGCATAATTTTGTGGTGCAGCCGAAGCTCCTCCGCTCTCTTTAGGTGTGTTTCCTGTAAGGCCACAAAGTCATCGTCTAACAGATATTTCCAGACTTTCTGCCTTTTAAGGGCGAATTCAGCCCCTTTACATTCCAAGAAGCTATAGATATCGGCATAATCCCAGAGCACCCTTCACCTTCAACATCAACTCCTGTGTGAAGCCCATCTCTCTCCTGCTAATGCCATCTACCAAAAGAGAACTCCCAGCCTGATGAATATACTGACGCGAATTCTGAGCCATTATAGATATGTATTCAAAGCCTCTAATTGTTCTAATTCCGCCCCCTGTAAACCCCCCCAACAATGAAAACATTTATACAAACAAAACCTTCGCCGGAGCGCTCCAGCGCTCCCGGCCATAGCATCGTGGAAGAAGAAGTTCATGGCGTGGGGTGAATGGCACAGGTCCGCTTCCCCGGCTGTCTTTCCCAAACAGTCATCGTTCACCAAGACATCAAGTTGCGTCGCCCAGTGTGGGGCAATGAGCGGCCGAGCCGTGTCCATGCTCCCGCTTGGCATAGGGCTCAAGGAAGTGAATCTCTCCCCTATTGCATCTCTCGTGCTGGTTGGAGCTCCTACATAGCGAAAGGGTCTTTTGTAGCAGTACTTCTCATTGCGGGGCAGACTCTAGTCTTTCGAGTGCAGTCCCCTTACGCTCGCATGCCACCACGAGGAATTATCGCTTTCCTTCCCTCTTGAGGCAGACTCCACAAGGTCCTCTGCGCTGGTAGGGAGACCCAGAAGCCTCAAACCTTCTTTCAACTCTGTGATATGTTTTGTTTTATTGTTCAGTTCAAAGGCCAGACCAAAGGGAAATGTCTATCTATACTTAACGTTATCTTCTCTTAGTTTCGTAGTGATGGGCCTAAACTGCTGTGTCCGTAGTAGGGTCGCCGGTGCCAGGTCTTGAAAGAGGCTGCAGCGAAAGCCCTGGAAGGATATCTCGTCTTTCTTTCTAGCAGCTTGAAGAATTGCCTCTTTAGCTTTAAAGGAGTGCATTTTAACAAGAACGTCGCGGGTGCATCGCCGCTCTCCTCCTTGCTGGGCACCCACGCGGTGCACTCTCTCAATCTTGACCCCAGGACTTCTGCAAAGAGCCCCTCGATGAACGCCTCCAGGTCTGGTCCTTCCGCGCCCTCTTCAAGGTCCTTAATTCTAATGTTATCACGTCGTGACCTGTTTTCCAGGTCTTCCGTCTTTAAAATAGCCGTATGTAGTTGTGCTTGTAAGTCCTGTATGCTATCTTGCGTGGCCTCCGTTTTCTTTCTCTAGTTCCTGGGCCTGAGATTCCACCTCTAGAACACGTGTGCCCACAGAATCCACATCTTGTTGGAGCGCCATCATCCGCTCAGTCAGGTCATCTTTCAGTTGATCCAAGGAGTCTTAATGTCCACTTTTAATTCTGCGTGGAGCTCTGATTTGAACTCCCTGAGGGAAGCTATGAGATCCTCTTTCGTGAGCGCCATGGTGTCCGCGTTTGCCCCCTGCTCCTGTGCTTGCTTCTTCTCAGCTGTAGGGAAGTAGTTGGATACCTTAGGTGGCCCCTTTTTCGGTGGCATAAGTGCTGTCCGACCACCCCCCTCTCCGTGGGCTGCTCTCTTCTAGTCAAAAGCTATTCAGTACTTCAAGCTAGCACCCTTTTATTCGCAGGATTTGGGGTTCCCCATGTCGTTGCGTATCCCTGGCCAAGCGCTCAATCGAAAGGCTCAACAGTGCTGGGGGGACCGATTACCCCTCTAGCTCCCGCAGGGACCCCTGGGCACCTTGAAGAAGTATGGGCAGGTACTGCTCTGGACAGTATCTTCTAGCATGGCAGGCCGCTTGCTTTATGTCCCTCTGTGCATCGCTAATAGGGCAGATCATCTCATTATATCTCCTGCGTTCCCTCACGTTCTCTTTCAGACCGGCAGGCAGGGAATGGCAGCGATGGCCGCCATCTTAGGGTCAGGCACCAGGTTCCTGGTCGACCCCACGTTATGTCCTTGTCATTTAGGGCACCTCAGGGGGCAATCTCCTTCTGTGTTAGGGGGACCCCCAGGGTCAATGGGGGTCCCCAACTCCCAAAATCCAAGACCTCCTACCGTGGGTCTCTGCGAGGTGGGCTGCGGGAGCGGCTCTTGATCTCCGAGCCGGGCGTCCCATCCCGTTTCCTGGCCACCATCCGCCAGCCGCCTCACATACAATGCGGCCGCTGCCTCTGGGGCCACGTCCGCAGTTGGTGCTGCACTCGATCTCCAGCCGCGCAGTCCCGCTAGTGGCTGCTATGGGGCAGCGCGGAGATTACCGGGTGCCGCCGCCATTTTAGTTACGGGCTGCTCCTTCTCTTCGCGTCCTGTTCAGTCTCCGGTGGATGGAGAGCAGCCCGCAATCTTGAGCCTCCTAGTCGCCAAGTATTCCGCGACTCATTCCGCACAGATCGGTTTGTCTTGGTGCGAATTTGCCTCCAGAGCACCGAAGACAGCCAAGGGGACGACGGAGCCAAGGCGAGTTACGTCCGCCCGGCCATCTTGCCTGGCCACACCCCCTGAACACCATTTGTATTGAATTGTTCACACTGAAATTAACCTTCGAGGCTTCGCACCTCAATAACACAGTAATCATGAATGTATGTTACGTTTTCATCAGTGTTGTTTCAGATTTTAAAAAAAGTTAACTCCTTGTACCCATTTGTAAATATCATTTAACACCTGAGTGTGCTGCAAAATCCTAGTGCTGCCTTCAAGATGAGCACCAGATCTGTCAGCAAAGGAAAACAGGGCGGCAAACTGCGTGCCAACTGAAAATATATATATATTTTTTTTTTACGGAGTTTTATATAGCGCGAACTTGACCCGATATCGGGTATCAGAGCGCTTTACATAGCACCAGTTGCATTACATGAGGACACATTCATTTTTGTTAGGCACGGGGAGATTAAGGGATTTGCCCAGAATCACAGGATGTTCAGCATCATTGCCAAGACTCGAACCCGGTTCCCCAGATTCGAGGTCGACCGCCCTAGCCGTTAGGCCAACTAGAGTCTTCCCGTTTTCTAAACATGTTTATCAAGGACCAAACACAACCAGCTGTGTTAATTAAACGATAACGTCTACAGCTAACGAGCAAGACAAGTCAACACACCAAAAAGTAGGCCTTGAGTGAAATTGTCACCTAGAGAGGTAAAGACTACACATTACCTGGGCGTTCAGTTGGATGTGAACAGTGGGAGCATTTTCAGCGCCAAAGGTTTCCCACTGAGATTTCAATGGTTTGACATTTTGATTATGAATAAGCATAACTTGAAACCTCATTATGGACTAAGTCAGTGGAGCCAATACCGTTAACTGTATCTAACCCAAATATCATTATACAAGAACTGCAGAAGCAAAGAAAAAAATTATCAGTATAGTGTCGCTGTACCTATTTATTTGCATTGAGGTTCGAATACATCATCACTACTTGTGAGAGATTATGCATACTGAACTCTTATGTGTTAAAAAATTAGTCCTAAACTGGATGGCGTACCAACAGGTCCACAAAGCTTGCAGAAAGGTATTCGCTATTCTGTTCAGCATTTGGCAAGAATGCTTATTGAAAGAACTGCAGGACTCAATTCCAGGCTTTGCATTTGAAAATTTTAACTATTTTAACCCAGGCTCACTATATAGACAGGGCTGCGAAACCAAGAGAAATAGCACACTGATAAACAGATATAGGAGACAGTGTGCAGCAGTCCATGAGACCGCTGGCTGCTACCGAGTGGCGGCTCCTCCTTGTGGGCTCGAGGCTTGCACTCCCCTTGTTTTCTGGTCCGTTTTTAGGTCTTGCGCCTAGCGTTGCAGTGCGCAGCCCTGCTCGCGCAGCGCGAGACCTCCTGTATGGGCTTCAGAAAGCTAACCACACGCTCGTGCGTGTGGTTTTGCTTTCGGAAGCCCACATTGGCTGTAGCGTGTCTTTTCTTTAGACAAACGGCACGCAATTGGGCAAAGGCGGGCGCATGTCCCGCCTTTGCTCCGCCCATTCCCGTCCGTGTCTAGAATGCGCATCAGCGCGCGGCACAGACGACAGGCTCCCTCGCCCCCCCGCTCCTCTGTGGTGCGCGAGCACCACTGGTTTCGATTCCCGCGTTCGGCTCCTCTGTGGTCCGCGCGCACCACAGGTTTCGATTCCGTGCTTGTTTGTCTCTGCTAGTTCTCCAGTGTTACTATCTTATTTCAGTTTGCCCCCTCTGGCAGTGGCAGTGCAGCTTGCAGCAGTGCCTGGATGTGGGTATAAGTCGTTGCTGTGAAAAATTCCATGCCCATTTTTGAGGGTCTTTTAACAAAAATAAAGTTTCCAAGACGCATGCTGATCGTGGGACTAATAACAAGTGTCCTTATAGTGCTTAAAATCCAAAAATTTCAGGACCTGGGCTTATAACCGGTGAAGAATGCAACAAGCACTGGAATGCAAATTTGAAAGCAGACAGCTGGAGTCCGCTGCCATTGTGACGTGGAGAGGGGCACTGCCGGTGGTGTGTGTGGTGGCATCGCGCCCGTGGGACAGACTGCTTGTAGTCTGGTGATGGCTAGAGTTGGTGAGCACGGGTGGCATTAGAGTAGCAGCAGGTTGTCATTGTGGGCACTTGCAACATTCAGCTGTACTTCTCTCACACCCCGCATCCCACGATGCCCCCTCCGGCCTAGCCCCGAAGCACAACAGGCCATCAGTGGCGTTCCAGGGGATTTATTTCTCTGAGGCGCAGCCTGACGTGTGAAGAATGGAAGTTGGCACACGGAGTGTGTGGGCACAGGGAGTGTGTGCGCACAGGGAGTGTGTGCGGCCTGTGACATGCGTGGCACGTTATTTTATGAAATAACTTATTTAATAAAATATTATACACTCAAGGGAACAAAATTCTGCTAACTAAGTGGTGGACACATTCTTCTATTTCATAAAATATTGTACACTCATGGGAACAAAAGTCTGCTACTAAGTGGTGGACACGTTCTTCTTTTATGCCCGAAGGGACAATTTAAGGATTTTGGGGGTTGGGGCCTAAGGTATTTGCGGCCCCTTTTCGGAACTTCTTTGAATTTATCATCTAACTTCTGCTCTTTAATGCCGTCCGTTGGCCAGCCAGGTCACTGAGAGTGCACAGGCACACTCGTCTAAAGTTGTTACATGTAATATTCAGGGATAGTGACGTGTGTTTTCAATATTATAACACAGTAGCAGCTCACAAATATTTACTTCAAATAATCGGTGACACCCTCCCATTTCAGACCCTCTCATTTCTCATATTATTGTGGTCCTGTTTTGAACTTAAAGAAACTTTTTGTAGATGTTGCGTGAAACTTAAACACAGCATTTCTCTGCTAAATGTCTGCTATAGGCTCTCCCACATCAACCACATTAAAAATAAATTAAAGGAAAACGCTGTTTGAAACAATATGTTTAAGAATTATTCAAAATCAGCAGGGAAAGACTCTCTGCAGAATTCTCTGTCAGGTACGTTTCTAAATTGCACCAAGTGGCGTGGGAAATGCTGCTTTGCCCTGAGAGTCAGGTGTCTTGAGTTGTCCATGGGGGGGGCGTCATCGTCTAGATTACGTTATTTAATAAGTATTAGTGTTTATTTTATATCACTGTGTTAAGCCCTGAGCCACTTCATGGCACTAGAGGACATCTCGAGAGTGTAATGTGCTTCCATATCGCACTACACCACTGTTAATAAGTGAGTGGAGGTAAGGTTACCGGGTGAACATGCTTTTTAGGGTTTCTCAATATTTCATCGGTATGAACCCATTTCATACAGTAAGGGTGACATTGTCGCGACCCCACAAATTCCATGAATAATTTGCTTACGGATAGAACTGAAACAGCTTGACCAAACCATCACATCCTTCGCTTCACCTTCCCACGTGCGCCCCAGCTTGCTGGCATGACATGGCCGGTGCAGTGGCACAGGCGCCTAGAGGCGGGAGAGGCGCGCTGCTGCCCCTTACGGCTGTCCAGGGCCATTTCCTTGCGTACAATAGGGTTCGTGGTAGCACCCTCGGGTGAGAGACAGCTAGTCTAGTACTTTTATTTTGCTTCCCCTGCCTCTTGGATTTTCCTGGACTCAGCCAGGCTTGTTTAAAAAAAATCCACAACATGGTACCCATTGGAGGGGGTGCGGGAGGGGGGGGGGGCGGGGGGCGGCACAGCAAGGCACCTACTGGTGAAACGGTATCGGACAACTCCTCCTGCGCTGGCCTGGAGGGTAGTTCCATCGCTACGGAAGAGGAAACATCTAAAGAATGTGTGTGTTTAATAATTAAAAAAGTTGTGCGATCTCTGGTAGGATTGTTAGGGAGTTAAACCATCTCGGCGAGTCACTTCCAGACTATATTGGGCATTTAGCATTTCAAAAGCACCAAGTGACGGAATACGGAGCCGATACCCAAACCCAATGATGCCAATCTATCAAATCAAACACTTTTATTCGATACTTAATAAAAAACCAGTCAATTTACATCCGCATATTTAGAAGCAAAAGAATAAAATGCACACGTGCCTATTATAAATACCGTAAATGAAGTCTTGCTCGATACAAAATAACTGCAATCAGACTGCAACCAGATATTAAAAAGTTGACAGAGCACCCTTAACCTGGGCTGTAAACAATAAGAAATTTGACTAGTTCAATTTAAAAGTTAGCAGCGACTTGACCACTCGCTACTGGTACCATTAGAGTCACGTGTGAAGGGGGATAACTTGTTTATTCGACTGGAATTAAATAGTATCTTAGGCCATGGGACACCAATGAAAACAAGCATTGGCATAGCCAATAGGTCTCGCCTTTGGGACCTTATAAGTGATTAGCCATGCAACACTTGATGTTGTTGCACCAAGGATATTGTGCTGCATAACTAAATACTTATAAGGTCCCAAAGGCGAGACCTATTGGCTATGCCAATGCTGGTTTTGTAGGCAGTCAAAGGTTAAACAGCCCAGTGGGAGAGAGGGGCAGAGACAGCCTTTCAGATGCAAATGAGCATCTCCCGCTAATGGGCGATCATTAATACTCCTTGGAAAACTTGCATTCCAAAAGACCTTATTTACCAGAACAGTGGGAGCATCAGAAGGTTAGTTAGGTGTGTCTAGAGTCACAGAGAAAGGAAAATGAATGCCCTGTCACCCCTCCTCTTGGGGCCATCCCCAGGGGTTTATGTGATTTAGGTTTTGCATTTACAGTACCAGGTGACGCTCCTTGCACTGAACAAGTGCGCAAGGCTGCAGGTGCTGCCCCGCGAGGGCCTCCAGTGCAGCACACTTCTAAGGGCTAGCAGAGGAACATGGATAATATTCTAAACCAAAAAACCGGTTTACCGGTTAGAGGACCTAGTCAGGGTGAAATTTAATCCCAAATCAAATTGAAATGGAAGGTCAGATATCTGTGACAAGAAAGAGCAGATGCTTTCTTGAGTCCCCTCACTCACCGGGTTTCCACCGGTGACATGCTTCATCATTGGGGTCCTCTCAATCCGCTGCGGATTGAGCGTGCTTGACTTGCGAAATTACGTAGGAGCACTGATAGGCGACTATGTGTGGTGCAATGTTTGGTGGAGTGGATAGAAAATCTAAAAATACCTGGCTAGTGGTTAAACACTTTATTCTAGCTCCTAGTCGGTATATTAAAACAGGGGTACTAGACAACGATATAACCATAATAAGTCAAAAGTCTCTAGTGTTTAGTCAACATGTTTCGAGCCTCCCACGGCTCTTCTCAGGACCACACAGGGACCAGCCCTGTGCGTTCCACTCCTAAGTGACCTAAAAGTGAGGTAAATAATTAGTTAAGTGAAAAGTGATGTGTACACACCTACTGTGTGTGCACTATAATATTACGATTTTAAATTCAATTGATCGTAGTATTTCAAATGAGGTTCAAAATAGCCCCATGGTCTGGAGGGTTGAGGGCTCAGTATTCATACTTTATAGTGGAGCTCGCCTCGGCGTTTATTCACCTACTTGTACCCCTGGAGACCGCATATGCAAGTAGGTGAATAAACGCCGAGGCGAGCTCCACTATAAAGTATGAATACGAGCCCCTCAACCCCTCCAGACCATGGGGCTATTTTGAACCTCATTTGAAATACTACGATCAATTGAATTTAAAATCGTATGTATTATAGTGCACACACAGTAGGTGTGTACACATCACTTTTTCACTTAACTAATTATTTACCTCACTTTTAGGTCACTTAGGAGTGAACGCACAGGGCTGGTCCCTGTGTGGTCCTGAGGAAGAGCCGTGGGGAGGCTCAAACATGTTGACTAAACACTAGAGACTTTTTTGACTTATTATGGTTATATCGTTGTCTAGTACCCCTGTTTTTAATATACCGACTAGGAGCTAGAATAAAGTGTTTCGCCCACTAGCCAGGTATTTTTAGATTTTCTATCCACTCCACCAAACATTGCACCACACATAGTCGCCTATCAGTGCTCCTACGTAATTTCGCAAGTCGAGCACGCCTCAATCCGCAGCGGATTGAGAGGACCCCAATGATGAAGCATGTCACCGGTGGGAAACCCGGTGAGTGAGGGGACTCAAGAAAGCATCTGCTCTTTCTTGTCACAGATATCTGACCTTCCATTTCAATTTGATTTGGGATTAAATTTCACCCTGACTAGGTCCTCTAACCGGTAAACCGGTTTTTTGGCGTATATGATTGAAAGGAGGGTGGACCTAGCCTTTTACCCTCTACCTCCCCCCGTTCTTTGTAGTGTAATATTCTAAACCAGACACTCATCTAACATGAATGGTTCCTCTGAGCTATTATTGTATGTCACTGTGAGACAGTTAGACTGCATGGTCAGAGCGAAGCACAGCAAGCCTGGAATGGTTTGCGAACCCCGGGCGCGCTCTCTCTCCGCACACTGAATGGTGCTGTGTGGCAAAACCGGCTGCGACAGGCCACATGAAACCAGTTCAACCCCCCAACACCCCACCCCCAAGAGAGGAACTCCAAAGCGCAGAAGGAAGCTACACAAAGCTTTGTTTACTACAAAGCGAAGGGGTGCGCAAGACGAGGGAGGGGAAGGGAAAGCGTGGCCTGCAAAGATTGAGATTCTAGACTCTCTCAGACAGACGCCACGAGTGGATGCCCTGAAGGAGACCTTTAGCATTGGAATGCACCTAAAGTCATACAGTATTTCCATTCTGCAAACCATAGAAAACACAAGAAATCTAATCTATGAAGGTCTAATGACCGCGTATTTTATTTAATGCTGTAGTTCTGACATCTCGGTCTCACCCGTCACAGTAAAATAAAAAGTGGCACCACTACGGCGTGTCAGATAAAAAATGCACTGCTGTCAGAGTGCACTCGGAAACTGTCCGTGTGCAGAGGCAGCAAACAGAAACATATGTTTTCAAAAAAACACAGAAGGAAATCGGTACTAGGATTTTTTTCCCATTCAATTCAAAACACGATCATTTACAGTTGTAAACACTGTGACAGAAGTAACGCTGCCATCGATAGATACACTCTCGCAACCAGAACGTCATTTATTTATTTATTTTTTGCAGTTTTGTATAGCACGAGCTCGACAGGAAGGTATTGAAGCGCTTTACACGAGCACTAGTTAAGTTTCACAAGGACACATTCGTTTTTGGTAGGCACAGGAGATTAAGTGATTTGCCCAGAATCACAGGGTGCTGAGCCTACGCCGACACTCGAACCGGTTCCACAGTTGGAAAGTTGGCAGCTCTGGTCGTTAGGCCACATCCTATAATATAGTATCTTTTTGATGCCTAGTGGCCCCTACTCTGTAAAAGCTCCCAACAGTCTTTCACTTGCATCTGTGTGAAAGGTGTGTGCACGTGTTCACTGTGTGAGGGGCACCGGGTGAGTATGAAGCCTGTCACATAGTGCCGTTGGAATGGGCGTGGGGTGTGTGCGCGCAAGTGACGCAAGGGAGGCCAGGAGTCACACGGGTGCAATGCCATGTATGCACTGAAGTGGTCAGCGTGCTGTCTCGTGTGTGCACAGGAGTAATATGGTGCTATCGTTGCTGTGCAGAGGAGGGCAGGAGTGGTCAGGGTGCAATGTCATGAATATCCTGAAGCGGTCAGTGTGCTGTCTCGTGTGTGCACAGGAGTAAATGGTGCAGGAGTGGTCAGGGTGCTTCCCATACATGCACAGGAGTGGTTGGACCCTGTGTTTCTAACCCGTAGTGCATATGCGGCCGTGCTGCATGTTCGGTTTTGTAGTTTGTAGAAAACGCCGATCCTTGCTAGAGACGGCTGCCTGGCACGCTCTGTCAGGGCAAAGCGGACTATGTACAGAGGGAGTATATCCGTTTAATGTTCTAGAAAAATCAAGGCAATGAAGACTCTCGGCCTGGGTGTGACGATCTGGCATTCCGACTGAACGCGCTGCACAGCTTAACAAAGCTCCCCCACAGTGCGCGCAGAATGCTCCCTTCTAGGAGACCTCTCGTAAGACCTCAGCAGGTCGGGATTCCACACACGGTGTCAGCGAAGAACAACACACAGAGCGCTGAACCGTGAAGACAGCTGACGAGAGCCCAGAGGTAACGAGACTCGTTAGCATGCTTAAAAGCAACGCGCACTCTTGTGGAGGGGACGTACATGGGGACCAGACACATACAGCGTTTCCCTTGCGGGAGCGAGCGGCGCCAGGAGCTATAATTGCTACCACATGGCGCCAGCTGCTCACTCCCGCAAGTGAATCACCAAACGTGCACGCGTTGCCATTGAAGGCAATGGAACGCGTGCACGTTTTTGGCTGAAAAGCCGAATCAATTGCAAAAGGTCTTTTTGCCTTTGCAGCGCATGCGCGCTGCGTAGGCGAGACCTAAAAACCTTCACCGCGGACATTACCCTGTAACCACTCAGTGCCACAGGACCCAGAGAAATGCGGCAGAGTCTCTATCTGTCTTATGGTCCCATATCTGAAAAACCAAGCATTTGCAATGCAATAGGTCTCGCATTTACGCGAGTTTAAGCTATAGGCATTGTAAATGACAATGCCTTTTATTTATGTTTTAAAAACGAAAACAAAAATAAAAGGCATTGTTATTTGCAATGTCACTAGCTCAAACTTGCGTAAATGCGAGACCTATTGCATTGCAAGTGCTAGTTATTATACCAAGAGTGAAAAATAATCTATTATTCACTCTAAGTATAATTTAAAAAAATGCCATCTAGCAACAGTCTGAAGCAGCTTGAAGTGGCATGTCTGATGGCTGGCCCAGGCGCACAAAGGCAGTGTCCGTGGCTACATGCTATCAGCCTGTTGCCCAAACCATTCCCAACTCACCACAGAGTTGTGAAAAGATGGGGTGAGGGGGCATAGGCTTAAAAGGGGCACCTGTGACTGAGCAGGTGTAAGGTTTCAGTTTCATGCTCCATTGCTATAAGCGGAAATAATAAGTGAGACAGATTGAGGTAGAGTGAGAATGAGTGAGACCGATTGAGTCACATTGAGAAGGACTGAGTGAAAACGAGTGAGACTGAGTGCCTGAGTGAGTCTGAGTGATACAGAGTGACTCAGAATGAGATTAACTCAGTTAGAATGAGTAGGAATTAGTGAGAGTGAGTTAGTATGAGTGAATCAGAGTGAGATGAGTGAATCTGGAGTGGGACTGAGTGAATCAGTGAGACTGAGTGAGTCAGGGTGAGACTAAGTGAGAATGAGGGAGACTCAGTGAGTCAAAGTGAGATTAAGTGAGTCAGAATAAGTGGTGATGAGTGAGATTGAGTGAGTATGAGTGAGTGAGATTGAGTGAATTGGTTTGAGTCAGACTAAGTGAGTCAGTGAGGCTGAGTGAGCTAGTGTGAGACTGCGTGAGAACGAGACTGAGTGAGGAAGAGCAAGACTGAGTGAGTCAGAGTGAGAGTGGGTGAGTCAAAATGAGCTGGACTGAATGTGAATGAGTGAGTATGAGTGAGTCAGGGTGCGATTGAGTTAAGTAGAATGAGTGGGACTGACTAAATCAGTGAGATTGAGTGAGTCAGAGGAAGACTGAGAATGAATGTGAATGAGGGAGTCAGAGTGAGACTAAGTAATAATGAGTCAATCACTGTAAGTTTGAGCGAGTCTGAAAGAACGAATGAGCTGGACTGAGTGGTACCGAGTAAGTCAGAGTTAGATTGAGTGAATCAAAATGAGTGGAACTGAATGAGACTAAGTGAGAATGTGAGAGACTGAGTGGGTCAGGGTGCAAATGAGTGAGACTGCGTGAGTAAGTAAAAGTGAATGCAAATGTGAATGAGAGTAGGGGAATGAGACTCAGTGAGAATGAGTGAGAGAGTAAGGATAAGTGCGAGTGAAAGCGAACCCCCGAGCCTTCTGAAAAGAAGTCAGGTCTACACACTGGAATTCAAGCCAAGGATTGTACCCCATCGCTTTTAAAGGTCACCAGCCACCCCTGACTGCAAAAGAAACAGGTCTTCATAGACAGGTTCAACTGTGCACATTAACAACTAAAAAAAGCCACTTTCGGTGCTTTGTGACTGTTGTAGCATTTGCTAGCTATTGATATATTTCCTTGAGAGTAACAAAGAAAGACAGAATGCCCCTTTTGATGCTCCTTTTTCCTTGCAATTGACATTTCGAGTTGCAATGTCATTTGCAACCCACAAGACCAATTTGAATAATTGCATTTTGCTTGTTCTTTCTCACAAAGCCTACAATGTTGCACAGTGCAGGAATTTGACGGGAAAAATTATTTGAAAAGGTGGGACATCTATATCTGTTTTATATGCAAACCATAACTGAGATCAAGCAATGTTTTGCCCTTGCCAGAGGAGAGGGCATAGGAACCAGAAGAAAGAGTGAGATTTACCCCGCTCCAGATTTTGAAGTGGGAGGCATGAGGAACAAAAAAAAGGGGGTTTTTACAAGCACCTATTGCCATGGGAACATCACTTTTTACGACGTTCCTGTGGCGACAGGGACTTCGCCTTATTTACAAGGCAGCGTTAAGCCACTTAACGTGGCTTTACGCTGCCCTGTAAAAAAGACTTCCTTTTTTCGCTATGCTTAACGTGAAAGGCGAGGACAATGGGTGTTGCTGTGGGCGTTCCACTGCAACACCCATTGAGTCTGACGCTGCCCCCTATTTACAAGGGAGGCGTAAATAGGAGGCAGTGCCAGAATCAAGACCAGGGAAAACTTGTTCTTACCCTGGTGCAACGAGGAGAAATGTTTCATTTCTCCCCGTTTTGCTGTTTTCATGTGTGCTTCGTTGTGCAGCACACATGAAAACAGCAAAGATCAATGATTGTTTATGTACAGGAAGGTCCCCCTTCCTGCACATAAACAATCATTTTTCAAAAATGCCGTTTTACAACTTCTATATGTGCTGCATTAAGTAGCACACATAGAAATTACAAAACGGCATTTAAAGATTGTTTATGTGCAGGAAGGGGGACCTTCCTGTACATAAACAATCTTCCCCTGCACGCAGACACCCTTGCACTATGTTGCAAGGGTGTCTGTGTTTGCGCTAGGCTGCTAAGTGTAGCGCCAGTGCAGGGGGAAACGCAGGGCTGCACCATATTCTTGTAAATACGGTGCAGCCCTGCGTTTCTGAAGTGGCGGAGTGAGGCGTTAAGCCTAGAAGGCTAATGTCTCACTCCGCCACTTCCCTTGTAAGTGTCTACTGTCCCCAGAGATGTGGCCGAGCACTTGACATAGCTCGGGGCATTAAGCCAAAGCCGATGCTTTTCAATGTGCTTCTAACACAAAAATAAAGCACTGAGCATCCTAAAGTTTGCATCTCTACAGGCATTCACAGCGTTTCAGAGCTGAAGCTCTTCTGTTCACTGGTAGCTGAGAGCACACATGTTTGTAGCACATCCAAGACATTCAGAACAGCCCAGGAGAAGGTAACAGGACAAGATGGGAAGAGAGACAGTGAGAGGCATGGAGAGACAGATAGAGAGAGGGAGGAATAGACTCAGCAAGAGAAAGAGAGGAACCTATTTAAACAAGCATTTGCAATGCAATCGGTCTCGCCTTTTCCTTGCAGCACATTATCCCGGGTGCTTCAACCACGGCTCAAATTAAGCAGAGGGACAGGGGAGCAACGAGGGAGGGACCAGAAGCCTGGAGGGAGAGAGGAGCAATGAGGGAGGGACGAGAGGGCATATTTGGTTACTGTTCTAGAGAACTAAGGGGCATATTTACAAGCCCCTTGCGCCACTTTTGTGCCGCCGTTGCGTCACTTATGTGACGCAGCGGCGACGCAAAACATGCGCCACGTTGCGCAATATTTACAACGTGACGCATCTAGGGAGATGCGCCACGTTGTAAACCCCTGCGCCACATGAAACCTGCATCAGGTTTCATGTGGGCGTTCCGGTGCAGGGTGGGCGTTCCCTCGCAGGTACACCTCGTAAAGTGACGCAGTGAAATCTACAAGATTTCACTGAGTCACTTTACGCCCATGCTGCGTCAAAACCCTGCGCCTGCTTGAAGCAGGCGTAAGGATTGACGCAGCATGTTAGGCATAGGGCACCCCCGAGCCTTGCTGGAGCCGCGTCGTGCTTGCGACGCGACTCCAGCAATGCGCCGCCTTCCGTCGGGGATGCGACACGCATCTGCCCATCCGTGCGCCACGTCGCACCGCATTGTAAATGCGGCGCATCGGCGGTGGCGCAAGGGCAAACTTGCGTGACGCATCTTCCCTGGCGCATCCCTGCTGATTTGCAGGGATGCGCCAGGGAACGTAAATATGCCCCTAAATGTCTGCGATCCCGCCAAAGCAAAAACCCAGGTATTGTGGTGCAAGGGAGAAATAAAAAAAATAAAAAAATGAGGCATAGGGGCAGAGCGAAGTCCAGAGAGCTATTGCAAAGATGGGTCCCATATATTGTATTTAGCACAGAGTCCGAGGTCCAAAAGCTCTGCCCAGTGGGCAAGGGGGTGCAGAGGGATGGTGTGACTTAAGGGTGGGGATTAAAGGCACAGGACAGGTGTGCAGTTTGTAAGGGCGTGGAATTGGAAGGAAAGATGTGTGAGGAAGGACGCTAGAAGGGAAGGGGTATTTAAAAGGAGGTGCGCATGCCAAGGGTGCCAGAGACGGGTAGTTTTGGAAAGGGGTTAATGCAGAAAGACACCTAAGGAGGAAATTTAAAAGAGGTAATTGAAGAGAGGGGGCATCTTTGGTTACTGTTGTAGAGAACTAAATGTCTCCGAGCCCGCCAAAGCAAAAACCCAGGTATTGTGGTGCAAGGGAGAAATAAAAGAAAAAAGAGGCTGAGGGGCAGAGCGAAGTACAGAGAGCCATGATGGGGGTGGAAGAGAGTAATGGACAGAACGAGAGAGAGGGAGAGGAAGAAGGAGAGGTGAGAGAGAGAGATGGAGATGGACAGCGAGAGGGGAGAGGGACAGAGAGAGAGAGACCGGGAGAGAGGGAGCAGGACGGAGGGGGCTTATAAGGGGAGCGAGCGAGGGAGGGAGAGTTGGAAGAGAGGGGGCGCGGGTAAGCCAACACGGCTGTAAATCCGGAGACCCCCTTGTACATAGTAATAATTAATGCAAAAGCTATGATAGTTCTTGGTTAAAAAGTTTTTATGTGTTAAATATTTTAATTATAATAATCTTATGTTGGCAGTGTAACTGTAAAGAAAATCACAAGATACTGTGTAAGTTAGTGCTGAAGCCAACCACCAATGATCATACAAGACACTCAAAAGAAATGAAATATTCGTGAACATACAACGAATTCCTAATACTTAACACACTCGCTCAGCTGCATGGCAAAGCGAGGCCATCTTTGTATTGAGAAGGAAATGGAGAGAGAGAATTAAAAAGGCAGTGCACAAATATGCTATATTCCATATTAAGGAAGGCAACTGACAATTATACAAATTTAGGGGTGAAGGGATTGGAGGGGGGAGAGGCAAAGAATGGAAAGGAGCAAAAAAACATTAGTCAGATAACGGTCTCGGTCTGTGCTGAGCGGGGCTGGGAGCTGCTCTTACCCACGGTGGACTTGCAAACCTTGCAGAAGGTGTTGTCGGTGAAGCACTCCATCGGGCTGGTCTTGCCCACCCGGCAGGAGCCAATGGTGATCGCCTGCAGCTTGAAGTTAGACGGTCACGGCGGCTGCTTTCCGGCCCTGCGGGACTGACAGCCTCCCGGAGCCGGAGAGCTCCGATTTGTGTAATAAAGTGATTGTGGGGTGAGGCGGGGGTGGGGAATTAAGGCGGCTCCTTTGTGCCCACTCGCTGCGGCATGGCTCGGGCTCCAGGGAGCCTGCCTTGTTGATGGCAATGGTGGAGCGGGGAGATAAGTGCGGACAGCAGCTATTAAAGCGAAACTGCAAGTCCCACAATGCAACGTGAGCTGGGCTTGTCTAAAGTAATCGCCCGGGTAGTGGTGAGGTGTGGGTGCCACCAATAAAGGACATGGACTTTCTTCCAGAAGGTAACATCCCGGAAACAACATAGCCCCAAAGCAGCAGCGGTCTCCATGTTTGTTAAACAAGCATTTGCAATGCACGGAAACCAAACACCCTCCTATCCACATTACTTCCTGTTTATGCTCGTGCAAGACTTTTGGCGCATGCGTACGATATAAGGGAGCGCGCACATGTTAATGCGCACTACTTTAAAAACAAGCATTTGCAATGCAATACGGCTCGCATTTACGCAAGAGGTATTGCATTACAAATGAGAGTGCGGCCATTTAAGAAGGCAAGAACGGGAGTAGAGGGGGTGATGGGGGGTCAAGAAGTGACGAACTGCAGGAGGGGGAGGGGGGGACATAGGGCATAAAATAATGTTTCAGTAAAGGGGCCAATAGCCTCGAAGGTGCACAAATTACGCCATGGCCGTCGGGAGGAGGGACTAACAAGTGGAAAACCAATCAGAAGGCAGCATTTAAAATTGAAGCCAATGAAAAACATAGAAAAACATAGACGGAAAGTGGCCGGAGCTTCCCCCCACAATACTGTATACAGCATCTCTCGACGAGACAGCGCATGCGCTGCCTAGCCGAGACCTAAAAAAGGCAGACAGATGGGGAGAGAGACAGGAAGAGGCTGAGAGGACAGCAACAGACAAAAGAAATGAGGAGAGATGGGAGAGGGAGCTGTTGACAAAGAGAAAGACAGGGTTTGACATAGAAATAGATAGAGAGAGAGACAGTGATAGTCAGGGAGAGAGAAAGATAGGAAGAGAAAAAGAAAGATAAGCAGAGAGAAATCAAGACACGAAGAGGTAGGAAAAGAGAAAAATAGTAGAGAGACAGAGAGAGAGAGAGCGAGAGCGAGAGAGAGAGAGAGGAGAAACAGAGTCGTGCCTTAACTTAATTGGTGGGTTCCTAGACAATATTCTTGACATTTATAGCACTGGTTTCTCATTATGCGCATTGGGTATGGGTATTATGTATAAATTAACCTGAGTGAGCCCAGTTGAGGTTAAACCTGCCAAGGTTGAAATATATGCATTGCAGGTTACATGCATTTGTTTACAGCAGGCACATAACACCCTCAGCTATTTTACTTGGATAGGAACTTGTAACCTACAAGTTAGATACTGATCCTTGCAACACACATTACCTCATCGTCCTTCCCTCGCTTCCCTTCATTACAACTATGAGGCATTCCTGCCTCACCAGATACCCATACCACGTTATTTTTCTCCACCAATAAAAGCTACCCTCCCCCTTCCTCCTGTTTTATTTTTCTCTTAGCTAAGATGCGAATTCCACACTGCTGGGCGTGTGTGGTGCTGTGGTCATTTTTCTTTCTTTTTTTGGTTTCTGGCATTTATGCGTTCACTGGAGTTCGGCGAGGCATGAGTTAGTGCTTATCGGGCACTGCGGGCCAGCCCGATTGGCGTGGAGGCCATGATGCGATGTGCTGGGGAGACACAGTGCGCTCCTTGCCAGCGCGTCTGTTGCAAGCCGGCAGACAGTGTTTGCCGGCTCGCGGTGGCTGGGGCTGCCCTTCCGAGTCGGCGGCCAGCCAGGGAGGCTGCAGCAATTGGGGGATTGCGCAGCTTCTCTGCTGGCAGTTTCTTTCCCCAGTACAGTAAAGGCCTCGCATGAGGTCATTTTTTCTTACTTTGGATACAATTCTGTATGTTGGGGATTGGTTGGCTGTTTTACAGCCATCCTTATTGATACTATGACTGGTTGTTTTGTCTCTTTCTTTTGGATTGGTTCCTTGGAGTGTTTTCTGCCTATTTGAAGGCTGCAGCTTGTTCCTTGGTCATTATTGTTATGATGGTGAGGAAGCAAGCATCCAAGCAAAGGCATGTTTTGTATTCTTCTGAGGAGGATGAGCCTATTCCTGCTCGACAGAGCAAGTCCAGGAGCTCAGCTAAGCCTTCAGCTTTGCTATCTGCCATTGAAGTCCAGGCTATGATTGAGGTGGCTGTGGCCAGAGCATTGGATGACAGAGCTAAACCCAGACGCAAAGGCTCACATCCTGTTGTGGGTGTTGTGGTTTCCACCTCTGGGGATTTATCGGCTTCAGAGACTGACCTTCCAACCACCTCTACAAGGAAGTTTGTGCGTACAGAAGAGGTCCCAGACATTCTGCAGCACATCCGCGAGAATTTGGGTTTTTCGCCTTTCCCATCTTCTGAGACGGCGGAAGGCTTGTTTCCTGAATATGTTAAACCTCCCGTTTTTGCTATGCCATTTCATGGCAGAATTAAGGACTTGATTACTGGTGAATGGCGAGACCTGGAATGCTCCTTGGTTCCCAGGTTTCGGCAGATTTTGTATGCGCTGGAGGTGGGTGAGGACTCTCTTCCACACAAATTTAAGGTGGACGCCATTCTAGCCACTTTAATTGGTCGTACTGCCATAAATCCCGAAGATTGTTCTTCTTCCGATGCTACAGACAAAAAGGTTGAAGGGGCGCTTAAGAAGGCATTCTCCGCTGAGAATCTGACTCTGAAAACTGGGATTTATTCAGCGTATGCGGCTCAGTCTCTTGTTTCAGACTTTGAGAAACTGGCCACGGCAATTCAGGAGACGGATTGTTCTGAATTGCTTGTACACATGCAACGACAGGCCAAGTTTCTGGACGTCATATCTTCAGTTTTCTTGAATTCTTCAGTCATGGCGACAGGTTCCATGGTGTTGGCTCGGAGGAATTTGTGGATGAGGGATTGGAAGGCAGACTATTCGGAGAAGTCTACTCTACTAAAGATCCAGTTTGAAGGTAAATCACTGTTCGAGGATCATTTGGACAGCAGGATAACCGAGGCATTCAAGGATCATAAACATACTCTGCCAAACAAGGGCAAACATTATTCCTCTCAGCGCTTTTAGGATCAGCCTTCTTTCTCTTCTTCCTTTCATTCCTTCAGGAAACTTTTAAGGCCATTTTCGGATTGCCGGAGGAAGTTCCAGCCCAAAACGTTATCTGCCTCGGCAGGGGACAAAGTTCAACAAAGTTTCTTCACTCGGCAGTCCTGACAACTATTGCATGAGGTTGTTGATTCCTGTGGGCAGCAGGCTTTTGTTTTTCCTGGAGACGGGATGTGAAGGATCAATGGGCCTTGAACATTGTCAGGAGCGGCTATCTTATTGACTTTGTCAACTGACCTCCCAGATGGGGCACCATCCGTACTCCGAACTCTTTTGGAGGGGGTTCAGGCTCTTCTAGTAAAGAGGACAATTGTTCCAGTTCCCGTGGCGGAGAGAGGAAAGGGTTGCTATTCAATTCTTTTTCTAGTTCAGAAGGTGTCTGGAGGTTTCTGGCCGGTTCTGGATCTAAAGAGAGTGAAAGGGTGGGTCAGGACGGTTCATTTCAAGATGGTGACCTTACAGTTCATAATTTCCTTGGTCAACGTTCGAGACTTTATGACTTCCCTAGATCTCCAAGGCGCTTACCTGCATGTTCCCATAGCACAAGATCATTAGAGGTTTCTGTGATTTGCGATAGGGGACGAGCAATTTCAGTTTGCTGTATTGCCATTCGGTCTGAAGTCCGCCCAAGGGTCTTTACAAAGCTTTAGGCCCCTTTGGTGGTGTTGGCTCACCGTCAAGGGATCTTCCTTCATCCTAACCTGGGCGATTGGTTGGTTCATGCTCCCACAAGACTGTTGGCTCTCAAACACACAGGGGTGGTGCTGGCCATTTTGCAGGGGCATGGTTTTCTTGTCAATCCAGAAAAGCCCTGTCTTGACCCAGACCAGGACCTTCAATTTATTAGGGCAAGGTTTTGTACCAATTTGGGCGTGGTCACGTTGCCAGTTGTGAGAGTGGCAAAGATCCGGGCCCACATTCTGGGTGTTTTGGCCCGGCCCACCCAGGTGGCGGCATATTGGCTCCAGGTCCGGGGCGAATTGGCAGCAATATTGTTGATGGTTACCTGGGCTCACTTTCATTTGCACAAGCTGATGGCTCACATCCCAGCGCATTGGTCTCCCAATCGTCATCCCCTGTCTTCTCAGATTCCACTCTCCTCTCAGATCAGGATGGACCTGGGATGGTGGCTAGTCAAGGAGCATGTCCTGAAGGGTATACTTCTCTCCCCTCCTGCTCCAATGATTGTCATGACAGATGCCAGTCTGTCAGGTTGGGGGGCCTGGATGGGCGTATGTCAGATCAGAGGTTCTTGGTCACTGTCTCAGAGCAGGAGGTCTTCGAATTGGAGGGATTTGGAGGCTGTCTGCTTGCCTCTAAAGGTTTTCTCTCGGTTTCTGAAGGGTGCTGTTGTTCTAGTCAGGACGGACAATGTTACGGCTATGGCTTATGTGAACAGAGAGGGGGGACCAGGTCTCTTACTCTGGCTCGGGTGATGGACAAGTTGTTACATTGGGCGGAGTCTAGTCTATTGGCAGTGTCTGTGATACACATTTAGGGGGTCTCCAATACACTGACGGACACTCTCAGCAGGGCCATTCCATTGTCAGTGGATCTTTGACTCCAGCAGGAGCTGTTTGTGGAGCTTACAGATCAGTGGGGTGCCCCTGTAATAGATCTTTTTGCAAGTTCTCTCAATGCCAAGGTGTCGCTGTTTTGCCCAAGGACCAGGGAGGGGCTGGCTTGGGCTGTGGATGCTCTCTCCTGCAGGTGGCTGCAGGGGCTTCTTTACACTTTCGCTCCTTTACCGAAGATTCTCAGATTCCTTCTCAGTGTCCTTCAGGTGAGAGCATCAGCCATTCTTATTGCCCCGGCTTGGCCCCGCGCCTCTTGATTTCCTCTCCTTGTGGGGATGAGGCAGGAGGAGGAGTGGTTGTTACCCCTGACTCCCTTCTCCTTGTTGTTCCCAGTGTTGCAGCAAGATGATCTGTCCAGGATGAGGTTAGCGGCCTGGAGGTTGAACGGCTAGGTCTGCTGCTTAAGGGCGTTCAGGCTAGTTTGGCCCCAACTGTGCAGGCTGCTAGGCGCTCGTCTACCAATATATCTTACTTCTGTCACTGGCATTCCTTCAGTAAGTGGTGTCAGGGTAAGGGTTTGGACCCTACTTCGTCTGACTTGTTTGAGGTGATGACGTTTCTGCAGGATGGGGCTTCTTTGGGTTTAAAGGTTGCCTCCCTTAAGCTTCAATGGACTGCTAATAAGGCTTTTTGGAATTCTTGGAACAATCTGCCTGATTCAGATGGTTTGTTGGGGCGTCTTCTCAAAGGGTTGAAGAATGTTCTTCCTTTTCCTCTGAAGCACTTCCCTTCATGGGATCTCTGTTTGAATATTGAAAGCATTGTTGGCTTCTCCATTTGAGCCCCTGGACTCCGTGGATTTACGATTGTTGTCCCTTAAGACGTTTTTTTTGTTGGCTATGTCTTCCACTAGGCATTTGAGTGAGCTGGGAGCTTTGCCTTTTAAGCATCCTTTTTGTAGGATTTTTGATGACACGATCATTTTGAGGCCTCTCCTTTCCTTTCATCCTAAAGTTGATTCCCAGTTCCATAGGGACGAGGAGTTGATTTTGGTCTCCTTTTTCAAGTCTCCTTCTTCTGAGGAGGAAATGCAGCTGTATTGTTTGGATGTCAGGAGGGCCCTTCTGATTAATTTAGATAGTGTTGCTTCTCTTCTGCTTTCCGATTCCCTGTTTGTGAATTTTGGCTCTGTGAATAAGGGGTTGAGGCCTTCCACTTCTTCTTTGATTAGGTGGGTTCGGACTTTGAGTTCTCTAGCCTAAAAGGTTTCTGGCCAGGTTTCTCCCTTAGGGGTTCAGGGTAGATCTACGAGGGCTATGTCTACCTCCTGGGCTGAGGTCCAAGGGGCTTCCATTGCTGAGATTTGCAGGGCTGCCACCTGAGCTTCCCCATTGACTTTTACCTCTCATTACCGGTTTGTGCAAGAGGTTGACCGATCTGAGGTATTTGGGTCTAAAGTATTGTCCACTATGGTTTCTAAATAGTGGTCCATTGCTTTTTTTCTGTACCATTTAATAAACCTGATTTTGTGCATTACCTTTTTTGGTTGACCTGTTTGGCTTTTTACATCTCATAGTTGTAATGAAGGGAAGTGAGGGAGGAATGATGAGGTAATGCTTCAATTACTTACTGGTAACTGCATTACTCTGAGTCCTCTTCCCTCGCTCCAATCCATTACATCCCTCTCTCCCTCCAAGGTAGTCCAGGCCAACCATTCATTGGTGTTGTGTCGGGTTGCCTGGTATCAACAGGAGGGAGGAGGGGGAGGGGAGTTTTTATTGGTGGAGAAAAATCACGTGGTATGGATGTCTGGTGGGGCAGGAATGCCTCATAGTTGTAATGAATAGAAGTGAGGGAAGAGGACTCAGAGTAATGCAATTACCCGTAAGTAATTGAAGCATGACTCCACTGTACTCTTGTGAACTTAAAGAGCTGGTGGTGTTTTACCACCGTTGTTAGTGGAAAATGCTTATTTTCACCGAAGCCTTTTGTTAGTGTTCCTTTCTTCTACACTTTCATTGTCATAGTTTTTATGCACCTATGTTCTGTGTCCATCTCTCTCTTCTTTCTAAAAGCCGAAGCAGGCAGGGCCAGACTAGGAATCAAAAGCAGCCTGGCAAAAATGTGAAAAACAGCCCGTCCGTCCTCCCTCCCTCCCTCCCTCACTCTCTCTCTCACTCTCTCTCCTCTGTCTTTCTTCTCTCGCATCTCTTGCGCCTCCTATAATTACCTTGGGAGCTGGAGAACGTGGTAGAGATGGCAGCAGTAGCTTCCTGCCTTAAAAACGGCCTCACATGGATGTAGCCCACTGCGGAAGTACCTAAAGGAATAAACCAACAGTTCGGCCCTGAAAGCAGGAACTCCATTGAACGTTTCCCTTGACTCTTCCTAGCAGGTGCTTCCATATAGAGAAACTGCCAATTAGTTGCCATCATGTGTAACAACATGAACACTTCTTAGTAAGAATTACAATTTATAATTACTCTGCACAGACCTTTGTCTCCAAAGGCACAAAGTGAATTTTTAAAAAACAATGAAAGAAAAGTTAAAGTTAACAGTTTTTACACAAAAAAATGCAATTTGGTGTCCATATACGCTGCTTTTTTAATCTACCTTCTTCATGCAAGTTTTAGAAAGTTGATATGGCCCTTCGTCTCCTTTAACATTCCAAGTAGTAATGGTGTTGATTGTATATTTCAAATGGAGCTCTTTTAACAAGTCCCTTTGAGACAAATTTGTGATCTGAAAACACAGAAATGCTATATCAATACAATCAGTAACTCATCTAACCCTCAAGGTATGAAATATTGCTGACCAGAAAATGGTGTGTGTTCCAGCTTTTGATGTTTCTATTGAAAATGAAGGGGCATATTTACTAGGAAGTGGCGGAGCACGGCGTTAGCTACCTTGGTTTAACGCCGCACTCCTCCACTTCCAAAACGCAGGGCTGCATTGTATTTACAAGGATACGGTGCAGCCCTGCATTTCCCCCTGCACTGGCACTAATTTTAGCTGCCTAGCACCAACGCAGACACCCTTGCACCATAGTGCAAGGGTGCCTGCGTTGTAGGGGAAGAATGTTTATGTGCAGGAAGGTCTGCCTTCCTGCACATAAACAATCTGAAATGGCATTTTTTTTTTTATTGATTGTTTATGTGCAGGAAGGGTCACCTTCCTGCACATAAACAATCAATGGCCTTTTACTATTTCTATGTGTGCTGCACAATGCAGCACACATAGAAACAGCAAAAACGAGGAGAAATGAAACATTTCTCCTCGTTGTGCCTGCTTTTTTTTTTTCAAATAGTTTTTATTGAAAAGAAAATAGAGTACCAAGGATACATGTTGTATACAAAAGATAAATAACATGGTAATAAATACAAACAGGTAAAAAATACAACCTTATTTAAAGGATTAAAATAGCACATATTTTAAAATAGAGGATAGGGAGAGGGAAGTAAGAGAGTAGAGAGAGAAAAAGAGAAAAGAAAGAAATAAAGAAGTGAGAAAGAAGGAAAGAAGATGGTCAGAAAGTTATTATTGTAAGGAGGAATGTGCAGATAGGAAAGTAGTAAAAGGTAACCATAGTAAGTCAGATTTAATTTTTTGAGACAATGTTGAAGATGAAATAGTAGAAATTCTTTGTTGATTGCAAATAAAATCCCACCATGTTTGCATACATATTTTTGAATTGTCTTTCCAGCAAGAAAGAATAGCTTTAAAAGCAAGAGCAATAAAAAGGTCAAGTAATTTAAACTTCAATGCGGAATCATGAAAATCAGCAGACATGGAGCCAAGAAAAACATTGTGAATTGACAATGGAGTACAAAAAAGAAATATCTTGGAACATTTAGTCCAAATGGATTCCCAAAACTTGAAAACATTAGGACAATGGTATAATAAATGAATTAATGTACCATCAACGGAAAGACATGACCAGCAAAGAGGAGAAGAAGAAGGGTTGATTTTATGTATAAATATAGGTGTCCGAACTGCCCTATTATATAAGAAAAATAACGATTGATATTAGCAGCTTTAGAGGTAGTAAAAACTTTATGCCATAGTTTGTTCCATTTTTTAATCGAAAGAGACATAGAGAGATCCAGTTCCCATGCTAACTCAGTTGATGGTTTAGGTCTTTCAGAAATAGGGGTAGATAGAAGTTTATATATAAGAGAAGCTTTTGGGTTAGAATTAGGAGAAATATTATACAAAGGAGTCAAGGGAGTAAATGGAGTAGTGTTGGGAGGGAAATATTTAGGGGCATACTCACAAGGACCTACCGCCGATTTATCCCCACCTTAACCCATCAAAAGTGGAGATAGATTCAACACCCCATTCACAAGCGGGTGCAAACTGCAGACATCCCCAGTATTCCCGCGATAACTGCCCCAAAATTTACCTCCACGGGTGACACCACCAACTAACCCTAATGAGATGCAGAGTAGGCGTTCCCGTGCAAAATCACACGAAAAAACCACAACACCACTTTCACAACAAACTGGCAGATCAGCGATGCGAACCAAAAACAGGCGATAAGCCGCAGTAGCACCAGTGATTTAACACCTGCCTTTTGCTGGTGTTAAGCAGGGCGACTACCTGCAGCATGAAAGGGAGCCCAGCCAAGAGCCACACCCGAAGACCCACAGATACCATGGAGACAATGATTATGCAGCTCGGATACCCATGAGGGCCACAACACCCACCGCCACCACCCCCAGCCCCCCCCCTGGCCCCCCACAGACATACACATACCGTGCACGACATAAGAGCCACAAAAAGCGCATATCAAAAAATAACACACATGTGCGGCCAGAAGAACGAGAAACAGTCACACAGCACTGAAGTAACAACCAAAAACTTTATTGAAACACAACACAAAACACCAATGCGGAAGACTCCTGTCGGGTCCGTCCGGGACAATCACGACGTCACAGCCTGGAAAATAAAGCACAAAATCAGAACGTGTGCCATGCGCACATCAAAGGAGTGAGACACAGAGAAATAGAGAATGAAAGAAAGGCAGAGAGAGAAAGAGAGAAAAGGAAAGGAAGGGAGAGAGAGAGAGAGTGAGAGAGAGGGAAGGAAAGGAGAGAGAGTGAGAGAGAGAGGGAAGGAAGGAAGGGAGAGAGAGAGTGAGTGAGTGAGAGAGAGAGGGAAGGAAGGGAGAGAGTGAGAGAGAGAGGGAAGGAAGGAAGGGAGAGAGAGAGTGAGTGAGAGAGAGAGGGAAGGGAGAGAGAGAGTGAGAGAGAGAGGGAAGGAAGGGAGAGAGAGTGAGAGAGAGAGGGAAGGAAGGGAGAGAGAGTGAGAGAGAGAGGGAAGGAAGGGAGAGAGGGAGTGAGTGAGAGAGAGAGGGAAGGAAGGGAGAGAGAGAGAGAGAGAGAGAGAGAGGGAAGGAAGGGAGAGAGAGAGAGTGAGAGAGAGAGGGAAGGAAGGGAGAGAGAGTGAGAGAGAGAGGGAAGGAAGGAAAGGAGAGAGAGAGAGAGACCGCCGCCCCTGTGCACCCAGGCCCCACTGTTCACCTGCTGCCACCGGTGTGTCTCCAACCACGTGCTGGGATACACTGCAAGCCACCAGGTCTGCAGTCTGTAATCAAGGCCAGAGTCAATCATGGCAGAGTCCATCACACTGCACACGGCAACAACGCCTGTCCGTCCCTGCGCACGCATGAAGCCGCACCCTACCCCCTCCCGCCGGCCAGCGCTGGCTGTCCGCACTTGCGCACCCCGTGCCCACTGCTCACCTGCTGCCAACGGTGTGTCCACCAGTGGGCACACGACGTGCCCGTGCAATCTTCAAGCCCCGGTCCCGCCACCATGGCATGGTCCCCATCATGCGGACCTGCCCCGCGGCCCAGCAGGTCCCACACATGACGCATCAATGGCAGAGACCACATCAGTGCACACGTCATCATCGCAGGCTGCACACCCGCTCAGCTATTCCGGTGCCACTAACCCTGTGCAACCCCAGTCAGCGCCACGTGGTGGTAGGCCCGTGACGGGCGCAAGTCTTCGGGTGCCACTAACCCTGTGCAACCCCAGTCAGCGCCACATGGTGGTAGGCCCGTGACGGGCGCAAGGCCTCGGGTGCGACAAACCCTGTGCGCCACAACTCATGGGCCCCTTATGATTGAGAACCGTGGAGCTTCCGTCATCCAGTCACCACCGGCAGTGGGGAATGTGACGTCGTCGGCCCCTTATATTGGCGGGGTCACATGGCCTGTGACGTCTGTGCCGGATGGGTGTGGTGTGTGTGCAGCCCTGCCCTCAGGGAATGGCCGTGACATGCTGACAACTAGACCAGTGACCTGCATACCACCAGCGTATACGCCTGCGACATGTAGCTATGTGGGCCCTCCTCGGAGTGTAAGCGGAGTGGTCTGGCCTGGCGTATGCCGGACCAGCGCAGGGCTTGCAACAATGACTCGGGGCTCTGGGCGTGGTTCAGTCCATGTCCGGACAAGGGAGTGACTAATGCGTGTGTCCCTGTTGTAGTGTCCACGGCAAGCGGAACACAATAGGCAATGTAGCACACTGTGACTGGCATCCCACTAGATGAGCATCATTGACGTGAGGGAAATCACTGTCCCTACATTCATCCACACATTCATACATGAATGATGAAAGCCATGACACAGCAGTGCGTTTCTGTATGTTTATTGCACATCCAGTGGAGTTTTGCAGCTGGAGCGGTACAGGGCCATGCCAAGCACACCACACAATATGGGCCCGTGGAGGGCCAGCCAGAGTCCATCCGGGGATGACAAGTACTGCGGAAGAGGAAGGGTACAGTCCGCAGTCTGGTCGCCGTGTCATTGGTCATCAAACAGGATATGGCAGTCCATGTCGCGGTCCAAGGTGAGTGCAGCGGAGTGTATCAGGGGTCAGTGGCAGGTCATGGGGCCATGTGCGGCACCAAGCAGAAACAGGCAAGGTGGCGGACATGAATGCTAGTGCCTCCTTCTGAACTCAAGCCCATCCACTTCCTCATCCTCGGATGTGTGCTCTGCCCCACCTGTGGGTGTTGCAGTACCGGCTGCGGCACTGTGTGCCACTGACACATCAGGGGCCGGAGGAGGATTGTCGGCCGCACTGTGTGGCAGTGACACATCAGGTGCCGGAGTGGATATGCCTGCCGCACTGGGAGGCACTGACACACCAGGGGGCGGAGATGTGGATGGTGTGGGGGCAGCAGCATTCATCTGTGCCACGCCTTGTGGCAGCAATGCCATGATGAGGACATGCAGGGCATGGTAGATCCCAGCTACATTTCGCTGATGTGCAGCGGTGGCTGCCATCCTTTCCGCCTCCATGCGCACCATGTCCTCCATGAGCCTCCGCATGTGTGCCATCTCACGGCTGGGATCGCTGGAGCCACTCTGAGCGGACAGGTGTTCTTGTCTCCGAGTCAGGACTCCAGCGATGTCAGTCAGGGCTCGTTGGAGACCATGGAGCGGCCCGTGGGTGTCCATTAGGGACTGGAGCTGGTCCCTGATGGGACCTAGACACCCATGGATGGCGTCCAGTTTGGTAGCCATGAGGTCGAACCCCACCCGCACCTGCTCAGCCGTCTCCCTCTGGCCCTCCAGCACACGGCGTTAGAAGGCCATGTGTTTTTCCTGGGGGTCTTGGGAGACTGCCGGGCTGTGGGTGCCTCCTGCTGGGTGGTTTGTGGAGTGGGTGGGGTCTCCTCAATGCGCTGGGCTGCCCTGGTCCTGGAGGTGATTGGCGGATGAGTTCAATGATGTCTTGGAGGGCTTGGGTGTCGATGCTGGTGGTGTCCTCCTCGTCATCAGTGAAGAGTGGCTGGGACTGCTCTGCAGGAGGTGTTGACGGTGCCCCTGCAATGTGAAGGGGAGATGGTGTATTACAATGTGTCCGCATGTATGTAGCCGCATGGTACAGGTTCACATTCAGACAGCATGGCATTGTACATTGTGACAGTCTGTGGATCAGGGCCATGATCCAGAGTCATTGTGGGTGTGCACTGTGCTCTGTGGCCATCTCCCCCAGTCCCCCCAGTACCTGGTGGTCACTCACCTTGTTGCTGTTGTGTTGTGTCCTGTCGAGCAGTGTCCGGTCCCCCGATTCCTGCCACGGTCTCCACACTGATGACTGTCGACACCAGCTCCTCCATGTCATCCAGCTCCTGCTGTGGCGCTGGGGTCCCACCTCCAGTCTGCATTGCTGCCTTCTGGTTGGCTGCGAGTTTCTCCTTGGTCTTGCGCTTGATGTCAATCCATCGCCTCTTGACCTCGTCCATTGACCTCTTGTGCTCTCCGACGGCATTCACCTTGTCCACGATATCCCGCCATATTCCATTTTTGGTGCCCAATGACACGTTGGAGGTGATGAACAGTTGTTGATGGTGTTCCACCACCTCCGTGACCAGGATCCTGTTTTCCTGCGGACTGAACTTCGTCTTCCTCTTCTACTTGTCCTTGCCCTTCCCTGTCCCCGAGGTCCCAGGCTGGTCGTCCGGGGTGCTTGTGGGGTTGCGCTCGTCCTCTGCGCCTGCTCCGGCTGCCTCCATGGTGCTTGGGTGTTGGTCATTTAGTGTTTGTGTGTTTTTTCTACTTTTATAGTGGTTTTTCCCGCCTGCCATGTGTGTATTGCAGGCCTGGCGCTGCTTATCGCTGATTTCCTCATCGCGCTTTGGCCCATCGCATGTTTTTTCGCGTTGAGGTTTGTGTTTTTATCACGGTCGTGGTTATTGTATCGCGGGCATTGGGCGCGTTTTCGGGGAACTATCGCATGGTACTGCTGTGTTGTGAATTCCAGGTTAACACGGGGTAATTTTCCTGCGATAGGCTGCGATGTGTAAAGTTGCGTTAACATTTTTTGGAGATGTTTAGCACACGTTCTTGTGAATATACCCCTTAGTCGTTAGAAATGATTGTAGTGCCTGTGATAATTGGGAATATTGGGCTAGACAATGAGAGGATAAATCATAAGAACCTCGTAATGTAGTAAAAGGTAAGACAGAGTTATGAGAAACAAGTTGGTGAACATATATAATATTCTTCTCCTTCCAATGTTTGAAGTAGAAAGATTTATGGCGAAACTTAATAAATTTATTGTACCAAATAGGGGAAGCAAGAAAAGCTTGGTAAACATTAGAGCCATCCGTGAAGAGTGAATGTATCAGGTGTTGGGAGTATTTTAGAATAGGATGTTTGGAAATAAAAGTGCAATTGGATATAAAACAAGTATCATAAAAAGAGAATTAATGTAATAAAGAGCGTTCAAAATTAATCCAACTAGGTATTGGCTCATCATTGTATTGTTTGTTCAAAGCGTAAATTTGTCATATTAAAAAAGCAGTATGATCATTTAAAATTAGGGAATCGTACACCCCCTTCATCCTTTGATTTAATTAATTTAGATAGAGCAATACGGGAGGGTTTATTGTTCCAAAGAAATTCATTACAAATGGAGTTGATTTGATTAAAATACTAATTGGGGATTTTGAAGGGTAGCATGGAAAGTAAGAATAGAATGAGTGGTACAATCATCATTTTGATAGTATCAAGTCTTCCCCACCAAGAAAGATATAGGGGGGACCAGGAAGAAAATAAGTTTTGAATTTTGGTTTTTAAAGTACTGAAATTGTGAGAGAGAGTTTGAGAAATGGTAGAGGAAAACCAAACACCTAAGTATTTAATTTTAGAGGGACACCATTTAAAATTGGTATCAGAAAACATAAATTGGTAACATAAGGAATTTAAGGGTAAAATCTCAGTTTTGGTGAAATTCAGTTTATAGCCAGATATTTTAGAGTATAAGTCAATTTCCTGTAAAAAAAAGAAGGCAAGGAAGTTAAGGGCTTTGAAAGATAAATCAAAATATCATCTGCATAAGCAGATAATTTAATTTCATGAGATTTATGTTGGAACCCATTTATCAAAGGATTGCAACGAATGCATTCAAGAAACGGTTCGAGACATAAAAGGAATAAAAGGGGAGAAAGGGGACAGCCTTGCCTGGTACCTCTATGTAAATTAAAATAAGGGGATAAATAACATTAACAGAAACACATGCACAGGGTTCTGAATACAAACGTTTGATAAAAGAGATACATTTAGGGCCAAAACCAAACCAGTGAAGAGTTTTGAACATAAATTGCCAATTTATACAGTCAAAAGCTTTTTTAGCGTCAAGGGATGATGCAGCTAGGGCAGCAGGGAATTGTTTTGCCATTGTAAGGATATTAGAAAACATTCTAGCAATGTCTGAGGTAAGCCTACCATTAATGAAGCCAGATTGATCAGATTGTACCAGTAAGGGTATAACATCTTCTAATCTAGATGCAAGAATTTTGGCAAAAAACTTACAGTCATAGTTAATTAGTGAGATTGGACAATAATTTTGACAAAGGGAGTGATCTTTATCAGGTTTGGGGATGATTACAATGAGAGCATCAAGAAAGGAACCTTCAGGTTTAGAGTGTAATAAAAAAGAAGTAAATAATTTGTGTAAATGTGGAGCAAAGATAGATGAAAAGGAAGAGATGAGTTTGATAGAAATTCCATCAGGGCCAGGGGTCTTAGCTCTCTTAAGAGATTTAATTGTGTCTAAAATCTCCTGAAGGGTTATGTCTTTTTCCAAGAGGGTCATAACAGCTGGTATAGAACGAGGGTGAGGGAGATCATCAAAGAACATTTGAGTATTGTTTTCAGTAGGGTGAGTGTCTTCCAAATATAATGAGTGGTCATTGGACTGAAAAGCATTAACAATATCTGAGTCAGAGTGTAATAGAGTATTGGTACATGTATAGCGAATAGGACCAATGGTTTTCCTCTCTGATTTGATTTTTAGATAATTGGCCAACATTCTACCCGCTTTATTTTGACCCCCATGATATTTAGATTTTATTTTGAGTAGAATGTTACAGGCATCAGTTGTAGCTAATTTGTTTAAGTCAGATTTAGCTTTGATGAGATCTCTAAGGTGATCAGGGGACTTTGAAGTGTAGTAAGCGTGTTCGAGAGTTTTAATATGTGATAGAGTAGAAAGGTATTGGGACTTTTATCGCTTTTCCTTTCTGGCAGTATTTGCAATGGTGAAGGCTCTAAAAGAAGCCTTAAAGGCATCCCAGTTATTAAGAACAGAGGTATCACTTGATTTGTTAATTAGAAAAAATTCTTTTATAAAAGAGGTAGCATCTGAGATATAGGTTTGGTCAGATAATAAGGAAATATTGAATTTCCATCTACTGTGTTTAGGAGTAGCAAGTGATAAATCAAAGGAGACTGAAACAGGGGCATGATCAGAAATAAAAATGGAGCCAATTTCAGATGTTTGGAGTGTGGGGAGTAAGGGTTTTGAAATCAAAATATAATCTATGCGTGACATAGTGTAGTGAACATTTGAAAAGTATGTAAATTCCTGTTTATCAGGATTACTAGTTTTCCAAGCATCATAGAGTGGATGAGAGGCAATAGCAGCTTGGAATGCTATGTGTGTTTTACCTGGTTTGAATTTACAATCTGATTTTCTGTCGGAAAAGGGGTCCATCCAATTGTTAAAATCACCAGCGACAATAATATTGGGGTTAGTGATGGAAGATATTTTTAATTTAATAGTATGCCAAAAGTCCAGATCAAATTGAACTGGTCCTTAAATGTTAAAGAAGGTGACCTGCTTATTATGAACTGTGTAGGAAAGTAGGATCTGCTTCTTATGGTTACCCCCACTTTTTGCTGATGTATCACTGTTTTTGGACTAGTCCGACTGGGATCCTGCTATCCAGGACCCCAGCCTATCTGCTTTCTCCCTTAAATTGATATGCATGTACTTTAGGTACACTCCAGATTGGATACTGGGGTACCCTTATACGTCCCTAGTATATGGTACACCATGTACCCAGGGCATAGGTACCCCAGAGGCCTCCCATGGGCTGAAGCATGTATTATGCCACCCATGAGAGGCCATTCAAAATGGCACAACAGGTCTGCTACAGCAGCCTGTGTAAGCTGGTGCTTGCACCACTTACTTAGATATAGGTTCACTATATCTATCTAAATCACTACACTTAAAAACCTATCAGTCACCCCTATGGCAGGCCTTATCAATCCTGAAGGCAGGGTGCTGGGCTTTATGTGAGAGGGTGCCCCTGCATGAGCAGAGCCCCTCTGCAGCCTTTGAGACCATTCTCCGGGGTTGTCAGTGATGCAGCCAGACATATAGGTTAAGTGGCATTATAACCTCGCGGTAAATGCTAACTTTAAAACGGCTGCTTAGAAACATATTGTGTTTGGTGTCAAACACCTTGGAATCATACCTCCACACCAGTAACTGGTGTGGGAGGTATGATTCCACCCTTCAAGAACCACTACTGTGGGTCACCGGTCTACCCGGTACCAGCTTTCTCGACCTGGGCAGCACAAAATGGATGCTGCCAGCCACAGACACGATTCTGCTCTCCTGCTGCTGAGCCAAGCTCGAGCAGAGGAAGGCATGACAATAGGCATTCTGTCACAGGGAGGTGTAACCACCTCCCAGACAGGATTTAGTGTATTGGGGCTGGGTGGGTGCACTCTGAGAGTGCCAGAAAGTCTGCACTGGGGGCACATTTGGTGTCCCTGTGCATAGTCCAGCTCAAACCAGTTCTGGGAGCTGGTGGCTCCTGCTCTGGTGCGAAACTGGACAAAGGACATGGGTGTAGCCACCCCTCTGTCCTGCCCCTCCCCTAGGAGGGTCCACAGAATCTTTCCAACCCTCTCCCGTGGGTATAAAGTGGGATACCTGGCTACAGGACTTTAGATTTTACCTGGACAAGATTCTGCAAAGAAGAAACCAAGTACTTCGACTGTCTGCACGACGCTGGACGACTGAAGAATCTCCCTTGGAGTAAAGGAGTTACTCCCCTGCAGCAGCAGGCACCTAAGCGCATCTGACTGGTTTGCATCTCCAGAGCTCCTGCGGACTCCGAAGACTTCAGCAACACAGGAGGTGGGTTCCCAAAGGTCCTCGAGGTTGATCTGACCTCTCAGCAATTCTGAGAGCAGTATCCCTCGTGGGGACCGTGCAACTCGAACCCCTGTGCACTGCGTACATTTGCAGCAGCATATGCTTAGTGGCGATCCCTGAGCTTGTGCTTTGGACTCCGTGTAGTCCTGACCCCGAGCAGCATTTGCACTGAACAAATCCGGCCTCCACTCACCGAGTGCTCTGTGGGCTGGTGCTTTGTGAATTCTCTCGAGGTCTCCTCGCGATCCCTGGTCCGTTGGCCTGTGGATCCTGGCGAGGGTCACCTTGTTAATCCTTGTGCTTCCCTGGTTGCTCCAGATGTGCCCTGACTCCCCGTTGCTTGGAGAGTCTCCTGGACCTTGCTGGTCTACACCGTAACCTGTTTCCTCTGCCCGCGTGGGTTGCATTTTCCAAGGCTTGTTGGTGCTCCAGCCAGACACTGACCCCTCAGCACTTGACATCCTTCGTGGGACAGCTCACCTCTGGACTTTGGTCATTGTCGACATCTCCTGGTCCCCGTGGCTGCAGAGTCAAGAATCCTTACTTCTCACCTGAAGCACCCAACATCGGTGGGCATTCGACTACCGAGCCCCTGGTCATCTGAAGTGACCCAGACTCTGTCCCCTCTGCTTTCAGGTTCCTCTCACCTCTAATCCAGGCTTGGATTCCACCGTACACTCTTCGCCTTCCTGGCAGCAGTACTTCTTCGCAGCTCTTCATTGAAAACGACTGAGGTTTCCGACACCACTTGACCCCTATGCACCCGACTCCTCTGGGATAGGTAACACGGGTACCTCAGTACTCACTGGTGTGTTGGCTCTAGAACCTCTTATGTTCCAAAGGGTTTGCTTAAAGTCCTCGTAGAAGTGTCCTTAAACAGTAACTTTCCAACCGCGACTTTCCCATAGAGTTGCACGGAGCACGCGGTCGTGTTTCCTCACTGCACCCGTCCTCCGTGGGCACCCTGTGTCACTGCCTTGGGTGGTTCCTTGGGGTCCCAGCGATTCTACGTGCTCTGGGCACTGTGTCTAGTCAAGTCATGATTGTTATACCATTTTTTTAGTATATGGTTCAGTCGCCAAATGCGATGCAGTGCGCGCAACGAAATTCGTTTTATTTATTTATATGTTTACATACCTTTAATCGGCCGTAATCCGTAGTTTACTACCCCCCACCCTGCCCCTCCTCCGCCCCACGTCAGCGCCCGGCAGCACTCCCACCACAGGCCGCTATTGGTGATCGCCCCTTCAACATCCAAGGATATCGAAGCTAGAGCTTCGGGATGCTCAAGTATATTAACCCATTTTAAGCGTCTCATATTGTTTGTTGAGACCACATCACGAGTAAACAAATTACTCCCTGGTTGCGTGTGTTCCCGTTTTGGTAACAAATCAAAGGTCGCACCCAGGGGGTTGTGGTCACTCTCTGGCCGCTCTCTCACTACCATATCCCTTAGGGCATGCCACAGCCGCAAGTTGGTTAATAAATAGTCTATGCGACTAGCACAGTGGCCATTATTAAAGGTATTAGTTCCATGCCTATCGGAGAGGGATCTACTGTTAGCCACCCGGAGTCCCTTCTCCAGGCATGTGGCATTGATTTGAATAGCCACATCAGACCATTTTTTTATACGTGGCAAATCTAACTTTGGGATCCCCCAATGCTCATCTTCATCTGCAGTAAAGTCACAATGCTCGGAGGTCAGGGGCTCGAAAGTCACATTAAAATCTCCCGCAATCAGGATATTTGAGACATGGGAATGAAGGTCTAATAAGTAGTCGAGAGCCGCTATAACTTCCGACTTCTTACCCTTTGAGCCCCTGGCGTAGACATTATAAACATCCACAGCCCCTTGCTGGCCCCACTTCAACCTGACCGCGAGGATATCACTGCTCTGTGTTTCAAGGACCTCGATGACAAAGCCGATAGCTTGGCGCACCCAGATTACCAAACCCCTGAAGGTCGACCCTTACCCCCACAAATTGCAGGAATGTAATAGTTTAAATAACCTGAGCAATGGAGGGGGTCGGTTAGCCAGGTTTCCTGAAAAAGACATACATCAAAATGTTCAATAAAAGTGAACCAATCGGGGGAGGTGACCTTTGACTTCAATCCTGCTACATTCCAGGATAGCATGGATGTCCCATGGGTAGTAGGAGGACCTAGCCTTTGGCCATTTGGGCTGTTAGTGAATTCACCACTAAGACCCGGTGATCCTACTGGTAAGGGGGATGCTACCCGAGAGTTACTGGCCTCCCAACCAGGATAAAAACAAGAGGGTTGTGTACCAGAAGAGAATAAAAGAGGGGTTTCCCTATACATAGGGGAAATAGAAAGACCGTCTAATTGGTTTCGGGCATTAATATTCAGTCAATCATTGGCCTCAAGGGAAGAAGAGCCCCTTAGCCAGGGCAATGTTTGTTCTAATGTTCGATGGCACGTGCTGTTCGGTAAATACCATCTAAATTGAATAGAGGAACCCTCTGGGGGACAAGTACGATATTCCAGGGCAAGAAGATTTTCAGCCATATCACCCCCATTCAGTGTAATCTCAATACAATCTAGTGGTTGAGCTCGGAAGGTGAGTCTGTAGGCCCTTGAAATATCTTCCCGAATTACAGACCGGCAGCCTCTAACATGGCGTATCCAATGTATGACCTTATTGGTCAAAGAATCAGCGTTTTCGGGGCCCTTACTTAAGTCATACTTAGGTACGTTAACCATGTAGACTTTATGCTGCAAATTAGGATTAGTCTGGGCAGGCGGTCGTGCATTTAGATTTTGTGGAGAGCAATGTATGTTTTCTAGAGGAGAAGCCAGTGGCTCTCTGCCAACTAGGTACAATGGCCTCTCATTCCAAGAATTGAAAGCCATGTGTGTGTCTAGGAAGTTGAGGACAGGGAGAAGTGCAAACACCCAACGTCTCATTGAGATGTTACTCCTAGATGACCTTAGGAAGACCCCAGGGTCTGATGAGGCAGATAGAGTGGGTGGGGCAGAGAATGAGGAAAGGCCAGGAAGTGAAACCTTCTTTGACCTGGACTCAAACCCTGGCCAGGAGGATCAGAATGATTCTAACCTGGAAAATACAGAACTTCCTTTAGGTGGGGGAGAAGGCTCCAGTGGCCCTCTCTTTACCCCACCAGAAAGAGTACAAAGTTTACCTAGGAGATCTAGATCTCTCTCTGTAGAATCTCAGCACTCAGGAACTTCAAAAGGGACTTCCATTTCAAATAAGAGGAAATCCTCTTATGAGAGACAGTGCCAACTTCTGGAGATTGAGAAAATCAAGCTTAGGCTCAAGAAGGAGCAGTTGGCCCTAGACAGGGAATCCCTAGAGCTCCAGAGAGCTACAAAGAGATTGGGACTAGAGTCCCATGGTGGCAGCAACAGTGTCCCTAGGGATAAGGAGTATACTCATGATCATAGGAACCTGAACAAGATAGTCCCTCTCTACCAGAGTGGGGATGACATCCACAAATGGATAACTGCACTAGATAGGGCCTGTAAGGTAGCCCTCAGGAGCAGTGGGCAGCTATCTTGTGGCTCTCCTTTGCTGACAAAGGTAGAGATAAGCTCCTCACTGTTAGAGAAGAGGATGCTGACAATTATTCAGTCCTGAAGAGTGCTCTCATTGATGGGTTTGGCTTAACCACTGAGCAATACAGAATTAAGTTCAGAGACACCCAGAAGACACAGACTCAGGACTGGGTAGACTTTGTAGATTGTGCTACTAAGGGTCTGGAAGGCTAGTTACTTGGCAGTAAAGTGAATGATTTTAAGGGATTGTACAATTTAATTATGAAGGAGCAGATCCTTAATAATTGCCCAAATCAGTTGTTGCATCAGTACCTGGTTGACTCTAATCTGACCTCTCCCCAAGAATTGGGTAAGAAGGTAGACAAATGGGTCAGAACCAGGGTGAAGCAGAAAGCTCAGAACCAAGGTGGTGACCCCAAGAAGCAAGATGCTAAAACTTCAGATAAGGGTGGGGAGAAGGGTAAAGACCAGAAGTCTTCTCAAGGGCCCCAAAAACCTGCATCTGGGGGGAGTCACAATCCAACAAGGGTAAAGGCAAAAGGGAACCTTGGTGTCATATCTGTAAAGAGAAGACCCATTGGACAAAAGATGCCAATTGTCCAAGGCCCAAGGATTCCACTCCTACCACCACTGCCCCTAAGGCAACTGTTCCCCCTAGCACAGTCTCAAATGGTGGTACACAGAACAAGGGCATAGTAGGGTTAACCTTGGGATCTGAGATGGATTCTGGCCTAGTCAGAATTCCAACTCAGGCTGTTTTGGTCTGTGATGGAGGCATGGATATTGCCTCCTTATTTGTAAGTCCCAGTAACTTGGGCAAGTACAGACAACAGCCTTCGATCAATGGTAAGGAGGCCATGGCATACAGGGACACAGGTGCAAGTGTCACTATGGTGACAAAAGATCTTGTGGGCCCTGACCAGATTATACTTGGTGAGATGTACCAAGTGACCAATGCAAGCAATGTCAGGACAGACCATTCCTTGGCAGTTGTGAATTTGACCTGGGGAGGGGTAACTGGCCCTAAAAAGGTTGTGGTTAGCTCAGACCTCCCTGTAGAGTGCTTGTTGGGCAATGGTTTGGAGACTTCAGCTTGGGCTGAAGTGAAACTCAGAACACATGCAGAAATGCTGGGCATCCCTGTAGATGTGTTTGCCATGACTAGGTCACAGGCAAACATGTCTTCCACTGAACAGGCCCTGGATCCTGGAATAATGGACCAGGTGCCTTCCAAGAGAAGGAGCAGTAGGGGTAAGGCAGTGTCTTCCCCCCTGCCTCAGAGTGAGGATCAGTCTCCTGAGGGAAATGATCTCAGTCCCTGTGAAGGAACTGTCTCAGAGGAACTTGAACCTGACCAGGTTGAGTTCTTGGGGACAGGGGGCCCCTACAGGGCAGATCTGAGCAAGGAGCAGCTGAACTGCCCCTCTCTTGAACCCCTCAGACAGCAAGTTGCTGCTGAGGCTGCTGGGAGTGCCAGTGGGTCCCACAGGATCTACTGGGATGATGGACTCCTATACTCAGAGGGTAGAGACCCCAAGCCTGGTGCTACCAGGAGGTTGGTTATACCTCTGAAGTTTAGGGGCTTCCTATTAACACTGGCACATGATATCCCATTAGCAGGACACTTAGGCCAAAGCAAGACCTGGGACAGAATTGTCCCTCACTTTCACTGGCCTCACATGTCAGAAGACACAAAGTAGTTTTGTCGCTCCTGTATCACTTGCCAAGCCAGTGGTAAGACAGGTGGTACTACAAAGGCCCCCCTGATACCACTACCTGTGGTGGGGGTTCCCTTTGAGAGGGTTGGGATTGACATTGTTGGTCCCATGGATCCTACAACTGCATCTGGACACAGATTCATACTAGTGGTGGTGGACCATGCCACTAGGTATCCAGAAGCAATACCCCTTAGGACCACCACAGCTCTTGCTGTGGCAAGGGCCCTCCTGGGAATCTTTTCCAGGGTGGGTTTCCCTAAGGAGGTGGTATCAGATAGAGGTGCACACTTTATGTCTGGTTAACTGACTGCTATGTGGAAGGAGTGTGGAGTGAATTACAAATTCACCACACCCTATCACCCACAATGCAATGGGTTAGTTGAGAGATTCAACAAAACCATGAAGGGCATGATAAAAGGTCTCCCTGACAAGCTCAGGCGTAGTTGGGATATCCTTTTGCCCTGCCTTCTTTTTGCCTACAGAGAGGTTCCTCAGAAGGGGGTTGGCTACAGCCCTTTTGAACTTCTGTTTGGACACCCAGTTAGGGGTCCCTTATGTTTGGTTAAGGAGGGATGGGAGTTACCTCTCAAACCACCTAAACAGGACATAGTGAACTATGTACTTGGTCTCCGCTCCAGGATGGCTGAGTACATAAAGAAGGCATCCAAAAACCTTGAGGCTAGCCAGAAATTGCAAAAGGCCTGGCATGACCAAAAGGCTGTTTTGACTGTGTATCAGCCAGGACAGAAGGTATGGGTGTTGGAGCCTGTGGCCCCAGCAGTTCTCCCGGACAAGTGTAGTGGGCCCCATACCATTCTTGAGCAAAAGGGAGAGGTTACCTACCTGGTGGACCTTGGAACTCCCAGGAGCCCCCACAGGGTGCTTCATGTGAATAGGCTCAAGCCATATGTGGACAGGGCAGACATGGGCTTGCTCATGGCTACTGATGAGGGACAGGAGGAAGAGAGTGGTCCACTCCCTGACCTCCTCTCACAGAACCCTGATGATGGTTCAGTTGATGGAGTAGCCTTAGCAGGCAGCCTCACTGACCAGCAACAGACTGATTGCAGGAAGGTCCTCAATCAGTACAGACATATGTTTTCACTGACTCCAAGTCAGACTACCTGGTGTACACATGAGGTGGACACAGGTGACAGTCTGCCTGTTAAAAATAAGATTTACAGGCAACCTGACCATGTCAGGGACTGTATCAGGACTGAAGTCCAGAAAATGTTGGAACTGGGAGTAATTGAGCCCTCAGATAGCCCTTGGGCTAGCCCAGTAGTCTTAGTACCAAAACCTCACACCCAGGGTGATAAGAGAGAGATGAGGTTCTGTGTTGACTACAGGGGACTCAATGCAGTCACTAGGACTGCTGCTCATCCAATTCCAAGGGCAGATGAACGTATTGATATTTTGGCCTCTGCCAAGTTCTTAAGTACATTTGACCTGACAGCTGGTTACTGGCAAATCAGATTAGCTGAGGAAGCAAAACCAAAAACAGCATTCTCAACC
Organism: Calotriton arnoldi; assembly: GCA_963921515.1. Classification (NCBI taxonomy): domain Eukaryota; kingdom Metazoa; phylum Chordata; class Amphibia; order Caudata; family Salamandridae; genus Calotriton; species Calotriton arnoldi. Next base: position 999,185 of record CAWUFW010006882.1, read on the forward strand.
CCTAGTGGGCATTACCAATTTGTGGTGATGCCTTTTGGCTTGAAGAATGCACCTGCCACATTTCAAAGGCTGGTGAATAAAGTTCTCACATGTCTGGAAGCCTATAGTGCAGCTAATTTAGATGATATTGCTGTCTTTAGCTCCACCTGGGAGGATCACCTGGTCCACCTGAGAAATGTTCTGGAGGCCCTGCAGAAAGCAGGCCTCACTATCAAGGCCACCAAGTGCCAGATAGGGCAGAGTAAGGTTGTGTACCTGGGCCACCTTGTGGGTGGAGGCCAGGTTCAACCACTGCAGAGCAAAACCCAAACCATCATGGATTGGGTTGCTCCAACTACCCAGACTCAGGTCAGAGCTTTCTTGGGCCTGACTGGGTACTACAGGAGGTTTATCAAAGGATATGGCTCCATAGTGACCCCTTTAAATGACTTAACTTCCAAAAGAATGCCTAAGAAAGTTCAGTGGACAGTTAGCTGTCAAAAGGCATTTGATGACCTGAAGCAGGCCATGTGCACTGCTCCCATTCTGCAAAGTCCTGATTATTCCAAGCAATTCATTGTTCAAACAGATGCATCTGAATTGGGGGTAGGGGCTGTGTTATCACAATTGAATGAGGAGGGTCAGGATCAGCCAGTAGCTTTCATAAGCAGGAGGCTGACCCCCAGAGAGAAACGTTGGTCATCTATTGAGAGGGAAGCCTCTGCTGTGGTTTGGGCTCTGAAGAAGCTGAGGCCATACCTGTTTGGCACTCACTTCATTGTTCAGACAGACCATAAGCCCCTCTTATGGCTAAAACAGATGAAGGGTGAAAACCCCAAACTCTTGAGGTGGTCCATTTCCCTACAGGGGATGGACTATACAGTGGAACATAGACCTGGGAGTAACCATGCCAATGCAGATGGACTCTCCAGATATTTCCACTTAGAACATGAAGACTCAACTGGTCAAGGTTAGTTTAATGTCCTTACGTTTGGAGGGGTTGTGTAGGAAACTAGGATCTGCTTCTTATGGTTACCCCCACTTTTTGCTGCTGTATCACTGTTTTTGGACTAGTCTGACTGGGATCCTGCTATCCAGGACCCCAGTCTATCTGCTTTCTCCCTTAAATTGATATGCATGTACTTTAGGTACACTCCAGATTGGATACTGGGGTACCCTTATAAGTCCCTAGTATATGGTACACCATGTACCCAGGGCATAGGTACCCCAGAGGCCTCCCATGGGCTGAAGCATGTATTATGCCACCCATGAGAGGCCATTCAAAATGGCACAACAGGTCTACTACAGCAGCCTGTGTAAGCTGGTGCTTGCACCACTTACTTAGATATAGGTTCACTATATCTATCTAAATCACTACACTTAAAAACCTATCAGTCACCCCTATGGCAGGCCTTATCAATCCTGAAGGCAGGGTGCTGGGCTTTACGTGAGAGGGTGCCACTGCATGAGCAGAGCCCCTCTGCAGCCTTTGGGGACCATTCTTCGGGGTTGTCAGTGATGCAGCCAGACATATAGGTTAAGTGGCATTATAACCTTGCGGTAAATGCTAACTTTAAAACGGCTGCTTAGAAACATGTCGTGTTTGGTGTCAAACACCTTGGAATCATACCTCCACACCAGTAACTGGTGTGGGAGGTATGATTCCACCCTTCAAGAACCACTGCTGTGGGTCAACGGTCTACCCGGTACCAGCTTTCTCAACCTGGGCAGCACAAAATGGATGCTGCCAGCCACAGACACGATTCTGCTCTCCTGCTGCTGAGCCAAGCTCGAGCAGAGGAAGGCATGACAATAGGCATCCTGTCACAGGGAGGTGTGACCACCTCCCAGGCAGGATTTAGTGTATTGGGGCTGGGTGGGTGCACTCTGAGAGTGCCAGAAAGTCTGCACTGGGGGCACATTTGGTGTCCCTGTGCATAGTCCAGCTCAAACCAGTTCTGGGAGCCGGTGGCTCCTGCTCTGGCGCAAAACTGGACAAAGGACATGGGTGTAGCCACCCCTCTGTCCTGCCCCTCCCCTAGGAGGGTCCACAGAATCTTTCCAACCCTCTCCCGTGGGTATAAAGTGGGATACCTGGCTACAGGAATTTAGATTTTACTTGGACAAGATTCTGCAAAGAAGAAACTAAGTACTTCGACTGACTGCACGACGCTGTATGACTGAAGAATCTCCCTTGGAGTAAAGGAGTTACTCCCCTGCAGCAGCAGGCACCTAAGCGCATCTGACCGGCTTGCATCTCCAGAGCTCCTGCGGACTCTGAAGATTTCAGCAACACAGGAGGTGGGTTCCCGAAGTTCCTCGAGGTTGATCTGACCTCTCAGCAATTCTGAGACCAGTATCCCCCATGGGGACCGTGCAACCCGAACCCCTGTGCACTGCGTACATTTGCAGCAGCATATGCTTAGTGGCAATCCCTGATCTTGTGTTTTGTACTTCGTGTAGTCCTGACTCCGAGCAGCATTTGCACTGAAGATATCTGGCCTCCACTCACCGAGTGCTCTGTGGGCTGGTGCTTTGTGAATTCTCTCAAGGTGTCCTCGCGATCCCTGGTCCGTTGGCCTGTGGGTCCTGGCGAGGGTCACCTTGTTAATCCTTGGGTTTCCCTGATTGCTCCAGACGTGCCCTGACTCCCCATTGCTTGGAGAGTCTCCTGGACCTTGCTGGTCCACACCGTAACCTGTTTCCTTTGCCCGCATGGGTTGCATTTGCCAAGGCTTGTTGGTGCTCCAGCCGGACTCTGACACCTCAGCACTTGACATCCTTCGTGGGACAGCTCACCTCCGGACTTTGGTCATCATCGACATCTCCTGGTCCCCGTGGCTGCAGAGTCAAGCATCCTTACTTCTCACCTGAAGCACCCGACATCGGTGGGCATTCGACTACCAAGCCCCTGGTCACCTGAAGTGACCCATACTCTGTCCCCTCTGCTTTCAGGTTCCTCTCACCTCGAATCCAGGCTTGGATTCCACCGGACACTCTTTGCCTTCCTGGCAGCAGTACTTCTTCGCAGCTCTTCTTTGAAAACGACTGAGGTTTCCGACACCACTTGACCCCTATGCACCCGGCTCCTCTGGGATAGGTAACACGGGTACCTCGGTACTCACTGGTGTGTTGGCTCTAGAACCTCTTATGTTCCAAAGGGTTTGCTTGAAGTCCTTGTAGAAGTGTCCTTAAACAGTAACTTTCCAACCGCGACTTTCCCATAGAGTTGCACGGAGCACGCAGTCGTGTTTCCTCACTGCACCCGTCCTCCGTGGGCAGCCTGTGTCACTGCCTTGGGTGGTTCCTTGGGGTCCCAGCGATTCTACGTGCTCTAGGCACTGTGTCTAGTCAAGTCGTGATTGTTTTACCATTTGTTTAGTATATGGTTCGGTCTCCCCCTGGAGTCCGCTGTGTATTGTGCTACTTACAACTGTTCTATTGATTCTATATTGTGTGCTTTATGTTCTAATCTCGTGTAGTGATTAGTAGAGAGTGTTATATTAATAAATACATATTTTTATATAACTACGTGTGGTTCTCCTTTCATTTAGTCATTCAGGAGGTGATACTCTGGTAAAACAAGCTGCTTTACATTCCTTCAAGATTAAGCCTGAAGGCTGCTCTCCACAGCTACCACTAGGATAGCTTTCTAAAGGTTATCTTTGACCTCATACATCATAAGGGTCGTGTGGACTGGTACAAGGTGCCCACTTTAATTAGTGGACAGCATATACCAAGCCACCTTCTCACAAAATGTAGCATTAAGAATTACCCATCGTCCACTCGTATCATTTTCAGTAATATAATTTGCAATTTTAAAGATTTATGACAGAGGATGGCAACACCACCCTTACGATTGACAGCAGGAGAAAAAACAACCTGACTTACCCATTGGCATTTGATTTTGAGAGATTTGACATCATTACAATGGGTTTCTTGCAAAAAAGCAATCTGACAATTAAGTTTTAATAAATGAGAAAGTACCTTTTGACGCTTGACAGGATGACCCAGACCACGAACGTTCCACGATGCAACATTAAACATGTTGATGTTTAGGAGACAGGGGTATAGGTACAATATTGACGAACTGTAGGAATAACAATGGGGACAAAAGGGAAACAATCATCAAAAGGTCGGTAACATGATGGAATTGACAAGCACATAAGGAAGTCAAACAAATATGCACTCTTGTAAATATAAGGATAGGGGGCATAATAGAAGAAAGAAAAAGGAGAGTAAAAGAGAGAGTAAAGAGAGAAAGTGAGTGAAAAGAAAGTAAAAACAATACAGAGAGATAGAGTCAGATCAAGGACAAAAAGCCAGATCTGAAGTAAGAAGAGAGATAGACATGAACCGGGCATGTTCACACTCGGAGGCAAGAGCAACGACGGAGAGAGGAGGAACGACAAGAGATAAAGAAATATAGATAGAAAGATGAAAATAGTAAGGTAAAAAGATAAATGGATAAAAGGATAAATAGGCCGCATAAACCTAGAACAGAAAGTAAAAACCATAACAAGAAATGAAGAATCCAGATGCAATAACAATTAACGATTTAAAGATATTAAGTATTTGTGTCCATGGGTGCTCGAGTGATGGATTGCAAGAACTGTTTTAGCTTAGATGGGTCTTCGAAAGAACGAGAGACGCCTTCATGTGTAATTTTACAGAGACAAGGGTGTAGTATGCCATAACGGATGTTCAAAGATCTCAAATGAGGACGAAGAGCTAAGAATTCCTTGCGTCTGGCATTGGTTGCATTGGAGAGATCCTGAGAAATGTAGATGTTATGACCAGACCATACAAGATGACGTTTTTCTCTGGCAACTTTTAATACGTGCATGAAGTCGGTAAATTCTAGAAAGAGCATTATGATACCACGTGGTCTGCTAGATTGAGGTTGGAGTCGACCCAGACGGCGTACCCGCTGGATATTAAGAGGTGTTGAAGATTGGAGGTCAAGAAGGTCAGGCAAAAATTTCTTTAAAAAGGGAAGAAGATCCGGACCCTCAATATTTTCAGGCAAGCCATATAGACGAAGATTGTTCCTTCTATTGCGATTTTCAAGATCCTCGGTGTGAAGTTGAAGCTTGTGAATTTCCTGTTCCAGCAAGGGTACTTTAGTAGCTACATTCTGCAAGTCACTTATACATTGTTCGATGACAGACAATTTACCCTCCATGTTGATCCATCTGTCCTCTATCAGCTGTAACTTTTCATTAGTGGTATTCATAAAAGGTTTCAGAGCACTTAGTTCATCTAGAATTGAGTCCAAGACCGGATTTGAGGATGACTGGATGGGTGATGGAGGGTCATTTTTGGCTCTTTTCTGTTTAGTGCCAGATGAAGAAGATTTTGCGAGAGATAGAGAGTCACTAGCCATCTTAATAAAGTGCACTTGTCATTGAGTATGTTTTTTAATGGTGAAAGTCCTGCCCATAAAACAAATGATCGATGACACAAGTTTCAATGAAAATATGAAATGTCAATCTCTGTGTTTGAAAAGTGATACGACCAGTCCACAGGTGATAAGGTTATATCAGAATGGCAAACTACACAGTAGAGATTAGTAGAGGCATCAGCAGACTTGCAGGTGAACAGTAAGTGAACTGTAGAGGCAACTGAGGTAACATCTCACGATTTATGAACACCCATAAACATCCTTATTAAACTCAATTCAAGAAAAAAGAAAGGTGATACCATTCCATCAATGACAATATGGTATATATATGAGCCAACTATATGGGTCTTGAAAGCATGACTGTAAGCCGCAAGACATGTGAAGGTACCAACTGGATAAAGAAATGTTGCACTCAGCAGCACCATAGACGGTCAACAGGGTCATAACACAGAACACACAGGTGAAAAAAAAAAACAGAAGCAGTTGGTAAATTCTACTGAAAAAATGTACACCTGTTGATGTGACCCTGTATATTATTCAAAATGTACAGTAGGCAGAATGATTAAGCTGGCACTAATGAGGGAGAACCTTCTAGAAATTCCTGAGATTCAATGACCCTCACGTTATCCTTAGCCAAGCTCTAACTCAAAACAATTGGCATTTGATTTATTTAGTGCTCCAGAAAACAATACTGAGTGCTCTCCAGTAATATATTGCATAGAGTCCATTCAGCAGGGGAAGGTAGGCATCATGTACAATGAAAGCCAGAACTCAGTATGAGAGAGCGAAAGTTACTCGAGACGTGCAACAAAGTAGGTCTAATGGCTGCAGAGAAAAGAAAAAGGATGCCAAGGAGAGTAAAATGAGCCATAGTATTTAAAATTCATGCTTTCAGATGTATAAGAGAAGCCTGGACACAGCGGCGCCCGCAACTGTAAAGCGAGGGAAAAACAAAATGGCGGCCGCTCTCCTCACGAAGACGACATCGCAAAAATGTAGTGGAACGGCATGTCACAAACTCACCAGCTGCCAAGCAAAATGAGCAGTCACACTTTAAAAGGCATATCCAGCCTGGTGAGCGTAAGGCGAAGGCTCCAAGCAGCTAAAGTTCCTGCTCGAGCTCCGTGTGGTGACGGAGCTCAGCAAGCCGCTGCCATCTCGCCCGAGCGGGTAAGCCACTCCCCCTCTTGTTGTACCTGTTTAAGACTTGTTTTTCGCTGGTCTTAATTTTGGCGCTGCCCCATATTTACGCTGCCCTTGTAAATATGGGGCAGCGTCAAAATCAAAGGGTGTTGCGGTGGAACGCCCACCGCAACACCCATTGCCCACCCCTTTCAAGTTAAGTATAGCATGAAAGGGGGCCTTATTCACAAGGCAGCATTAAGCCACGTTTAGTGGCTTAACGCTGCCTTGTGAATAAGGCAGAGCCCCTATCGCCACCACAACGTCAGAAAAAGTGACGTTTTGGTGGCGATAGAGGCTTGTAAATATGCCTCGAAATGCTTCGACTGGTGATTTTGCGGTTGTATGGATGTTTTGGGGTTTCCTTCACATCAGGGTGGGCCAGGAGGTCAAGGTTGTTGGCAAAATCAGTGCAAGTTACTCTACATACTTCCTTGCTTGCTCTCTTTACAGTACTGCCTGTAGAGGATTACAAGGACTTGGCACAATGTATTCATGTTTTGATCATAATTGGTGTGCTTTACGTTTTCATAAATTCAAGTTTGGTTATGCAGTCTAAAACCCTTCAGAGATCTTTTTTAATTATTTTTTATTAATGATTTCAAAGATAAACCAATGACATTTACAACTTTCACTGTTGCATGCACAATCTTTGCATTCATGGATAGTTTCTACTCCTATAGACTTATCATCCCTTCCCCTTTCATCAATTTTTCCTCTCCTGGGCCTGTGTCAAAGTGGAACCCCTTCACAGAATTGATGGTGTGGAGCGTTTATTCTTAATGAAAACCTATGGTTGAAAAGCCTTTTTGAGGGTTGACGTAGACATCACTGGAAGAGAAGTTTCTCATTTTTGCTACAATCACAACAAAAGATGTAGAAGTGATTTAAATAGAAAACAAACACTGTGCAGTAATGACAGAAATGTTACCAATTGATGTTATTGTATTGTACATCAGTATAGTAGTTATTTTTTTCATGGGCCAATGTCTTTCTGCTTTCTTGATGTCAGAGAGGTAAATTTGTTTGAAAATGCTACTGGCTCCCACCAGAATATGTGGATATATTAACTTTTTTTTTAAACATTACAAAAGAAGATTGAGTCTTCCTTTTAAATTGATCAATTGAAATAGTTTCTTGGAGAATTAGTTGTGAGCAATAGTTGCAGCTAGGTTCCTTGGGTACTTTATGCTTCTTTTCATTCAAAAATTGGGATCATAACATTTTCTACAGGCATTTTGTTTCACCTTTACAATATATGCCATTCTGAATATTCTGAATAGCTTTTAAAAAATAAAAAAAGACGAGAGCAGGAAGTCATTTTTCAGCAATTAGCAGAAATACATAATTGCCATTCTTTAATATTTGTTATTCGTTTGTCACATTCTTCAAATCATACATCATCCCACTGTTATCACTAGCACATTCTGGGTATCTGCGACCTATTTCTTTGCAGGCACAACTATGAATAGTGTTTGCTCTTGTCTGGTAACAATCCATACTTTATTGATCATTATTAGTTCGGTCAGCTTATCTTCCTTCTCTCTGGAACCCGCATCAGACATCCTTAATGCAGGTCGTGCTAGTCTATAAAGAGCAGACATTATTTGTCTAATAATAAATAGTCTGGTTTGCAGTCATCTTTTCTGTTTCTATCTGGTTGGGGGTCAATAATCTGACTACATGTATTTTTATGCATAGTTATGCTGGTGCAGGAGCCAGAGGATTTACCAAGTATGGTTTTAAGATCAAACACTCAATTTACAGAAGTCATCCTCGGGAAATCCTGATGGCTCTTGAAAACGTCAATCAAAGTTTGTCCCTGTCTGCAAATGGAGCCAGAACAAAACATAAACTATACATATAATATCAACAGTAGAATTTTAAATGTTCAGTCAATGAAGAGAGGTTGGAGAAGGTTTCAACACCTTTATTTACCTTAAAAGATTAGTATTGTTTTGTCATCTTTATTCATATTAGTCGGTTTAGAGAAATATAAGTAAAAGATTGATTAGTGGCAGCATAAATCAATATACAGTATTCCATAAAAGAAAAACATGACTAAACTAGCTAAGGGATCTAACCGTTTCTAAGTAGAACCCATGAAGAGTCCTCTTTCAGAAAAGAGTAAGGGCCTATTTATGACTACGGCGGTCCAATGGACAGGCTGCAGCCACGGTGGCGGTGCAGGCACCAGTGGTCCGACTGCCCTATTACAAGTTGGGCGGTCGGACCGCCATGGGACCGCCGCAACCACCAGGGATTCAGAGATCCCTGGCGGTGTTGTGGCGGTCTTGAGCCACAATATGCTTTGCCGCGCAACTGCTGCACCGCCAAGCATATTATGAGTTTTTTCTCCGCTTGCGGTTTTCATGGCGTGAGCCCGCCATGAAAACTGTGGCAGAGAGGAAACAAAGGGGGCCCTACAGGTCCTCAGTTACCTCAGGGCATGCAGGGAGGCACATGATGTGCTCCCCTGTGTGCATGGACCACAGTTCCTGCACGGCATGGACTGCACCAGTCCATCAGGTGCAGGCACTGCCTTTGACGCTCCCATTTCAGTGCCTTTTTCATAGGCACTGACATGGGACCGCCAAAGAACCGCCCGCCAGAGACTAAACAATTTTAATCTGGCGGGCGGTGTCAATATGGCTTTGGCGGTCTTGGAGTGGGGCGGCGGCATGGCGGCCGGCTCCAATACTGCCAAAGTCATAATTTGGTTCTAAGAGTGAGGATAAAGAAGAACTTCCCATAAAGAGTTGATCTGGAAACTCAGTCAAATTCCCTACAGCTGCAGTAGCAACTGTCAATGATAGAATGATCTCTGCCATAGCAGTGATCAAAAAAAGGTCATAGGATAAAAATAAATGTCACCTTTAGCAGTAGCTGTGGATAACAAAGCAAAACATCAACTCTCCAAGAGAAGAGTTGAAAGACAGGGGAGATAGGTCTGGGTCAGGATCCTCGCACAGTCTCTCTCCCCCAACTAGCAAGGAAAGCTCATTATTATAAAATCATACAAGATTGTAACAACACTCTATTAGACGTCAGATTTTGCATCCAATGGAAACCGCTTACCCAATGGTGTTGTCAACTTTCAATGTATCTTCTCCCAATTCCCACAGTAAACATTCATGCTGCTATAGTGTTGGATTTTGTTGCAAAAATTTGATGCATGGGGAAAGTTCTCATGAGAAAATTCTTGCCTAAGCTAAAAGATGCGCCATGAGTTTCAATGTGAAGACAAAGCTTGTCAGAGATTTGGAGGCAAACTAGCAATAATATTCTGATGAAGCATACATAAATGCCTAAATCATTATTTATTATAACAATCACAAGTCTCATTGTATTAGGGTAAATGACCTAACAAGGGGTGACGGAACTGAATGAAGCAAAAATCTTTGTCAGCACTTTCTAAGCAAGTTGATGGTGCTAGGCAAATATTCTGATAAATGTCTATTAAGCTGTGAGCAAAAGTTGGGGGGGCGCTAGAGGGCGCGCTGTGGAATGGCTGCACGCTAGTGCTGCTCCGCCGGTCGGGGACACGATCTTGCAAAAAAACTGCTGCATTTGGTGATTCCTGCAGTGCAATAAACATAAAATTGCGAATCGTAACCACTACACACCACGATACTGACATCGGATGCACATGATATTGTGCCATTGCAGAATAATCCAGCTCGGAAGGTGAGCCCCCTGGCCTCTTTAGCTTAAACAATATGGTGGGGACGTACGCCGTAGCATAGGCGAAAGTGAAACTAATTTGCGGCTCCACTGTAGGCGAGATAATGGAGCCACCACGAACTGCCTGGCACTATTCTATCGCTGACGAAAGACGGATTGAAGGTGAGCCATCGACTGCGATCCTGCTGAAGTGCATAAACCTAATTACACGCATTGGCGGAGAGCAGCAGCGGCTTGTGGCAGCGAAGTGCGATAACTGCTTGCTGCGTCATCGCTTTGGGGGACATTGAATCGCACCGTTAATGCTCTGTGTGGCGATAGAGCAGCGACTTTAACTTATGGGTGTAGCATCATGACCAACGGTAATTACAGCGGCACCCGCATTGCTCCGTAAAACGCCCACTAGACGACGTTGGTGGCTCTTGGTTCCTCACGCGAGTATTGCTGCGACTATAGGAACTAAGTTAAAATTTACGGACAGCAACTTGGTGATCCCACAGCCCTGCCAGTATACATGGAAGCTGCCCCCGCTGCCATAATCACGTAAAGCGGCGATAATTATACGACATCGCCCTGCGCTCCTACAGACATAAAAGGAAGTGCATGTTATCACCATAGTCAAGCAGTGCATATCATCGACTACCCCCGTTTGCATTTATTTTATAATACCACCACAATTGCTTGTTAAGCAGTGCTACACGGGCATCAGGGTCCTGAGACTGAATCGATGTATACCACGAACTTTGTATGTGCTACAAAGAGGTCTTTATATTGAAAGTGCATCACAGGAAAATAAGGCGTGCATTTCTCTTATTTTCCAGACAGTATACTTTGTAAGACGCAGGTTGTGAATCAGACCCTCATTGGATTGACCAAATTTTACAGGTCAAACACCTTGCGAATGACACCACAGTGAGTGCGGCCAGACTGCTAATCCTTATTAAGACAGTATCAATTGCCATCCAATTGACAGCGCAATACAGCAGCATATAACACGGTGCACTGGCGAAACATCGGATATCGAATTCAATCAACCTTGCAGAAGAATCAATATCATGGGTAAATCAGACAAACAGCAGCCAAAACTATCTTTTGACACCCGACGCACACCTAAAAATACAATGGCACACTCGGACACTGAATTAGATTCGGAGCACGCACAGCAATCTAATATGGATGCCGCCTTGCACGCCATACAGCAGAGCCTACAAGCTATTGATGGTAAGCTCGACTCACTCACACAGAGAGTAGACAACATGTCCTCTAAGCTTGATAAACAGGGTGAAAGATTGAACGCAGAGGAAGTGCGTATATCAGCGGTCGAAGATGAATCCGGCACGACGACGCGCAAATGTACAGAGATTGAAAAGATCTTGGAAGTCATCAAACAGAAAAATTAAGACTTAGAAGCGAGATCTCGTCTAAATAATGTGCCCATAATGGGGATTCCAGAAAGCACCAACACGGGAAGATTAGAAACCTATGTGGAGGACATGTTGCGAGACATTTTTGGAGCAGAAAACTTCTCTACCGTGCTTATCATTGAACGGGCCCATCGGTCGCTTGCACCCACGCCACCACCAGGAGCACCGCTGAGACCTATTATCTCTTGAGAACTTAATTACAGAGATAGAGATGCGATCTTACGCATGGCAAGGGAGAAACAACAAATAATCTACAAGGGTAATAGTGTGTCTTTCTATCCTGATTTTACGGTGGCAGTGCAGGCGGCACGTAAGGATTTGAACTCAGCCAAAAATAAATTGAGGGACATGGGAATTGAATATGCGAGGCTGTACCCGGCGAGACTGCGCGTCACTCAGGATGGGCGAATGAAAATTCTATCAACGCCAAAGGCAGCGCAGGACTTCATCAAAAAGACTCTCTCTAGACGTAAGGCACAGAGTGGTGGGAACTCTGATCCAGACTCGGACTAATAAAACTGAAGCTGCTGGTAATGTATATGATATGCTCTGTAACTGAAGTTGTAATAAGCGACTGTATTTGTTTACATATAACTGTGCCTGGATTTGCCCTTTGCAATGTGGATGATATATTGCTTCAATACTAACCCTGGGCGAAGTGCTACGCTACGCTCGCGTAGTTTGCGAAGTTTGCGCTACTTCGCACAACGCGAATTGCACGTAGCACAGTGCGAACACGCGTAGCGTAGCGTAGCGTAGTGCCGCGGTCATTTTTGCTTGCTCGCGGTCCTCAACGTCAAGTTGGCGACCGCGAGCAAGCAAAATGACATCCCGGCGAGACTTTTTCCTCGTTCGCGATCAGCAACATCAAGTTGCCGATCGCGAGCGTGAAAATAAACCTCCCGGCGAGATTCTCAACGCGGGAGGTCAGGTTTCTCATTGCGAGTGGTCGCGTATGCTTGCGACCGCTCGCGATGAGAAACTACCAGTCCGCGTTGAGAAAGCTGCCGCTCGAGTAAAAATCTACTCGAGCGGCAGTAAAAGACAGCTCGCACTGTGCAAGTTGCCGTTTTCAATGATTGCACAGTGCGGACAAGCATCCGGCACTGTGCAATCATTGCGAACAGTGCGCTACGCAGTTCGCGTAGTGCTACGCGAAGCTTGCGTAGCGCGAACTGCACTTTGCGTAGCTTCGCGAAGCATTACTTCGCGAACTACGCCCACCCTTATTCAATACAGACTATTGTATGTACGGACACTGAGACTCATCCTATCTACAGTAACATTGCCTACTATGTAATGTCAGGTATCAGACAGTTCGTTAACTAGTAGTGGGCAAATGCATATAGCTTATATGTTCACGTAAATGAGCAAGCTTTATATTATATTGTAATTGTATTTTTCGCTTTCCCTTTTTGCTTGCACTATGGAGGGTACATATGGAATATCGAGTATATGTATATAGTGACTTGTTCTTTATATGTTAATGTTACCCGATATACCATGTTAGGGTCTTGACAATTCACCAATGGATGGTTCACAGAGACATATTGTTTATGTGCTTATATGGTACAGCAGGTTTTATAATATGGTATATTTGTACGATATAGCACAATGCTGTATATAATACTAAGTACGTAAAGCTTCTATGCTAGCAAAGAACATATAGGCCTTGGTTTTAATGTCCTCCAATGTTTATTGTGCCCATTCTTGATACATATATTGCACCAAATTTGTCAAATACAACCCGACCACGTCCGTATTCATGGGTGTTGATGCGAGCACTCAGCGCCCCCCCCCCGAGGGTGCGCCCCGGAACTGTTAGTGCAATGGCACTGTTGTTTACAAGTGTATGGCTTTGGCATGATTGGGATGCCGAAGTTGGTGGGGGGTTTAAGGGTAAGTTTATTGTTTATTACGGGCTCACACAGAGTACACCACAAAAAGTGCCATAAAGCATAAGATTTTAGGTGTTCCCATGGTTTTGATGTACATTGCACTCTGCATATGTAAGCGGAACAGACATTTCTTATCCAACTAGATATATCTCCAGCTAGAGTATTGAGACTAAATTAAAATCCTCACAAATTCGTTTGTTATCCTGGAACATTAGAGGTTTAAATAACCCCAAGAAAATACGGCAGGTATTTGCATATCTCGATCGTCACCGAATTGATATAACGATGTTGCAGGAATCCCACCTTGCAAAAACGACCAAATGTCCATTGGGCAGTAAATGGGCTGAGACGTTATAGTATTCCAACTATTCTCGAGGTGTCATTTTGTTGGTGAAGAAGGGTGTCCAATTCCTCATAGATCAAACCATAACAGATGACCAGGGCCGATATATCATTATTAAAGGACATATTCGAGGGCACCATGTTGGTCTGAATAACGTATATGGGCCGAACATAGATGATCCCGAATTTTTCCATAGTATATGGCGAAACCTTAGAGATTTACCCGACATAGAATTAATATGGGGCGGCGACTTAAACTTGTCCCTCAAGGTGGAATTGGATAGATCAGGGACTACTAAAGAACCACATAAGTGGGCAGTACAGGTAGTAAAAGATGGTATGATGGAATTTAACATGGTAGATATTTGGCGACTGCGCTACCCACACCATATGGAAGCTACGCACCATTCAACACTACTAAACAGTTGGTCGCGCATAGGCTACTGGCTAGCAACGGAGACGGTCGCCACATGGACAAAAGACATACAACACCTGCCGAAAACACTATCTGACCACAAACCTGTCCTTCTGGTTCTTGAACCTCCTTACTATGTCCTGCCACCATATATATGGAGATTCAATGCTAAAGTGCTCTTAGACTCTTCATATAATAATTCCATTAGACGAGCCATTGAGGAATATTTTACATTGAACCAGCCCTCAGTCAATGATCCTAGTCTACTATGGGAGGCCTTTAAGGCAACCATACGTGGAGTATGTATTAGCACAACTGCGGGCATTCTGAAAGACTTACATCAACAACTCACCCAATGCGAAACAAAGCTTAAGGCCCTAGAACAGGAATTTGAACGTACTCAAAACACGGTCATATTGGGTGAGATTAGAAATATAATGTCCGAATACCAAGATTTTGCCGACGAAGAACTCAAATACATCTCTAAGCGTAGTATTGCCTGAACTTACGGAGAGGGGGGTAGACCAGGACGGGTATTAGCACACAAAATATGTACCGGACGTGCCACACACACTGTACTTAAGATTAAAGATCGTCAAGATAATGTACACTATGACACAGCAGGTATACTACAAGCATTCATGGATACGTACGGAGACCTATACGCCTCACGTGATACTGCTACTTCGCCAGAAATCCCACAATAGCTTGAAGATATTGCAATAGCATGGCTTTCGGATGCCCAAAGGGAGTATCTATCACAAGCTATCACAGTAGAAGAAATCACAGCCATGATTAAAACACTGACCAATGGTAAAGCTCCAGGCCCAGACGGCTTTACTAGCGAATTTTATAAAGAGTACGTTGACCTAATAGCCCCGCATCTTGTAGAAATGTATGGTGACGCACATGACAAGCAGATACTACCACCTACGTTAAGAGAGGCTATGATTATAGCTCTTTCGAAGCCTGATAAAGATCCAGAATACTGTGAATCCTACAGGCCATTATCGTTGATTAACACAGACACTAAAATATTAGGCAAACTGATTGCCAATCGTCTTCAACCATTGATGCCAAATATTATACTACCGGATCAATCAGGATTCATATCCCACCACTCTACAGCCCATAACATTCGTACCCTCTTTGCATTATCACATCAACTAAACCCAGAGTTGCAAGCGGCTGTTGTTTTACTAGACGCAGCTAAAGCATTTGATTCTGTCGAGTGGACGTACATGTTCACAGTCTTACAAAAAATGGGGCTGCCCCCAATCCTCCTACAATGGATTAAAATATTATACACAGCGCCAGTCGCGAGAATACGGGTAAATCAATATGTATCAGATACGATACAGATTACACGTGGCACTCGGCAGGGCTGTCCACTATCGCCACTCCTAATTGCCATCGCATTAGAGCCACTGGCGTGTAAAATAAGACAATGCTACAAAAATACAGCCCTACAATTTCCACAACGTCCGTTAAATATTTCACTATATGCAGATGATATGGTGCTATATGTCCGTGACCCTACTGTTAATCTATCCCCCCTAATTCGGGAATATATTAAATTTGGAAGACAATCGGGACTTCAAATAAACTGGAGTAAATCAACAATTATCCCTTTAACAGAAACTACCAGACCCTGCCCGGCGGAATTCCCGTTGGAATGGCAGAACGATCCAATTAAGTATCTGGGGATTTGGTATCACCGAGACCCTGAGGTGGTTATACGTGTAAATTACGGAACAGCCATGAGTAAACTAGAGGAGAAGGTAGAGAGATGGATTAAATTGCCGCTCTCATTGGCAGATCGCATGGCCATTGTTAAGATGGTCATATTGCCTAAATTTCTCTACCTCTTCAATAACATTCCCATCACACCACCGAAGGCTGTGTTTTGTAGATTATTAACCACTGTTACCCGACTTATATGGGCCGGTAAACAAGCACGCATTGAACTACATACACTAACATTACCCTATTCAAATGGCGGCTTTAAAGTTCCAGATTTTTTGCTTTACGATCTGTGTGCTCAAGCGCAATATGCGCATTACTGGTACCATCCGATTCGTTATCTACCGCATATGGCGGTTGAGGATGGTGATGCATAACCAATACCACTACACATTATTCACTATCAGTAGCGGTCCGTGGTTGGAGTGCCGGCCGGGCGGTGACGTGGGGAGGGGCAGTGTGGGGGGTAGTAAACCACGGATTACGGCCGAATACAGGTAAGTAAACATTTAAATAAATAAAACGCATTTCGTTGTGAGCGCTGCATTGCCAAATGCGATGCAGTGCGCGCAACGAAATTCGTTTAATTTATTTAAATGTTTACTTACCTGTATTCGGCCGTAATCCGTGGTTTACTACCCCCCACCCTGCCCCTCCCCCGCCCCACGTCACCACCCGGCCGGCACTCCTACCACGGACCGCTACTGTTCACTATAAATATTTGCATTAAATTTATTATACACCGCTTAAGTTACATAAATGTGGGCTCCGACCTGACGCACGATGCCAAAGATGTGGTACTGATAATGCTGACTTTCTTCACTTAGCGTGGCAGTGCCCCCATATCAGGACATATTGGGAAAATGTTACGAGAATGTTAAGTGAAATGTTGGAAACACCAATAGACTGCACACTTCGGATATGTTTACTTGGGTTAGGGACCAATGTACGATCTCTCAAACGTAAATTTTGTATAATTGCGTTATTATTGGCAAAAAGGAGGGTTTCAATGCATTGGGGGGGCAAGCGGTATCCAAGTGATAAACAGTGGCTTCGAGATATGGCATACTGTAGAGACAATCTACAGACATATGAGGAGGAACTTCCTACTAGATCTAGACCAAGAAACTACTGGATAACTCTGACAGACTATCTTCAGACTCATCAATATGTAATTGCATCGTCTAAGGAGTGTACTATTGTGGATTGACTGGATACACTGTAAAATTTTGTAATGTACTGTACTGATCATCACTATTCCCTATTTTATGCCTGTATTGCTTTATTTTTTTAAGGTTTATAAGTATATAATAAAAATTTATAAAAAAAAAAAAAAAAAAGCTGTGAGCAAAAGTTGAAAGAAAATGCTTTGAAGCCTAACTAAAAGCGCACATTCAAGAATGATAGCTTAGTACAAATTTTTTTAAAATTATACTATTTCATGTACATTTTAAAAGCAAGTTTCTTCTATATATGAAGGATTAATATATCTATTTGCAGTTTAATATATCTATTTGCAGTATTAATAAGTATTCTATCACGTTATGAAATGGGCACATTTTACCTTCATGTCATTTTCTATGTGAAAACATTTCTGCAGCAGTTTACACGCATTTCTAAAGTGCAATTCTAACATGGTCTGCAAGTCGCATTTTAATTTTTGAACTAATTTCTTTCACTGGCACTGTATTTTTACACACTGGTACTTAGACATTACCTGGTGCCATGGCATTAGAGTGGAATATATGTTATGTACACTTCTATCACACACCTACAAAGTCAACTGTTGCATGTGGTAGTGATATTGCTTTTGGGAGAAATAGGTGTAATTGTAATAATTCAGTACACGTGTAGATAAGATTAATTCAATTCTAGAAAATGTTTAGGCATTTGTATTAAATTGGAGGTTATATAAGTAATTTTATTTTTGTTGTGGGCTTTTATAATACCTCCTTGTGATGCCACTTCCTGTGAAGCAACTGATTATGCTAATTATCAGCTGCATGCTTGCTGACTATCCCTGCCACCATTTCCCAGAATTAGCCCTTCTCCTATGCCCATGCCTTTTTGCATAAACAAACCTGTTAACGTGGCACCCTTAATAAAAGAGATGGTGTCAAACTGGCTTTTCAGCTCCGACTCTGTATTTATTGTTCCACTGAAGCAATACTGCTGTGTGTTTAACAGTTAATAAGACAGGCATGGCATATGGCACACCCTTCTCTTTCGAGGAGTGTTTTCCTGTGGCAAAGCACAATCTCATTACATTACACATGCAATAGCCATGTAAAAGCCAGGCCCTGCAGGCTAACGTTAAGGAGCCACAGTCCTGGGGTGCTTTTAACATCACAGTTTGCTTCTAATTTTCCTCTGAGCTTCAGTGAAAATCAGTCGTGGCCTGTGCAGATAAGCTCAGTGTGGCGGGGCGGGGGAGGGGGGAGTGACAAACAACAGAATAAGGAAAATAAAATAAATACCTAAATAAAACCACTTATCTTGTGCTCGCCGCATCGCTAAGTCGGACCACTGGTGAAAATGTATCACTTTTTTTACAGTAAGGAGACGAAAATTAATTTACCAAATCAAATAACAATTTACCTTAACAGCGAAAAGCCACACCTACAACTATGTACAGACGAGAGCATTGTCAAAGAGAAACCTTTAAAATACTAATCCTTCAATACAGCTTATTAACAATACATACCAAACAAAGACCAGATGTTCAGAGTAGTTACTCATAATGTGGAAAAAATTAAAGGAAAGTGAATAATGAAAATGCACAATAATGTACTTAAATTGATTGAAAGGCTGAAAAGGCAAATAGTTTTATTTTTTAAATCTCTTTATTACAAGTATTAGTTTTAAACAATCAGTGTTGTAAAAAAAGAAAGGATGAATTCATAAAATTCGTACATGGTAAAGCATTTAATCCAGGAGATAATCACACTAAAAATGTATACTTAAGTTCTCAGGATTCTGTATAAATGGAACAAGAATATAATCCAGGCAAAAATATAGTTGAAGGCAAGAAGGGTTTTTACAATCACGAACATTTTAACATTTTTTACATTAGAAAAAAAACATAAATATATTAAGGGGCTAAATCATACAATGCCACTTTTATTCTAATATCAACATAATGTGAATATAAAGCAATTATGTCAATAAGTCAAAAACAAGGCTAATAAAATGGTTTTATGTTTTTACATTTACAAGGGAAAGAAGAAAGATGGAATAGGTGTTTTAGGGTGGACGCCTTTTTATCATGGATTTGAAAGACAGAAACCTGGGATCCACATTATGGCCGTCATTACGAGTGGCCCATTCGGGGATTAGGCTATAAATGGTGCGATAATTATCACCTATTACAGATTGTGCCTTTTTATGGGGCATGACATGCGGATTTTGATGCTGCTTTGCACACCAAAGTCCGAATATACTGGTATTTACAGGGAATTTTCCCCTAGTACAATTCAGCAGTGCATGTAGTGACTACCACAAAACTCGTAATTCCGATTCCTGTACAAACAATAGTTTACACAGGGATTGGAAAAAACGTCCCACTCAGAATTCAGATTTAAGACTTGAACCTTAAAGGGGACCAAGGGGTGATGACAGGAACTCAAAGGAATAAATCAAGTCAAGGAAAAAAGAGAAGAAATTAGAAAGAAGCAGAGTGAGGAGGGATTGGCCGATGCACAGGTCTGAAAATCGGGCAGAAGCAACAGAAATATAGGTGGAATTAATTAGAAAGGCTGTACTTTTTGAAAATTAAATCAAAAGCATGTGTTGTGCGAGGAATGTGGAAATTTATAGGGCAGCCGAACAAGAGTCAGTTCGATCTTTAAGGGAGCAGATAACAAACGGGCAGCTTCTTTTTTAAAGTCTATCAAGTATTATAAAAGATGCTAATATTATCGATTAAGGGGAGCATATCAAAATAAAAATGTCAACGATTTTAATGTGTATTCATTATATTTTAAATAGAATATTTATTAAGACTGTAACTAGCACAAGAGGAAAGCTCTAAATAGCAGAAAGGAATACTGAAATGTTAGGGTATACATTGTACCTTGATGACCATTTACGAAACAGTTCAGGTATTCAGTATTTACTGCTTTTAATGGAAGGTGTTGTAAACTTGGAGATAGGCCTGGGCTGAGCTCGCAGAGTTCCACTACGCTGAACTCCGTGAAGTGACCAAACAACTCCGCCATGCTTCGCGGAGTTCCGCAAGGGACGGAGTGCGTTATGTCTCATCATTCACGCTGATTTTTAGCACCCAGTGTTTATCCCAAGCTGTAAAATCAGCACGAACGGCACCACACGCTGTGCAAGAGAGCGCTGCTTCTTTCTGCTGCTCGAGTAGATGTTCTACTCGAGTAGCAGTTTCCTCAACGCAAACGGAAGGTTTCTCAATATAAGCGGTAATAACCTTCCGCAACCACCCGCATTGAGAAATCTCCCAGGGAGGTAGTCTGGAGTAAGATTTTCCTCGCTCGCCAACTTAACATTGGAGAGCGCGAGCGAGGAAAAAACGCTGCTCCGAGGAATTTTTGGAAACTCCGCATGTTACGCGGATCGCGGAGTGGGAAAAACTCTGCAAACTCCGCGAGCGGAGCAGAATTTCACTCCCAGGCCTAATTATGATACATTTGGGGATGCTTCCTCTGAGGAGATATCAATTATAGATGGGACCGTGAGGCCTTTTTCTGGGCCTGGGTCAGTCAGTGTTTTATTTTAAGCTGAAAACAATGTTTTTTTTTACTTTCCAGTGTTTCCGGAACTATTGATAAAGAAAAATGAATTCTCCCTCACTCTCCTTCTTGCTGTACTTTACCTACTTCTCATAACTTTACCTTAACCCAGATCAAAAGTGTGCCCCTCATTGCCTGTTGGTTAAGGTCTCTTATTTTGAGGTTGAAGATGGATTCAAGTGCTACAGTTACACGAATTTATGTGTGCATGAAGGTCTGTTCAATAATTAGATGTTGAAGGAAGTGGCCCGATAAGGGTCACCCGGGTCACTCACGACCACCTCTCTGCCTTCCCAATAAATGAGTCGGTCAGACAGTAGAGAATACAAATCAAATAGTTTATTAGTAATGCGCTGCAGCGGAGCCCAGTCTGACCAGTCTCCTGAGATGACTGCCGAGGGACTGACTCCCCCCAACATAAAATCAGATATTATACATTCCCAATTCTCGAAGAACACGCCCATACTGGAAAATTCCAGCTCAGGCTACAGTGAACAAAGGGAGCAAAGAAGGATGAGCCAATATATGCACATTTCAGTTAATGGGAGATGACTACATTTATGAAAACTTTAGGGCCAGATGTACAAATAATAGATTCAAAAAAAGTGGTTGCAAATTGTGCACCAACTTTTTACAAATCAATTCTAATTTCACAAAATGACCAATGTACTAATAGGTCAGCTTGCAAAATCACCATTCCATGTTGGTCACAATTCGAACTACCTCATCAATATTCATGAGGTAGGTCACAAATTGGGGCTCACTCCGATTGGATACCATCAAAGGGATGGTGGCCTGTCGGTGTCAGCAGACCACCACTTCTTTGATCACATTCAAATAAAAGCATTTTTTAATTAAATGGGTCTGCATTTAGGGTAACATTTACTTTTTTGCTTAAGAGTGGGCTGTGGACCCCTGGACCACTGACCACTCCTGACATTTTTTTTTTACTTTGAGGATATGATAAACTATAAAATCATTTGAGATTGAACTTGCAGTTGCAAACCATTCATACATGCATTCTAAATCCCAATTTGGAAAGGCTATACTAAACATGCCTTTTCCAAATTGTGATCCGTTATGCATGTCAAAACCCATTTTGTGAATTGGTAGACACTTATTGAATTGCAAAATGGATTTAATACATTAAAAAAAAAACATTTAGCAGTCACAAACCCTGTGATTGAGCGAATCATAGGTTTTGCAACCACTGAATGGCTTTATACATTTTGCCAAAAGTTATTTTTTATTGAGAAGCGAATTGTTATCTTAACACTCTAACAAGAAAAATTCCTATAAAAAATATCTGAACAAGAAAAATGAATTTTCATGCTTTTTGTCTGTTTCCCTCCCTCTCTCGCGCTCCTTTTTTTCTTGTTCTCTACATGATTACATGATGCAGCTGTCTGCTTACAGTCAACTTTGAAGCTGCTTAAAATTCCATGTTCTAAATACATGTCGTAAGTATGTTCTCATAAGAGAATCATTTGTTGACAATTGGTTAAGATCTCTGATTCGCAATCTGAAGGTTTCAGACACAACTCCTTCAATATCTATGGCTCAGTGTCCACCTAAAATGCCAGCTCCATAATAAGGATGTTTTAGGGGCCATGTAATCAGTGAACATTTAAAATATTTTATGTTGCAAAAATTGTCGTTCATTGGTGCTAAGTAAAGTAATCCGTATGGCCAGCTGAACTACTCTATATTTGTAATCCATAATACCTGAAGTACTCTATATTTGCAATCGATATTTTGAAAAGCGCAAACATATCACCCCTTAATGTTTCAATGTGCTGGGGGCCGTCAGGGAGATTAAGTGAGCTACTGCCCAGAGTAACATGATGCGGAGCTCAGCTGGCGAGAGCGCCGGGTATTGAACAGTGAGCCACTTAGCCAGCTACTCTGGGCCTGCGCCACACCTCTCCCTCACGCCCCTTACGGAGACTCATTGTATTCCATTTTTAGCTTGTATGTCATTTATGGACAGACATGTCAATAGAGATTGTGTTTATGGTCTCTGACTCTTGTTTTAAAGGTTAATGGTTCAATTAACACTGTCAGCATTGTACTGATTTGTTCAAATGTCTATTCAATCACCCAGTGTTTCAAGGATCTTTCATATATGAAACACTTTCAAGCTGCAACAATATCTAAAACTGTTCTTAATGAGAGAAGAGAAGGGTTCTGACCATAGTGATATTTTATTCAAAAGCAAATATTCTTAATGCATTCTGTCAGGAATTGTTTTTTTGAAATATACCGCGACATAGAGAACAAAATAAAATCTTTCTTTCTATTTCACACATCCCCTCTCTCCACTTTATCTCTTCTTCTTGACATTTGAAATATAAGCTTGCGGGCCATTATGAATTATCATGGAATTCTATCATAGCCTTAGAGCCCTCCCTAGTGGGCTCTTCCAGCCATTAACAGCCCACTCCAGCGTTAAAGTTCCGAGCCGAAGGCGAGGGCCTTTAACAAGGGAGCGGGCATTTAATGGCCGGTAAAGGCCGTTACCGAGGGCTCTAAGGCTATTAGAACATTCCGCCCCTAGAGGGCAGAATGTTCTAATTTGTAAAACAAAGGCCTCACACAGCCCGAGGGGATTGAAATCCCATTGGGCTCCGTGAGGTCTTTTGTTCACAACGACAGCTGTGAACAAACACTGGAATGTTGGAGCTCCAGGCTTCTACCAGCCATTAGAAGCCCAGAGCACTCCATTGTTTTCAATGGAGCTCCCAACATTCCCATGTTCTAATTTGGAATCACTGGACTTCGTCAGCTGTGTGGACCGTGGAGCTGGGCAAGGAAACAAGAAAGAAGGAAAGTAGAAGGGCAGCCCCGATCGCTCCACAACGCCACCATGCACTGGGCACCCCTGAGTCCGGATCACAGAACGCCATCCCTGGGCACAGTGCGGTGAGTGAGCCTGGTGGACGAGCTCTGTGCTAGTAAATGAGGCCCAGGGCTGCAGCCAACGGCTGTGGAAGCAGCCAGCGTGCTCATGCCATGACTGGGCTTGTTCCTTGTCCCATCCCCAGGTGGACCTCCCCAGTGCCCCGTGCTCACCGTAGGATGATGCCTGAGGGCATTACCCTAAGCACTGACTGTGGTGTCCTCCACATTAGGATTAAACAGTTGTACGCCAAGTAAGGTTCAGGTCCGTTTAATACACCTCATCCACCAACTGCTGCCCAGTAACTGACCAAAGTAGAACCCCCTTACATGGTGACATTCCACCTAGAATGGATGGAGGGGTTCCACATAGAACCAGGAATGATGTCACACATCTTCCCTCTTTACAACAAAAGAAACTTAAAAGAACATGAAAAGACAAATGAATCACCAGAGGAAGAAAATGGCAATACAAGAAAAATAATTCAACAAACGTAGTCTTTCATGTAGAAAGGTTGCTTACGCATCCTCTGACTCCTCTCTCTAACATTAAGAGGTAAGGAAAGAGACCTTGTCAGAGAAGAATCAACATCACTTGTTGAGGAATAAATGCCTGTGCGACTTTTCTCCTTGACAGTAGGATTTGGATTAGATTTGACCATTACAACTCTGCTCTTATTCCAAATCCTACCATCATCAGTCTTCACTGCATTCTTAAAATTTTTAACAACTTTTCTTACCCTGACCCTTGGTCAGCCCTGACCAAGGCTGACAACCAACAGGTGCTTTAATTTTTACATAGTCACCCATTTTTACATCATTGGTTTGAACACACTTCTTGTCATCAAAGTACAGTTTCCTTGCCCACTGTTTATCAAGCTCTCTGCGCCTCCAATCTCCTAGCTCGTTGTTTTTCAACCCTTTATTCATAACCATCCAACCTGGACACAACTTAGAGTTGGAGGCCCTTCCCTTGAACAACTCAAAGGGAGTTCTTCCTGTAGTCGAGTGAGGTGACATACGATAGGCAGTGATCCTGTCTTGCAGGACAATTTTCCAGTTTAAATTACTCGCCCTGGCTAGTTGGATGCTTTCTTTGAGAGTTGTATTCACCCTCTCTACAGCCCCATTGGTTTCTGGATGGTAAACTGCACTTCTCTTTTGAATTATCCCACAATCCTTCAAAAAGGTCTGCATTTCCGAAGAACAAAACTGTGGGCCATTGTCTGAAAGGATACTATTGGGATAACTTTCCCTCTTGAAAATTTCTTCTAAGAACTTTATTACGCTAGCCGAAGAAATATCTTTGTCCGAGCTCACTTCAATCCATCTTGAATAAAGATCCAAGCCAACAATTAAATAAGGGGTATCACTCACACCATGCAAAGGTCCAACAATATCGATAGCAATTTCATCCCAGGGATATTTTGGTAACTCTCTGCAGACCATGGGCATCTGCTTGGTTCACAAAATTTTGTCACTTGCACAACACTCACGGCAATTCCGGACCATCCTATCAACTTTTTTATCCATCCCCGGCCACCAAATTTGCATCCTCAAATACTCCTTCGTTTTTACTATGCCTAGATGACCAACATGTGCAAGATTGAGAAGTTTACTCCGCACACCCAACGGTGGAATATGTTTAGTACCACGAAGAAGTACACCATCCATGACAGATAACTCCTCACAAACCATGGACCAAGGTTTCTCAAGATGCCTGTTCTTTCCTAATGACAGCAACTCAATCACTTTAGAAATTTCTACATCCTTGGTAACCTCAGTTCTCCACTCTGTCTCGTCAACAGCCCCCAACGTAACCTCACAGACATTTATCACTTCATCCACAACACTCTCCTCATCTAGATCAAACTCTTTGACACCTACTAGTCGAGATAAACAATCGGCAGAGTTGTTAACCACACCTGGAATATAATCAACATCAAAGTCATACTCTTGAATAGCAATGATCCACTTCCTTATCCTTGATGAGATTGAATCTAGTCCTTTCTTAGAAAAAACTTCCTTTAGGGGCTTATGGTCTGAGAGTACCTTTACCTTAGTACCCCAAATCAAATTCCTGAATTTCCTCAAAGCCCAAAAGATGGCCAAGGCCTCTTTCTCGATTACCGAGTAATTCAGTTCTGAGCCCCTCAAACATCTCGAAGCACAAGCTATCAAATGTTCTACTCCACAACTCTTCTGAAGCAACACTGCTCCTATGCACTTTGCACTAGCATCAGTCAAAATGTGAGTCTCATCACCAGGTACAAAAGCCTGTAAAGAGGGGGCTTTCCTCAAATCCTCTTTGATGGAAACAAATTCCCTTGCACACTCCGAACTCCATTCAAAGACCACATTCTTACCCCTCAATCTCCTGAGACTTTGCGTCTTGTCAGCATAACCTGGAATGAATTTGCAGTAAAGTTCGACTATCCCCAGAAAGGAAAGTAACTCCTCCTTGTTACACGTTTCATTCAATTTCACAATGGTGTCAACTAGATCTTTCTTGGGGAAGACACCTTGCCCAGTGATGCAATGGCCCAGATAATTCACCTCCTCGACAGCAAACTTGCACTTCTCCTTCTTAAGCGTCAAACCTGCTTTCCTCAGTCTTTCCAACACAGCACAAACCCTTGAAAAATGTTCAGCCTTAGTGCTACCATAAATCAATAAATAATCCTGATAGCATTTTACCCCAGCAACACCTTTAAGCACATTCAACATGATCCGCTGAAAAACAGACGCTGCTGATACAAGCCCAAAAGGCATCCTAAGGAATTTAAAGGTTCCCATGGGTGTCACAAACACTGTGAGATCTTGCGAAGCCTTATCCAACTCCACCTGATGGTAGGCAGAAGCTAAATCTAGAGTAGTGAAGAATTTGGCACCTGCTAAGGTGCTGACAATCTCGTCAATGTTAGGTAGGGAAATCTGTCCACAACAACTTCCTTGTTGAGTGCGAGCAAATCAATGCAAAAGCGAATCTCGCCACTGGCTTTCTTCGCAACAACGATCGGAGCCAACCATTCAGTTGCCTCAACAGGCTCAATGACTCCCATATCAACCAGTCGCTCAATCTCCTTCTGCACACTGGCTTGCTCATTCAACGGCACCCTCCTTACCTTGGCAACAATGGGGACAGCACGCTCTTTCAGTTTTATATGATGTTTGTACCCCTTCAAACATCCCAACTTATCTTGGAAAACATCAGCAAACTGTTCTCCTAAAACAGCAACGGGATTGTCAACAACCTGTACTTGAACTTGCGGCACAGCATTCGGGTTAAGAAGAACCCCAAGCAAACGTTGGTGAGGCCACCCTAAGAGTGCATCTCCTTTCCTGGCAACATACACCTTGCCAGCAGTCATTCGCCCACTAAACTCAATACAAGCCAAGAAATAGCCCAGCATATTTATTGGCAACCCACCATAACCAACGGGTGAGACATCGTTTTTTAGGAGTGTAACCTTGTCTCTAAAATGATCTTCAAATATGTCCATGCTAATCATAGTGAGATGTGAACAAGAGTCAAACTTCATCTCAAGCTCAATTCCCTCAATGATGACTATATGTGACGGATGTTTTGTTTTACAGACATCTACTTGATAGATAATTTCTTTAACCTGTGGTTGTTCCCTCCTTTTCACCTTGCTCTTACAACATTTTGCAAAGTGACCTTTCCTCCCACAGGCATTGCAAATGACTTGCAACGCTGGACAGAAAGGGGCATTCGCTCTATGTCCTGACCTGCCACATCTAAAACAGATAGCTCAGTTGTCTTGTGAACTGGTTCCTTCTACGGCACGAGAAGGCTTTTCTGACTCTATCTCAACAGATGTCTTGTTTTTTACTTGACAGACAACTTCATCAACATTAGTGGACAGAGCATTCGTCTTATTTTTTGCATTACTTAACTCGTCAACACATTTCATCATATGTTCAACCTTCTTAGCTATCTCCAACACTTCTTCCAAGGGGGGCTCATCTTTTAACCATGACTCCTCTTTAATTTTATCATGACAACACTGCAAAACAAATTGATCCCTAATTCTTTCCTCTAGGGCACCCCCAAACTTGCAGGAGGAAGCAAGCTTTCTCAACCCCGTCATTAACTCTTCAACAGACTCATCTTTCTTCTGTTCACATAAACCGAAATGGTATCTCTCCATAATGGTGCTTAAACGTGGGAGATAATGTCGATCCAACTGTAATATGCATATCTCGTACTCATTTAATGTCCTCTGATCAGCAGCACTAAGTTCAGGCAAGTGCTCAAGTACCTCCTGTCCTTCCCCCCCTAGACAGTGAAGTAACAAATAATGTTTGCGTTCAGCACTCAAGTTCGTTCCACAAACTCTTGCATAGTTTACGAAGATCTTTTTCCACTTTTGCCACTTTATCGCTGGTTCACCTGGACTGGTTAAGAAAAAGGGTGGTTGAGTTACATTCTGCATTTTTTTTTAGAATGGAAAAAAAAACAAAAAAAACTAACAACCGCTTACGCCGTTGAGAAAAAACAAAAGTCTCTTAATTTCCTTTTACCAGTATGTTAACTTTTCCTACAGTTCCATTAAATTTGGTTGAAGACGGAACGGAAGAAGAATGACTTACTGTAAAAAACAAAAGTCTCTTAATTTCCTTTTACCAGTATGTTAAATTTTCCTACAGTTCCATTAAATTTGGTTGAAGGCGGAACGGAAGAAGAATGGCTTACTGTGCCAGTTTCAAATCCTGTGTGCCAATCAACGTAATTCCTGAGATCGGCACCCAAAAACAGATGTAAAGGTGTGCCAATCACCGTAGATTGAAGCGCGATCACTTCAAAACAAAGAGAACAGGTGATGTGTCACACCACGATATCAGCACAAAATAAACTTAGAGAAGGCAGAGGTGTGCCAATCACCGTGGAACCTGGGAAAAAAATATGCAGCTTCTCTACATAGAGATCAGATGGTGCGTGATATCATTGCATAGCCACACAACGCTGACCGGGAACGACACGAGATCAACGTTGTCCCGTGAGAGGCTTCCGAACCTTTAAAGATGGCGCTCGTGCATGACCACGCACGTCCTGATGCTCGTCGTGACACACGTTGAACGCGCTTGCGCACTGGAACACAAATGCGTGCCAGCACTAGCTCGTCTCACTGAAGATTCGGGGCCTAAGTGCCTTGCGCGGACACGCAAAGACGGTGGAACGCAAATGCGTTCCACAGCTAGCCCCCTCCGCAGAACTCCTCACCGTCGTATTTCCATGGTTCCCCACAGTCGCGACTCCCCGACAGAGCACGCACACCTCCACCAAGCCGGGAACAGCCGCTGGAGAAGATTGAGGGCACAACTTCTCGTCTGCTTCACAATCCGCCGCTGGAGAAGAGAGAGCCACCACTTCTCAACCGAAGAAGGAGGAGGGAGACAACTTGGTTTTGATGTTGAGGTGAGACCACGCTCGTCGCCAGATTAATGTGGTGTCCTCCACATTAGGATTAAACAGTCGTACGCCAAGTAAGGTTCAGGTCCGTTTAATGCACCAACTGCTGCCCAGTAACTGACCAAAGTAGAACCCCCTTACATGGTAACATTCCACCTAGAATGCATGGAGGGATTCCACATAGAACCAGGAATGATGTCACACTGACCAAAAGCAATCCAGCACCAGAGGACACTGGTAAGACTTGTGAGGCCACAGGCAGCCCTGGGCAGAGAGCGGCCGGGTGAGTGCAGTGGGATAGAGATGCATACCCAGGGCCAGGTCCGGTAAGCTGACGACCTTGGTGCGGCTGCAACTCACGGTATCAAGCCTCACGCAGTCAGTGGCTGGGACAAGGCAAAACCCAGTGGAAGCAATCGGAGGCTGGCAGATAGCCAACAACCATCAGTGCATCCCTGCATCCCTTGTAACTTCAGTGTCGAAGGGAAGTGCTTCACCAAAATACTAAATCAAAAACTGGAACAATAGGCACAGAGGAATCAGCTGATCCCTGTGTTTCAGGATGGGAGTCAGACAAGAAACAGCACGGATGACAATTTACTACGTCTAGCATCATTTGTGGAACAACAATACAGAGGACGGGAGAGTCCCTCTTTCCCTCCATTATCGATTTCACCTCAGCATTCAACAGCATTGATAAAGGGAGACTATGGGCCACATTGTAAAAATGGGGCATCGCTACCCCCCTTCTAACTGCGATAACCCTCCTCTACAGACACGATTCGTTCAAAATCAAACCATCCTCAAAATGAGTTACATCAGGAAACCTAGGCACTAACCGAGGTTTAAAACAAGGTGTCCTCCTTGCAGCGCTTCTTTTTATTCTATATCTAGCAGACATAAACCAGGCACCCAAGACAGCAAGAGCCATATGCCCCAAAGTTTGCTCAAATCAAGATTCAAGCACTGCAATGCGCTGATTACACTGTAATTTTAGACCAGGTGCCAATAGGTTTACAGAGATCATTGGATACGTTTTTATCATTTTGTAACATCAACAACATCAAAATCAATAGGGCAAAATCAAAATCATAATATTCAGGTGTGAATTAAGTAAAAGGGCAGGCAAAATGATACCTAGAAAAGGTAAAAATGGAAAGGGTCACTTCCTACAAGTGTCTATGTGTCTGGATTGACGAAAGAGCGATGCCTATTCCAATACCTTAAAGAATTTGACCCAAGCATTAAACTTAGCTTTTCCAAGTGATTAAAAAATATGTCAGGCACGGATACAGCAGCTTTATGCAAAGTAATCCGAAGCAAGTTATGCTTATACTAGCATAGAACATAGAAATAAACTCTGCATTTGGCTAGACAAAGCTCTTTATAGCTGCTACTGCTGCCTTTTCCATCTCCTGGATTCCATAGCATCAGCCCAAATTTGCCTGGAATTCACTAAGGGAAGATCTGATACATAACTCCAGATTTATATCATACTGTGCAAAACTAAAGGTGCCGGCCCAACTCTTTGAAATATAACCTGTGACAGACTACAAAAAAGGTGGATTCTCTGTGAAACAAATATCTCAAAACATGTTTTTGAAATTTGGTAGCAGAGAAGCTATTGGAAATGAATATCCCAAATAAACAATTGGCGAATGTTTTAACAATGCAAGCATGAATTCTATCAATATGCCTGGATATGAAAGAATTTAGCAAGAAATCACATGTGAAATTAGGACAAATTTTTATTATCCTTCAAATTGGTCTGCAGATTGTGTAAGACAGCAAAGAAATCATTAAATCTCATAATGTGTTTCTGCAAAATACTTCTAACACTAAGAACCTAGTGGCTATACCAGATCTTTCGAATCTTAAATATTCAATCTTGCAAAAAGCGGTAGAATGCTGTTTAAAGGAGGAATTAGTAGTGGCGGCTCCTACGCTAAGGCAGAGGAGCGTCGCCCCACGTCTTTTTAGCAGTGAAATAAAGGAAAAATAAAATGAGAATAACAACGTTATTATTATTTTATTTGTTCCTGGACCGGCAGCTTTGTGGGGCAGGGCGGGGCTGCTCCGATGACAGAGTAGCAGGAAGAGGGGGGGGTTTGCCCACTCCAAGTGCGCATAAATGTTTGGCCGGCCAAACATTAATGCGCACTTTGTATTACAACCTGGTGGAGAACATGCTCAGGCTCCCATTCCCTGGCTGAGCGCCGAACCACAGCGCTCAGACCAATCACAATGCCGCATTGCAGCATTGTGATTGGTCAGGGGAGCCTGGGTGCTTCCTGTTCCATTCCCGACGTGAGGAGAGATGCAGCAATAAAAGATAGGTGGTTTTTTTGCTTATTTTTAGATCCACCCCGCCTCCCGCCACCTGCCCTGCCACTCCCGATCTGTGCCGGCCGCCACTGGGAATTAGGCCAGTTTACAGTCCGCTACCTGTAATATATTAAATTGACTCTCAAGTTACTGACCCAACCCTGAATAAGAGTCTATCATTACACAAGGGAAACATTTTTGTGACACCTAGGGCTGGACTAGGAACCCAAAGCAACCCTGGCAATTATTTTTAGCCCAGCCCCTGTACACTGCGTAGTTAGGGAGCTCAGCAGGCGAGCCAAACCACTACAAGGAGGATTTGGAAGGTTCTTCCCCAAGTAAATTTGGGGAAAAATTAAAAAAACTAATGCATTCTGCAACACATTAGTTATTATATATTCAATAGTATTAGCTTTTAAAGCATAGTAAATAATGACCTTAAAATGCACCAGGATGCGATAATCTTTGTTGGGGTCCTTCAATGGTTTCCTCACTATCACCTTCCAACAGTGCCCCGCATCTCTCTAAGGCCCCTTTCTCACATGTACTTCATTTGTTTTATAGTGCCTCTCATACCAGTGTAGGTGTCGGGACACTTTACATCACACACACATGGAGACAATGAATAATACATATGTAAATCAGTGTATAAAAAATATTATATAAGACAAAGGATACTACGAGGTGTAGGATTCACATGTCATCTATACTGTTAGGCAATTTTGAAGAGTGCTTGGCCTGGAGAAGCACAAACTCTGGATTCAAAACATAACACAGTAGTTAGAGTTGGCTTTATTTATAGGAATTTATTTCTACCAAAACAAACCCATTTTAGCAACACTAGGATAATGAAAGAATGGGAAAAAACATAACTTTCTAACCTCTGCCATGCAGTTTGCATGCAGCTCTTTGATGGCAGTTCATAGCTCACTGTGCTAGATTAAGATTCTAACTTTTGAACTGCACTACAACAAAAGGATCTCTTTGGCAATAGCAGTAACCTACTGAGCTATGCACATAAAGTACAGTTCTGTGACCTGCATGGTACATGTTCTTTGCAGCAGGCATATTAACCCCCTGTGCTACCTTAAATGAGTCAAAACTGCCACTAGGCAAAACTGCGATCTCTCTTCAGCAGCATTAATTACCAGAGATAACTTGATACTTTTATTGTTGCCTGAAAATTACTGGATATACAAGGAACTCTGCAGCAGGTGCTTTTCAAACCATAACATATTTCAAAACACAGGGAGGCTGGAAACTAAAGTGATTTGTGAGGCGATTATGCTTGCCTGCTGATTTTGTTAACAGGGGCCAATATGGCAGCACTGCTGCAAAAGCGGCCCCCAGTAACAAAACTGCCCCCAACAGCAAAACTGTCCCCCCACCCTTCCAGCCTCTGGGAAAAAGCCCAATGCCTGGGATGGCCAGTGTGTCCTTGGTGGCACCAAATAACATGCAAACTACCAAGGGACAGTAGCAAGGAAGCATGTTGGCAATAACATAATAAATCCCCAAAAATTGAAACTTTGAACACATGCTCTCTTAAGAAGAGATTGACACCACAGACAAAAGAAATTCTGTAGTGTGCTTTCAATTTATGTTTTTATTGATTATGAATTAAATTTTCTAACAATCTTAATTAATAGCACAATAAATCTATCTATTTTTGGGATGGGCTATGTTTTCACCCAGCTCCAAGCAGCAACATTTGTTTCCTTAAGTTACTTCTCTGACTCTTATTTGAAAGGTAAGCATTCAAAAGCAGTTGTCACTATTGGTCTGTGTTTATTGAAACATTAGTTCTATTAGAAGGAGTTTCAAGGATCTTTCTAAAGAGTGAAAGTCAATATCTTTCATAATTCAAAAATATAACCACCCATTTATGTAGGAAGGACAATTAGCATGTGTGAGAAATGAGGTTGTTTGCTGACTGGGGAGTGAGCCCTGGTCAAGCAGCAATCACAATCCTTGTCAGGGTGAGGCACAAGCCAAACCTAAATTAGCCTATGATAAACCCCTCTGGCAGCTTGGCACAAAGCAGTCAGGTTTAACTTAGAGGCAATGTGCAAAGTATTTGTGCAACACTTCAAACAATAATAAAGTGAAAAAACCACACAAAAAAGACCAAGCTAAAAATAATGAACTTTCTTTAACAAACACAAGAACAAAACAACAAACATCCAATCTGTAGAATCAGAGATTTGCAATTTAAAAGATTTTAATGAAAATAGCGCCGAAAAGCAGAAAGCACCAACTAGGGATATCTTGTCACGCCAGACAGGACAAAGTCATAAGTTCAGGCTGCATGCGACGGCACGTGGGCTGGCTACAGGGATCCAGGAATGCCCTCTGAACAAAGTACCTTAAATCCTGGTTTGCGGAGCGTTTTTTGAATATGTGTCGAAGATGCTTAAGCGATGCGTCGGTTCCGAGATGCGGCAAGGCTGTGATGCGAGTGCCTGCATCACCATCGAGGATATTGTTGATTGGGCTTGCGAAGGCGAAGTCTGGCGTCAAGGATACAGCACACAGTCGGGATGATGTGTCGGTTCCGATCAGCTGCGAGGCTGTGATGCAGAGTTTGTCATCGAGTCCACCGTCGAAGAGGGAGGCGAGGGCCTGTGTCAAGGATGCGTTGCACAGTGGCAGTTCCGTTGGGGATGCTGTGGCGATGTGGGTCTTTGCGACAAGTCTAATCTATGCAGCAGCAGTGATGAAACGATTTTGCTCGAGTTTGCACCACACTACAGAGGAGATGCGTCGGTTCCAAGGGATCCACAGAGGCTGGCAGAGCACTTTAAGCCCACTTCCAAGGGTCCAGGACTGGGGTGACACCACTTGGAAGGGTAGGCTCACATATGGTTGAGTCAACGTGCAGGTGCAAGGTGTGGAAAGCATGTTGTGTCTCTGAGGCTTCAGATCAGGAGGCCAGCCAACTAGCCCTTGGAGTCACTCTGGGTTTTGGGTTCAAGAGATGCCAGTCCTGTCCTTCTCACCCAAGAAAGGGGGCAGCAGGTGACAGATCAGCACAGCAGAGCAGCAGTTCTTCAGTAAAGCAGTACAGCAGAGTGGCAGTCCTTTCAGCACAGCAGCCCTTCTTCCTGGCAGAGTATGCACAGGCCCAGAAGTATACTGAAGTGCTGGTGCTTGAGGTCCAGTATTTATACCCAATTGTGCCTTTGAAGTGGGGAGAAGCGAGGCATGCCTTTGAAGTGCACAAATGCCCTGCCATCCTGGCCAGGCTCCAGACTAACTACAGGTGGTATGCAGTCCCTTGTGTGGAGACCAGATAGAGCCTGTTCAAGTGTAAGCGGGGCTAGGCCCAGCTCCTTCCTCCCATCCTGTCAGTAATGGCCCATCCAGCCATGCCCAAGCTTCCCATTGTGTGTGGCTGTCTAGGAGGAATAGACAAAGCCCAACTGCCAACTACACCCAATCATGTGACCCAGAGGCAGACTGAAGGTACCAAGTGGCTAAGACAAGAAAAGGCCAACTTTCTAAAAAGTGGTATTTTCAAAATTGTAACTTAAAATCTGACCTTACCATACTTTAGGGTTTTTCTTTACAATTCCAGAGACATCAAACATGAACTGGTTACCTGTTCCCATTTGGAAATTACATTTATAAGAATGTAATAAGGTAACTCCAAGTGTCAAAATGGCAGGCACACACCCAGACTGAAATGGCAGATGTGAGAACACTCAGGGTGTCGAGGGAGGTGGGTACAAACACAATGCCCTTGTCATGCAGTTTATACAGGGCGTCTCACACAAGACACCACCTCAGCCTACAGGGCCACATCAGACAGTTGATCCCAATTGGGGATAAATAACTACCTGCAAGGCCCACCCACTCAATAACTACCCCACCATCCCAACTGTTCTCCTCACCGACACTTGGTTCTAGTGCCCAACCTGATCCTCAACCTAATGTTGGCCCAGTGTTGCATAGGAGGGAATGAGTATGACCCTCTCTTGGGTGTGCACACCAACCACCACCCAGTTGAAAGTTTCAACTATCTGTCACTGTCCCATCTTCACAAAACACACCTGCTACTCACTGATTCAACCACTGAATATGCATAAGAAAAACTTATTTTAAAATAATTTTTAATAAACACCAATTGCATCTGCATTCCATCTGTGTATCTTCTTGTTTGCCTGGACTTGAAGGTTGGATTGTGTTTGTCAATTTGGTTAATGCAACATTCATCATTAGGTGAACACGCTCACATCTGAATACAGGCATGGAGACAAACTCTGAAAAAGTGACATAACACATCCAAATAATTTCTAAAAAATAAATAATGATTTTTATAGAATTAAAAAACGAAATGTCAAAGTGGCATTGCTTCTGGCTATGACGTTAACTTGCATCAAAAAAAGGGGGGGAATGAGAGGATATGCTAGGTTTGTCCTCCACAACACATATTATATCACAAAAAGGAACCCAGCTATGTCAAGGAGACTAACCCTCCACTGGAGAAAGTTTTCTTGTAAAACCCTCACCCACCAGGGTTACCCCTTGGTGGTATGCTTCATCATTGGGTCCATCCTGTTCCGCTAAAGAGCGGGGCGCGCTGCGACCTACGGACTACGCGGTAGCATTTAAGTGACTATGTAATGATTAAGAAGATGAAATACAATGCCCCTTTGACATTTCTTTTTTTAATTCCTCTAAGCATGGTAAAATTGGCTTACACCAAATCGCAACATTTAATTTACTTGTATGTCCTTAGTAAAGTAGCACTACAGGTACCCAGGGCCTGTAAGCTAAATGCTACTAGTGGGCCTGCAGCATTGATTGTACCACCCACTTAAGTAGCCTTTTAAAACGTGCCTCAGGCCAGTCATTGCAACCTGTGAATGCAATTTTAAACTGCCATTTCGAGCTGGCAAAATAAACCTTTTGACAAACCTAAACCTTCCTTTTTAATACATATAAGTTACCCCTAGAGTAGGCCCTAACAGCCAATAAGGCAGTGTGCAATGTACTTTTAAGTTTTCCATGTCCTGGTAGTGAAAACTCTCAAATTAATTTTTCACTATTGCAAGGACTACTTCTCCTATTGGAAAACATTGGGTTACCATAGTACATTTAATACGTGAAACTTTGGATCGGGAGCAAGTGGAAAATCATGTTTGGTGTCTGAGGATTTGTAATTTAAAACCCTCTTTGATGGTAAAGTCGGATACACAATTCTGAAAATGCCACTTTTAGAAAGTTGGCATTTGCCTGTCCTATTTGTTGCCTGTAGCCTGTCCCTGGGTCACTTGGCTAGGTGTAATTAGCAGTTGGCATTTGTGTATTCCTCCCAGACAGCATCACAATAGAGGGTCTGGGTGTTGGCAGGATGGATCATCTCTGGCAGAATGGATCATCTCTGGCAGGATGGGGGGATTGGAGCTGTCACGTACCACACTTGCACTTCAAGGGCACAGGCTCAGCTCACACACAAAGGACTTCACACTCAGGGCATGGAGGTAGGAAATTCAAGACACCTCATTGGGGGAAAACTCCAGAAGCTGCTCCCTCTTCAGAGGGCATCAGGTATAAAAAGGGGACCCTCAGACTCACTCTTCAGTACATTCCTGGACCTGTGGATACTACAGAAGAAGGACACCATGCTGAACTTTTTTCTTGAGGCCTGCCTTGCTTGGTGAGAAGGAAGACTAGACCTGCTCTCTTCATTCAAGGCTGAGTGACTCCAAGGTCAGGTGACTGACCTCCTATTGAGAGCAACAGGGACAAGCTCCACAGGTCTCCCTCCAATTGCTCAGCCTACCTGCTGCACTGGACCTGCCTGGACTTGCACAAGGCTCTGCCTGAGTCCTGCTGGCCTCTGCTGGACAAAGTACTTGATCCCTAAGTGGTGCCTCCCCAGGTCCTGGGCCCTTTTCTGGTATCAGCAAAAATTCCTCCTGGCCTGACTGAAGGTTCCACCAAATCCAGCGCAAAGCCCCGCTTAGCCTCACCGCAGAGCTGCAAGTTTAATTGAACTGACACCGAGCGATGCAAAGCCCCGCAAACCCTTGCCACACAGCTGCCAGCCTGATTAGAATTGATGCTGAGTGACGCAAAGCCCCACAAAGCCTCAGTTAACAGCTGTCAGATTCATTGGAACTGATGCAGTACAACACAACTTGCCATAACACCTCACATCATAGCCCTCTGAGCTCCTCCGAACCAATGCCAGACAACACAAAGCCTCGTAAAGCAACACCTGCGCAGGCCATGCACCAAGGACATGAGGTACAATCCTCAGTGGGCCAAACTTTGTCCTGTGCCCAGCCTACAGTCCATTGTGGTTGGCCTGAATTGGTGGCTTTGTCCCAGTCCAACGGGACCAAATACCCTTAGTTGGCGCTTTGCGCCTTTTGAAAATATTTTTAACGAAATCTTTAAATTTGCATATCTCCAGTTCTACTGACTGAATCTTTGTCGTTTTTGTGTCAAAAAACTCTTTAAATTGTACTTTATGTTTTTAAAGTAGTTTGGGACTTTTCTTTTGTTCTGTTTTTACTTTATTTCTGTTTGTGTGCAGCATAAATTATTTACACATTGCCTCTAAGTAAAGCCAGACTGCTTTTGTGCCAAGGTACCAGAGGGTTGAGGGAAGGGTGATTTAGTGACTTTGTTGTCACCCTGAAAAGGATTGTGGCTGTTGCTTGAGAAGGGCTCACACCTCCCCCCTCAACTAACAATGTAATTTCTCACATTGGTGTTCAGTGGTGGGAGTCAGTACTTATGTTTGTGCAGTTCCATACAGTGATTTTGTGTAACACTAAAATCCCATATAAATAGTCGGATACCATGTTCAGCCTCTTATAAATTCTCCACGATTGGCTCTTTCTTTTTCCAAATCCATTCTCATTTTGCCCACTATCTGTGCCTGTGACCATACCTGCAAGAATAGAATTTGAGCTCATCAATCTGGAGAGCTACACTGTGGCTGAACTCAAGGAGTTCTGTAAGGAAACGGGGCTTCCAACAAAGAAGGGCACCAAGACGCTGGAGCTACAGAAGGCTCTGAGGGCCTCGGTGGAGGCTCACCAGTTGCTGGCATAAAAAAAGGACCAGGATAAGGATGAGGGAATGGAGGATCAAGTAAAGGACCTGGGCACAGGTCCTGAGCTGCAGAACTTAAAAGAGGAGGACAACTCATCCCCAGGAGTGGAGCTTATTGTCAGGGCAGAGAGCAATGTATCTTCCTGTGTTCTGTCCCCAGAGGAGCTGGAGGACAGAAAGGCTGAGAGGGAGCTCAAACTGCAGCTTGCCAAGTTAAAATTGGAAGCAGAGGAGACAAAGGCTGAGAGGGCTGAAAAGTAACTATTGCTGGCTCATGAGGTGAACATGAATGAGCTGGAGCTCAATGCCAGACAAGCAGAATCCAGCAGTAATGGTGGCAGAGATACCCCAGTGTCCAATGGAGACAAACAGGTCAAAATCCCCAAAGACCTGGTGCCGAGCTATGTGGTGGGTGATGATATTGACAAATGGTTCTCAGCTTATGAGTTAGAACTGAAGTTGCCTTGGGTCTCAGAGGAGTATTGGGAGGTGACTCTCTGGAAACACCTGCCTGCATTGGGAATGGACACTCTGCTCACACTAGAGTTAAAGGACTTGAGGAGTATGCCCCATGAAAGGAAAGCCATTCTTGTCACCAAATCTGAGCTCACCCCAGAGAAGTACCTCATGAGATTGAGGGAAAGCCAGAAATTGCTAAACCAGTTCAGTGGATTTTCCTGATTACTCCAGTAAGGCACTACGTGGTTGGGAGCGGGCAGCAAAGTCAATGATTATGTTGGCGAAGGTATTAGGGGGACTCCCAAAAGGGTGGTCAAGGGTCTCACCAGAAGAAAGATGGGGTACTTAAAAATAGGGAGTTCTCTAAAGGCGGCCAAAATAATACCCAAGAGAACAGTAACCAGTTCCAATCCGAACCGAAGAATAAGGGCTGTTATGGCAAATATACAAGGAGGTTTGTCTCCCAGTGTACTGAGTGTTACAAATATGGAACTCCAAGGGAGACAACAAGGGGCATATTTACAAAACACTGGCGTAGGGCAGCGCCACAAGACTTTTTGCTGCGCTGCCCTATGCAAATTTGAAAGAGCAGAAATGCACCGCATTAACGAGATACAGTGCATTGCTGTCCTTTCAGTCAGTGCCGGCGCACAATTTGGTGCCTAGCACCAACGCACAGTGTTTGCGTTGTTGGCAGGATTGTCTTTGTGCATGAAGGGGCCAATTCCTGCACAAAAACAGTCCATGGAGACCTTTTCCACCTTCTATGTGTGCTGCAGAATGCAGCATACAAGGAAAGAGGAAAGAACGAGGAGAAATTAAAAATTTCTCCTCCTCACACCTGCTCTGGGGAGGCGTAAGGTTTTGGCGCTGCCCCAGGTTTACCTGATTTTGTAAATCTTGGACAGCATCAAAATCCATGGGTGTTGGGTGGTAACACCCACCACAATACCCATGGAAAGCCTCCTTGGCGCAAAGTAAGGCAAGGCAGCGCTTTGAGCTGCCTTGCCTTACTTCATATCTATGAAGCCATGCAAAGCCATGCAGGGTGACTTTTTATGTCAACTCATAGATATGAATGAGAGACCTGCACCACCAGAGCGTCAAAAAAAATAACGGTCCAGTGGAGCAGGTCTCTTGTAAACAAGCCCCCTGGGGCCAGATGTACAACCATTTTTTGCAGTCACAAACGGGAAATCGGTCCCACGGACCACTGCCTGTTCTTAAAAAATGAAACTGAAACGTTTCATTTTTATTTTTTAAAAGCATCCCATTTTCCTTTCAAGAAAACAGGCTGCATTAAAAAAAAATGCTTTATTAAAAAAGCAGTCACAGACTTGGTTGTATGCTGACCCTAGCAGGCCACCATCCCTGTGTGTGCAGGCCATTCCCAATGGATTGCAAAATGCGAACTGCCTCCTGAATAGTAATGAGGCAGGTCCTTGGTGACCCATTTGGGGATCGCAAACAGTGTCTCAGACACTGTTGTACATCAATGTTGCGACTCGCAATTTGCAAGTTGCAAAAAAATGCAAATTGCGAGTCGCAAACATTGAGGGCCGCATATCTGGCCCCAAATGCATTTAGAGGGCACAGACCCCCACAGGTGGGCAGATACCAGGGCTGACAGTGTAGCACTTGGGGAGGAGGTGATCTCAGTTAGCTTGGGATAGAGAGCAGAGGGTTACACTAGTTTCCCTAGGGGATAGAGAGATGGTGCCAAAAGCCCACATGCATTCAAATACTTCCAAGTATAGATAGTGGGTTACCAATCAATTGACAAAGGGTAGAGGCTCTGGGAGATACAGGAGCCAGTATGACTACTGTGAGGTGTCATCTGGTGTCCTCAGAGCAGTCATCCCAAACACATTCCAAAAGATCATAGTAGCAGATAACTGTGAGAGCCACTACCCAGTGGCTTTGGTTCCCTT
Organism: Calotriton arnoldi; assembly: GCA_963921515.1. Taxonomy (NCBI): domain Eukaryota; kingdom Metazoa; phylum Chordata; class Amphibia; order Caudata; family Salamandridae; genus Calotriton; species Calotriton arnoldi. The sequence goes on from CAWUFW010006882.1 coordinate 1,040,131, forward strand.
TGGGCGAGGGAGATCTCATGTTCTCTATAAGTAGCTGTGAGCCCTGCCATCTGTGGATTGTCTGTTGGGCAATGATCTAGCTCACACTGTCTGGAAGGAAGTGGAACTCAGGCATTTTTGCCCTGGGAGACCTGCCTGAGCTTGCTGGTTGTGAAGTTATGAGTGAACCAGCAGGGAAGAATTCTGTAAGGCACAGAAGGAGTACCTCACCCTAGAGGGCTTGAGATAGCAAGCTGATGCCCAAACAGCAGGTGACACCTCCGGAGATCAACTTATATATTGGGAGAATTACCTGCTGTAAGGTGAGACTAAGGTTCCTGGACTTGGGGCAACCCCAGTGTTGGTGGTCCCCCAGTATTACAGGGCCTTCCTACTGGAACTGGCTCTAGATATATGCCTGGCAGGTCATCTGGGACCTTTGCTAGGCTTGTCCCCCACTTCTAATGGCCCCAGATGAGGACAGGCTACCATATGTTCCGTAGGTCTTGTCCCACCTGCCAGGTCAGCGGGAAAGCAGGGAAAATGCTAAAGGCTCCCTTATCCATCATTGGCACCCTCTTTCAAAGGGTGGGCATCAACATTGTTGGCCCCTTTCAATCCAAAACTGCCCTGGGCAACAGGTTTATTCTGGTTATGGTGGACCTTGCCACTACCTACCAAGAGGCCATTGCTCTGAGTCCGGTGACTGCACCTGCAGTGGCCAGGGCCCTGATGGAGAATTTTTACCTGAGTGGGGTTCTCCAAAAAGTGGTGTCTGACAGAGGCACCAAGTTTATGTTCACGTACATGAAGTCCATGTGGGGTTAGTGTAGGGTAATCTATAAGTTCTCCTCACCCTATCACCCGCAGACCAATGGACTTGTTGAGAGGTTCAACAAGACCCTCAAGGGCATGATTATGCACCTACCTGAGTCCATGAGGCGGAAGTGGGATGTTCTCTTGCCATGTCTGTAAATTAAATGCTATTAGTGAGCCTGCAGCACTAAGTAGCCTTTTAAAACCTGTCTCAGGCCTGCCATTTCAGCCTGTGAATTAAGTTTTAAACTGCCATTTCAAGCTGGCAAATAAACCCCAGCTCCGCGCCCCCAACCCAGCCCACAGTGAAAAATAAAATGATAATAACCAGGTTATTATCATCTTATTTGCTAATACTATGGTAACCAGGTCAAGAAAGACAACAAAGGGCGCCCAGCAATATATAAGGGGAAGGTGAAACATAAAATTATCTATAAGTGGTGCTCTAAGGAAAAGAGGCAAAAACAACAGTTGATGGACAGAATGCAGAACAATGTCATACATTCACCCCAGTACAGAGATCTGGGCCTAAATCCATCGGTTTTTTGCTCACCATGCCATTCCAGTTTGAACCCAGCCATATGCAAATCAGTCTTGACCCTGTGCCTCATGGGAACAGTCCAGCCCGAACTGCCAAGCCAGGTCCTCCCTGGACTGGAAACAAGCATCCTAGGACCGGTTTCGGGGTTTCACCCCTCTTCAGCCAGGATAGCTTGACTCCAGTGGCACGGAGAGCACGGGACCCACGTCTGGCGATACCCGTCCCACTCGGGGTGACAAATGCAAAAACAACAGTTGATGGACAGAATGCAGAACAATGTCATACATTCACCCCAGTACAGAGATCTGGGCCTAAATCCATCGTTTTTGCTCACCATGCCATTCCAGTTTGAACCCAGCCATATGCAAATCAGTCTTGACCCTGTGCCTCATGGGAACAGTCCAGCCCAAACTGCCAAGCCAGGTCCTCCCTGGACTGGAAACAAGCATCCTAGGACCGGTTTCGGGGTTTCACCCTCTTCAGCCAGGATAGCTTGACTCCAGTGGCACGGAGAGCACGGGACCCACGTCTGGGCATACCCGTCCCACTCGGGGTGACAAATGCAAAAACAACAGTTGATGGACAGAATGCAGAACAATGTCATACATTCACCCCAGTACAGAGATCTGGGCCTAAATCCATCGTTTTTGCTCACCATGCCATTCCAGTTTGAACCCAGCCATATGCAAATCAGTCTTGACCCTGTGCCTCATGGGAACAGTCCAGCCCGAACTGCCAAGCCAGGTCCTCCCTGGACTGGAAACAAGCATCCTAGGACCGGTTTCGGGGTTTCACCCCTCTTCAGCCAGGATAGCTTGACTCCAGTGGCACGGAGAGCACGGGACCCACGTCTGGGCATACCCGTCCCACTCGGGGTGACAAATGCAAAAACAACAGTTGATGGACAGAATGCAGAACAATGTCATACATTCACCCCAGTACAGAGATCTGGGCCTAAATCCATCGTTTTTTGCTCACCATGCCATTCCAGTTTGAACCCAGCCATATGCAAATCAGTCTTGACCCTGTGCCTCATGGGAACAGTCCAGCCTGAACTGCCAAGCCAGGTCCTCCCTGGACTGGAAACAAGCATCCTAGGACCGGTTTCGAGGTTTCACCCCTCTTCAGCCAGGATAGCTTGACTCCAGTGGCACGGAGAGCACGGGACCCACGTCTGGGCATACCCGTCCCACTCGGGGTGACAAATGCAAAAACAACAGTTGATGGACAGAATGCAGAACAATGTCATACATTCACCCCAGTACAGAGATCTGGGCCTAAATCCATAGTTTTTTTGCTCACCATGCCATTCCAGTTTGAACCCAGCCATATGCAAATCAGTCTTGACCCTGTGCCTCATGGGAACAGTCCAGCCCGAACTGCCAAGCCAGGTCCTCCCTGGACTGGAAACAAGCATCCTAGGACCGGTTTCGGGGTTTCACCCTCTTCAGCCAGGATAGCTTGACTCCAGTGGCACGGAGAGCACGGGACCCACGTCTGGGCATACCCGTCCCACTCGGGGTGACAAATGCAAAAACAACAGTTGATGGACAGAATGCAGAACAATGTCATACATTCACCCCAGTACAGAGATCTGGGCCTAAATCCATCGTTTTTTGCTCACCATGCCATTCCAGTTTGAACCCAGCCATATGCAAATCAGTCTTGACCCTGTGCCTCATGGGAACAGTCCAGCCCGAACTGCCAAGCCAGGTCCTCCCTGGACTGGAAACAAGCATCCTAGGACCGGTTTCGGGGTTTCAGCCCTCTTCAGCCAGGATAGCTTGACTCCAGTGGCACGGAGAGCACGGGACCCACGTCTGGGCATACCCGTCCCACTCGGGGTGACAAATGCAAAAACAACAGTTGATGGACAGAATGCAGAACAATGTCATACATTCACCCCAGTACAGAGATCTGGGCCTAAATCCATCGTTTTTTTGCTCACCATGCCATTCCAGTTTGAACCCAGCCATATGCAAATCAGTCTTGACCCTGTGCCTCATGGGAACAGTCCAGCCCGAACTGCCAAGGAAAAGAGGATCAGTTACAAAAAGCAACCCTACTATGTCCCCTAAGGAGAAAGGACAAAATATGTATGCAAGCAAATCCAAGCACTCAAGAAATAAGAAAATCAGTCTCAATTCAAGCAGTATGCAAAACTAACACTGACCTTCACCCACCATTAGTGTCCGGTAGGAAAAGTGAAGGGCAGAAGACCGGGAAAAAGAATTAGAGAAAACAAGTGACCAAATAATTCAGTAGGCAATGGTAGTGTTATCCAATATGCAAAATGAATCACCATAAACTATCATGCAGTTGCACAGAGGATATGAAAACATATAAAAAAATAACTGGATAAACACACTGGGGCTTATTTACAAGCCCCTTGCGCCACTTTTGCGTCATTTTTAACATGGGAAAAGTGACGTACGGGTGGCGCAAGGGGCTTGTAAATAAGCTCCACAACATATAAATATAGTGTGAAACTGTAACCTAACAATAAATGAATTAAAAGTGAGTACACATACGCTTAGAGAATATGTACACAGTGTATATGTAATATATACTCATGCCCATGAAAATTTGACACAGGATAGAGCCATACTCCCCAACATGCATGGAGTTCTAACCACAAGTGCCAGAGCCCACAATGAGGAGAAATAGTATACTAGGAGAGATGTCAATGCAAGCGTATCTATGATAACCTGATACGTGGATAGGTCTCTGTTAATCCATACAGCGAGTATAAGGATATTTGGCGCAATGGTGCCGGAATCACGTCAGTAGTATAAGGTTTTGCCTAAGTTAAAGGGAAAAGAGAAATAAAGAAAAAAGAAAAAAACAGCTATTTATTTACAAGATAGAGAGCAGAGTGTCTAAAGTATTCAAAATACCATAGACAGTGTCTCAAAGAAATTTGCAGCCCGATGACGTAATAGTAAGCTCCGGAAAGCACTATTAAGACGCTAATTAGTTGCGCTTAATGCTGAAAAAATAATAGTAACGCACCCTGTCTACTTGTGTGCTCAATCCCACACATATTAAAAACTGTGCACACGCAATCTACAAAATTTACTATGTCCGTACCATTATTTGGTAAAACTTGTTAATAAAAATGTCAGAAATGCTCTCTCGTAATGAGAATAACCCAAATATGAGCGAAGTAGAGTGAGCATATACTGAGACATACTGATATCTATCATCAAAATGATAATCATGTCAAACAACATCCCAAGAAAAACGTAAACCATGTACCACGAGTACTATGTTCGTCCACCAGACAGGTGCTACAAGAAACTAAATGTGTACTTAATACAGTCTTAATTCACAAAAAATAGAGGTATTACTATGTACCCTATGTTTTCACATCATCAGTACATAAAAAAATATAAAATATGGACAACCGTAGCTCTAAGTGGGCACAAAATATCAAATTCAAGCGAAAATAACTTACAGTATTCTGGAAGAATGTCGCGGCAAGGAGAGTACTCCTCGTGAATGTAGCAGCGTGGACCCCAAGTGTCATTTTGGGGGTAGTATTTATACCCCAGAGATTTCAGCATGTAGACTAATCGTGTTGATAATCATGGCGGCCATCTTATGATGTGTACGCACAGAATCAATAATAAAATAAACAGAGGTATATAACCAATGTTCATATCCAAATAAGATTACTTAAAGCGCTAATAACCACCTATAAAGAGCTATTTTCGAAAGATCTGTTAGAAAATAAAGGAAAATGATCTATGTGGAATACTATGATAAAGGTACGCGTCAAGTTGTTCATTACATTTGCAAGATCTGTTCGCGTGTTTTAACATCAAGTGTAACTGTAGTAAATAGTAAAAGAGCATCATACCTATAAAGGCCAGCACAACCACTATCCATTAGAACCAAAATCAGGGCTGAAGGTAAAGAACGAGTCATTAAATGAATGTTAATGGAAATCAGGCTCCGTGTTAATGACGATAACTCTACTATAGCCATTTTGGGGGTAGTATTTATATCCCAGAGGTAGTACTTATATCCCAGAGGCCCCAGCATGTAGACTAATCGTGTTGATAATCATGACGGCCATCTTATGATGTGTACGCACAGATTCAATAATAAAAAAACAAAGGTATATAACCAATGTTCATATCCAAATAAGATTACTTAAAGCGCTAATAACCACCTACTAAGAGCTATTTTCAAAAGATGTGTTAGAAAATAAAAGAAAAATGATCTTTCTGCAATACTAGGATAAAAGTACGTGTGAAATTGTTCATTACTATCGCAAGATCTGTTCGCGTGTTTTAACATCAAGTGTAACTGTAGTAAATAGTAAAAGAGCGTCATACTTATAAAGGCCTGCACAACCACTATCCATCAGAAACAAAATCAGGGCTGAAGGTAAAGAACGAGTCATTACATCAATGTTAATGGAATTCAGGCTCTGTGTTAATGATGATAACTCTACTATAGTCAAAGAAGGGGAATGTGATAAAAAACTATATTAGATAAATTGAATACAAGATTAGGGATGGGTATAAAAATAGGGGAACATATGAATGAAAGTCTAAAAAAATATGCTCAAAGGAGAACTTCATTCAATAAATCAAAAAACCCAATATAATGCGGTGCATTCACAAGCAGATAACCATACATTTGATTATCAGTAGCAAAGTAAATAGATATCAAAAAGAACACTAGACCAAGCAGTCAGTGAGTATTCCAGACTGTACTGAGAATAGTGTAAGAAAGAGAGCACAGGGTAACTAATCCAACCAGATGGAGAAGAGGATACCAAAATTTAACCTCAAGAGGAAGCAAAAGACCTATAGTGTATGGTGTAAGGTCCAGCAACAAGGGTACACACCACCCCCATGTCGGAGGTGCAGGGCACCATCCAGATCAAATCAGCCTCTATTACATTTACTCGAGGTTATTGATAATATCCAAACAGTGGTATGTGTACAAATTCAACCTCAACAGAGCATGATATATATCCAAAATACAGATTTCATTATATATATACTCAAAAGGACATCAAATGTTTATGGATACAGTGGTCCTGGCACAACTAACAAAAACACTTAATCCATCATAGAACAGGACAGGACAGGGAAGATGTGAGGCACTTAGTCCCCTAAGAAGTGTTGCATTTCATTATCAATGTTCAGTCCCAGTTCTACAGCACGCAATTTCATTATCCAGGATGCTTCACACCATCTAAGTTTTAATTCCCTAATCCACCTCGAATGTCATTTTTCACCTGGTCAATGCCATGGTAACTAAGTGTGTGAAGCTGTCCCTGAGACCCCTCATCCATAGTATGCATCATAATAGGGTATTTGTAATCATTGGTTTTAAGTGCCCTAAAATGTTCAGCAATGCGTTCCCTTAGTGGCCGTATGGTACTCCCAACATATATTTTACGACATGTGGATACAATCACATAGACTACAAATCTTGTTGCACAATTGATGCACATAGTTATTGTAAAATCACCTGTGTTGTTATAGTTAAAATCTGTGACTTTGTCTATTGTCCATCTGCATTTGTTACAGTGACCACATTTGTGGAAACCTTTAATATGATCACTTAGCCAGTTGCCATATCTGATCGGTGGGAGGTAGCTAGGGCTAATCAGATTGGCAAGTGTACGGCATCTCCTAAACGTCATACTAGGATGCACAGTCGAAAATGGGGTAAGTGTCTAATCTGAAGTCAGAATGTACCAGTATTTACGAAGAATGTTGTAAAGATGACCTGTGTCTGGATAAAAGTTGGTAACTAGTCTCACCTTTTCGCTAGAACTAGATCTATTGTCTGTTAGGTTTCAATGTATCTCCACGTAATATGTGTTGTACCCGTTCTGATGTCTTGCTGATTATGTGTCTGTTATATCCCCTCTTTATGAATCTTAATTCTATGTCTGACAGGGTGTTGTTAAATTCAACTTCTTCACTGTAGTTTCTCCGTGCCCTGACCATTTCCCCAAATGGAATTGCATTGATCTGGGACTTAGGATGACATCTAGATGCATGCAGCAAAGCATTGCATGACGTACTCTTTCTAAACATCCAACTGCATATCCTGTTTTCCACAATATATAGTTCCACATCAAGGAAAAAAATGCTTTTATGGCTGTGGTGATAAGTAAATGAAAAATTGCAGTCATTAGAGTTCAGATATATATAAAAACTCCTTCAAATGTTGTTGTGTACCAGTCCAAATCAAGAGGCATTCATTTATATACCTGCCCCAATAGTGTATGTGTTCCACCCATTCTGCTCTTTTGGCACCCCAAACCCGCTCCGCCTCGAACCATCCCATAAAGAGATTAGCAAAAGACGGATCGAACCTAGAATCCATGTCAGTGCCAAGTAGTTGCCTATACAAAATGCCATTAAACAGGAATACGTTGTTCTCAAGTATAAGTCTAGTCATATTCAGCAACATTTCAGTGTGTTCCAGGTACTCTATTGGTCTGTTGTGCAGAAAAAATCTCAAAGCTGTCAATCATGACTCATGTTGTATATTTGTATAAATAGAGACCACGTCCATGGTCCCTAGGATCATTCCTGGTTCCTAAGTTACGTCAGTCAATAGATTCAAGATGTGGTTGGTGTCCTGAATGTATGAGGGTAAATTCATCAAAAAAGGCCTAAGGTAAACATCAACAAATTGGGATAATCTTTCTGTGGGTCCTCCAATACCGGACACTATAAGTCTCCCAGGTGGCGTTAATCGATCTTTGTGTATTTTGGGGAGAGTGTACAGGCATGGAAAATGTGGACGGTCAATTAGGAGATACAGATATCCATCACTGCTAAGTAGTCCATGTTCACGCCACCGCTTAAGACCATTTTTGATCAACATCGTTATTTTAGGTAGGGGATTCACGTCTAGTCTCATGTAATAAATCTGATTACTAAGCTTGGGCAGTACTTCATTGTCATAAACAGTCTTGTTCATTAAGACAATGTTCCCTCCTTTATCAGCTTCCCTTATGATAAGATCTTTATTGTCCTGTAAATATTTCAACGCATTCCGTTCTGAATGAGTAAGATTATCATATATAAAACCTCTTTTTTGTGTCTTTCACCGTCAATTCTTATGTCAATTTCATGAGTTAATGCTTTGTGAAAAATGTCAATGCTATTACCTGATGTGAGTTGTGGTGTCCATTTGGATTTGGGTCTAAGCCCACTATCCATACTCAAATCTGTATTAAGTTCAAGCTCCAGTAAAAGTTTGCTTAGTGCCATTGGGTCTTCTTCACAGTCAGTAAGTGATAACACTGTTTGGGTGTCATAAACATCTTGAATTGTTAAATTACTCACTTCTGTTCTTATAATAGAGTGCGGCTCTTTTCGAGGGTTTATTGCAAAGAGCTTATTTAGTTTCAGTAGCCTTACAAATGTGTACACATCAATTATTACTGCGTTCAAATCATATTGGTTAACAGGACAAAAACCTAAACCACGTTTCAATAGAGAATACCTTTCAGGGGGAATCAAAACACCAGACAAGTTAATAACATTGATTTCTTGACCTTTCATCTCACATGGATCTGTATCTATTGTTTTTTCCATGAGCGTGTTTGCATGCCCTTTCTTTTTCCAGACCCCTTCCCTCTTGTGCCCCTTCTGGTCTTGCGGTTTCTTTTGCTCTACTCCTTGAACTCATTTCTCTGTTGCCCATCCTTATATGTATTACTTCCTTTAAAAACGTTTTTTCCATGGCCTGCTTCGAAGTACCTTCTCCTAGATCCTCACTCTTGCCACTCGCTATGCTCAAAGGAGAACTACATTCAATAAATAAAAAAAATGTGGTGCGTTCACAAGCAGATAACCATAAATTTGATTATCAGTAGTAATGTAAATAGATATCAAAAAGAACACTAGACCAAGCAGTCAGTGAGTATTCCAGACTGTTCTGAGAACAGAAGAGGATACCAAAATTAAATCTCAAGAAGAATCAAAAAGCCTATAGTGTATGGTGTACGGTCCAGCAACAGGGGTACAAACCACCGCCATGTCGGCGGTACAGGGCACCATCCAGATCAAATCAGCCTCTATTACATTTACTTGAGGTTATCGATAATACCCAAACAGTGGTTTGTGTACAAAGACAACCTCAACAGAGCATAATATATATCCAAAATACAGATTTCATTGTATATACTCAAAAGGACACCAAATGTTTACGGATACAGTAGTTCTGGCACAACTAACAAAAATACTTAATCCATCATAGAACAGGACAGGGAAGATGTGAGGCACTTAGTCCCCTAAGAAGTGTTGCATTTCATTATCAATGTTCAGTCCCAGTTCTACAGCACACAATTTCATTATCCAGGACGCTTCACACCGTCTAAGTTTTAATTCTCTAATCCAACTCGAATGTCATTTTTCACCTGGTGAATGCCATGATAACTAATTTTGTGAAGCTGTCCCTGAGACCCCTCATCCATAGTAGGCATCACAATAGGGTATTTGTAATCATTGGTTTTCAGTGCCCTAAAATGTTCAGCAATGCGTTCCCTTAGTGGCCGTATAGTACTCCCAACAGGACAGGAGAGGGAAGATGAGAGGCACTTAGTCTTACTTGAGGTGTTGTTTCACATGGTTATCTTTTTGATGATAGATATCAGTATGTCTGAGTATATACTCACACTACTTCGCTCATAATAGGGCTATTCTTATTACGAGTGAGCATTTCTGACATTTTTATTAACGAGTTTTACCAAGTAATGGTACGGACATAGTAAATTCTATAGATTACATGAGTACAGTTTTAATATGTGTGGGATTGAGCACACAAGTAGGCAGGGTGCATTACTATTATTTTTTCAGCGCTAAACGCAACTAATTAGCGTCTTATTAGTGCCTTCTGGTGCTTACTATGACATCAACGGGCCCCAAATTTCTTTGAGACACTATCTATGGTATTTTGAATACTATTGACACTGTTCTTTATCTTGTAAATAAATAGCTGTTTTTATCTTTTTTCTTTATTTCTTTTTTCCCTTTTATTTAGGCAAAACCTTATACTACTTAGATTCCGGCACCACTGTGCGAAATATCCTGATACTCGCTGTATGGATGAACAGAAACTTATCCTTGTATCAGGTTATTATAGATACGCTTGAATAGACATCTCTCCTACTATACTATTCCTCCTCATTGTGGGGTCTGGCTCTTGTGGTTAGAACTCCATGCATGTTGGGGAGTATGGTTCTATCCTGTGTCAAATTTTCACGGGCATGAGTATATAATACATATACGCTGTGTACATATTCTCTATGCGTATCTGTACTCACTTTTAATTCATTTATTGTTTGTTTACAATTTTACGCTATATTTATATGTTGTGTGTTTATCCAGTTATTTGTTTAGATGTTTTCATATCCACTGTGCAATTGCATGATAGTTTATGGGGATCCATTTTGCATATTGGATAACACTACCATTGCCTACTGGATTATTTGGTCACTTGTTTTCTCTAATTCTTTTTACCGGGTCTTCTGCCCTTCACTTTTCCTACCAGACACCAATGGTGGGTGAAGGTCAGTGTAAGTTTTGCATACTCAGAATAGGTTTTTGATATTCCTTATTTAAATGTCCACAGCCCTGAAGAAGTTGAGGTGTTACCAACCTATCGACGAAACACGTGTTGGCTGAAAAGTTCTATGCTGACTGTATTACCTGTTTCTGTTTGGAGGCTGAAAAGTTCTATGCTGGCTGTATTACCTGTTTCTGTTTGGAATGTACACTGGCTATGAGAATTTCTACTAGCTTTATGTGAAGATTTTGGATTACACCTCCTTGGCTCGAACAGATGAATTCGATTAAAATGGACTGTATATCCATTACTGCTGGACTTGAGACTGATTTTCTTATTTCTTGAGTGCTGGGATTTGCTTGCTTACTTATTATAATTTAATTTTTCCGCTGCACAGCTCTTAAAGAAGTGTGGCGATATTCCTCTGCCTTAGCAGAGGAGCTGCCACTGCTGGCAGAAAGACATGAGAACAATTTGGTCAGTGCACAGGGTCTTAATTTATTTCAAAGGGGCCTCCCTTGTCACATGACACCTGCACAGCCCCCTTCTTTGTTCCCCCAGTCAACCAGGCTCCAGTCACAGTGGGGAGGGAACTGTCAAAACAACTGGTTGCTCATTTCCCCTGACTAAACCTCTGGGTTGGACACACATCACGCTGCACAAGGGGAGAAGGGTTTCAACATCTTGGATTTTGGCAGATAGAGGCACTGTGGGATTGTTTGCTATAGGGCACACAGAAAACGCTGTAAAGTGGGTAGGGTTACCCCTTTGAACTTTTACCCCACTGGGTGGAGTAGAGACAAGAGTCACCAGTGCGAAAAGGCTTTTGCCATGCATATATGTGGCATCCCCAATACCCTCTTCAGAATACTACTGGAACTGAGGAAGATCAGAAGAAGGCTGAATATGCTGTCTGAGAACTGGAGAGGGCTCTGACGGACTGGACCATCTCTACCTCTTATACCCTGGATAAATAAGTGGGTTCTAAGGACATTAGGCAGACCTCCTTATCTAGTTACAGAGACACAATAAGCTGCAGAAGGCCTTCCCTGCAACTGCCCAGCTGACCAGTTCCTGCTGGACACTGCTGATGGATGCTCTTGGAGTGACTTTTGAACCCCAACTTCTTTTCCCAATGTCCTGGAACACTGGGCTATGTCAAATTGCACTCCTCCTAACATCCTGAGAAACCTGGGACTTAGAAACTTTTCGGCTCCAGAGGACCGGGGCATACCTAAGAAGTTGATCTGACCATGGTGCGTCGCTCATGGGCTGAAGATTCAGGTTTCTCGTACTCAGAGCTTTTCCACAGCAGCAAATCTGATTCACGAGGACCTTGCAGGGAAGGTATCCTGCCTTATGGACCCCTATTCATCTACAGCCTGCAGCCTTACTCTGCTGGAGGAACCCAAGCTCCAAAAAAGTGACTGAGTGCATAATTAGAAATGTTCGGTAGGAGAAGAAGCCAGAAGTATCCTGCTGGCAAGGGACCTTCCTTGGGCCCAAAATGAAATTCTTCCTGCTCCAAGCTTTCCTGCTAAAAGCCAATGGCTTCACCAGGAACTCGTCCAACGGCTATCCGACATCATGGAGTCCTCTTCGGCCATAGCCTACTGCTTTGCTCCACTGAAGATTTTGGTCTTCCATTTCCTAGCGTAAACCTGAAGGTAAAACTTCAGACCAGGTCGAGCCAGGTTTCTGTAGTCAACCTGTGCTCCAGATAAATCAGCCTTAAATTGGGCCTAGGTCAGGATCTACTGCAACCCGTTGATAGTGGTTGGTGCTTAATGTTTTTGGTGCCATATTTATTTAAAACTTTATGTATTCGATTCCCCTTATTGAATTTTTGTCATTTTTTTGTATTTTTATTTATTCAACTTTACTCTATTTTTTCTAAGTTAGTTTGAGATTTTTATTGTGTTGTGTTTTGACTTTATTAATGTTTTGGTACTGTATAAATACTTTACTCATTGGCTTTCAGCTAAGACTGTCTGTTCTGGGCCAGAGCTATCAGGTGGTTGAGCTCGGGTTATTTTAGTGACTTTAGTGGTTCATCCTGGCAAGGATTATAATTATTACTTGAGGGGGGTAGTTACCCCCTCAACTAATTCTCCAATTCCTTATAATATGGATTTACCTACCACTTTGTTGCTACTCATAAGCTTCCAGCTGAATTTGGAAGGTCAGCTAGCTGCTCTGGGGACCCTCCTGCACAGTGGGGAGAAATTGGGGTACTGCTTATGGGGCTGGGGAGAATACTCCAGTACATTCTATGCATTCAGACATGGACACCACCACCCATCCTCCCAGCACTTGCGGCACTCGAATAGATCTATGTGTGTGAACACCCACTGCACTGCAGTGCCTTATGAAATTAGTCCAGATTTTAATATGTGTTGAATTTTTAGAAGACTCTTCCCTATAACTTTCAATTCGCCTTGGGAAACGTTTCTCCTCTCTCTCTCTCTCACCAGCCCTTTTTTAGAACTCATGGAATAAAAGGAGTAGCAGCATGAAGGAGAAGTATTCTGTGGTATTAGGATGGCTAATGAATGGGTTTCCATCATGTGTTTAACTTTTTGTTTGTTGTGATTGGCAGAAAATATGGCCTCTGCTATGTATTTCTCAGACTATGGTAGGTAGTTATTTTCATCCACTTCATAGTTCTATAATACATAGGTATGGAAACAAGAGGAAAAATACAGTGAGTAGGACAACATGCTGTGGCTGTGGATTGCACCCTATTGTCATCACACAAATGTTTCCAGTGATAGCATATGCTGACTAAAATGTTCAAAAATGGTATGTAGCTGTAATTCTACTTGTGCTAGGTATCCTTCACAGCATACTACATGTGGAGTGCCCTCAACTGAAGGCAAATTGCAAACGTGGGTGAATGATGTGGGTAGCTGTATGGTTGAATGTGTTGAGGCATCAAAGAGTGATGTGTTTGCAAAAGCATATTCATTTTAGAATTGCGTTTGGTTGTAGCTTCATGGTATTGTAACACTGGTGCCTCAGGATTCTACGTGTGGATGGTGTCATAATCTGTTCATCATTGACTCAATACTGTCCAACCAACGTGATGCAGCAACCAAACCAGCAGCTTTTGTGACATGTAAGAACACTAAGGGGTCGATTCCGATCTCGGCCGTAGGGCACCGAATCGGATTCGGCTTAACCGGATCCGATTCGGAGCCCTCTTTCCCGACCGATTCGTACGTGCGTCCGGGCGAGCGAGTACGATGCGAGCGTGTGTGAATTCGCCGACCGACTCGTACGCCCGTCCCAACCGCTCCGACCGACTCGCACGGATGCGCCTCGCACCGCGCAATGGAGACGTTCCCCGGCCGGGCAAGTACGATGCGCGCCTCGAGCAGTCAGACCGACTCGCGCCGTCCGACTCGAAGAAGCAGTCAGAGCCGTACTTCGGGGGTCCGTGTCGGACCCCCCTGTACGCGTAGCCACGCGAGTCGCACACAGGGGGGACCCATGGGTCCCCCCTACCTGTGCGTGTACGGCGTGAGTCGCTTCGCCGCGTACACGCTGTAGGGGGCGCCCTTGTTCGCCTCGCACCCATTGAGTCAATGGGAGCCCGCGTACGCATTGTACGACAGGCTCCCATTGACTTCAATGGGAGTCCGACCGAATCGAGTCCGATAGCATGCGTACGCATCGTACTCGTTCGGTCGGGCTGCTAGGGTCCGATTCGGTCGGAAATCTCTCCGGGTCCGGCTCGGTCAGAGAGATTTCTGGCCCGAATCGGAATCGCCCCTAAGTCATGCCCTTGTGGACCCTGACTTATAGACTGTGGACCACCCTGGGAACTTGGATGGGGGGTCATAGTTATGTAGTAATGTCCACACGTAAGGCCTGTTTCATTTTGATGTAATGCAACACACAACATGCTACACTGATCTTGCATACTACTTTTTGGGAATACTGGAGTACCACTAGTGATCAAGAAATCTGAAACAAATTGGTGGATTTCTTGTGTGTTTTCATCCATGGAGAACAGAGTTTCTGGAACTCACTAATACAGGGGTTTTCAAACTGGGGGGCGGGCTCCCTTAGGAGGACCTGTAGTGATCCCAGGGGGGCACCAGGCTCTGGCCAAAAAAAGTATTATGCTGATAACAGTGCTTTGTTTTCAGCTGAAACAAATGAGTGGCAGTAAGCCGCTCTCTAATGGACCATCACTAAAAATTTCTGGCTAGGAGAAGGTGTCAAAAGGGAAGGGACTCCAAATATTTTTCAAACCCCCACCCTCATTTCTAATAATCACACTTTGGATACTTTTACACGTTAGTAAAGCCTTTGTGGCCAGAATAATGTTTGCTAATCATGTATTTGATTGCATTTTTAAGATGATAACAGAACTTAACGCAATGTTTAAATAAGTCTAGAAATATTAAAACATTGTCAGTCTAATAGAATAATTGTGAAAAATGTTAAGGGGGTGTTAGAAATGGGGGTCTCTAGTTGGCAATGGCTGGCCACTGTCCAAGTAGGGACCCTTCTTCCTAAGTCAGAGTGAGAGGGCTACCCTCTTTAATACCCCTGCTCAACCCTGTGGTAACGTAGCACGAGCAGGTAGGCTTATCTCAGAGGCAGTGTGTGAAGCATTTATGACCATACACAGTAACACAGTGAGGAACACTACAAAGGGACACCACACAAGTAGTTATAAAAAATAAGTATCTTTATATAAAGGCAGATTTATCACAAGACCAATAACTGTAAAAGCCACAATACTGTCAAAAATAGGATTACTGTTGCAGGACTGTCAAAAATAGTTCAAAGGTTGCAAAAATAAGGTTCAAATTCAAAGCAGTGGTCTCTGCGACCCTTTCTCTCACAAAGTACCTGGATTCGGTAGCAAAATCAACAAAAATGTCGCAAAGAAGTGTTAGCGATGAGTTTCCTCACGCGAGGCCGGCGATGCGTTAAAATCCTTGCCGCAAGGGAGCATGATGCGCCGATCTGCTGATGCGTGCGGAGATGATGCGACCAACTTCTGCACGCTAGGCCGCCGATGCGCTGAGACCTTGCCGCGAGGGCGAAGGCGATGCGACGATCCTGTTGCGTGTGCGGAGACGCTGCGACAAACTTCTGCACGCTAGGCCGCCGATGCAATGACTTTCTTGCCGCGAGGGAGAAGTCGATGCGACGATCCTGTTGCGCTGTGCGATGGTGTTGCGATGCGAAGAAAAGGCGCTCCGCGAGGGAGCGACGAAATCCGGTGCGGTGCGATCAAAATGGCGGACGCTCGGCGTCCGCAATGCGATGTCTTGAAGCGATGATTTCTGTAGGGGTTGCGAGCGCTCGGTGACAGCCGCGCAATGATTTTTCCAGCGCATCTCAGCTGCAGCGGCTCGCAAAGGGGCGTTAGCGATGGTTTCGTGTTGCGAGCACTCAGCGGCAGCAGCGCGATGATTTCTCCAGCGCTCTCGACTGCAACAGCTCGCAAAGGTGCGTTAGCGACGATTTCCAGCACTCTTTTCTCTGAAGCAAACTAGAGGCCCTGGAACTCACAGGAGCCTCATCAGCAGATAGCAATCCTCGCAGGGAGGAAGCAGGAGGTTGGTGGTGGAGTCTGATGTGCCTGAGACTCCAGCAGGAGGCTAGCTCTTTTCCTAGCCCTTGGGTAATTGCTGTAACAAAAAAATAAAAGTTCTCTCAAAAGTTCCTTTTCCTCTTCTTCAAGGTCCAGTGGTCACTGCTGCAGGCCAGTGCAAGAAACAACACACAAGCACAGGGAAAGTCACTTCCTGCAGATTCCTCCAGTGGCACGGACAGAGTTTCCTCTCCAGATCCAAAAGCAATACAAAATGTAGGGGTTTGAGCACAGATATTTATACCCCAAAAGTCTTTGTTCTCAGAAGCTACAAGTCACTGAACCTAGCCAGAACCAGTTCTGCTCAGGCCTGGAGCACTTTGTTTACCAGGCTGCATCCTTCCTTTCAGAAAGAGGGGGTCTGCTAGCAGACACACAGTGGGAGGTGGAGCCAGCATTCACCTTGCCAGGCACAGCCCTATTTAGGTCAAGGAGCCACCCCTCCCCACACTCTAAATGCAGATCTCTCTATTCAGCCCAGGTCTGACTCAGCCTGACCTGACCCTCTAAAACCAGACAGCCAATACACATAACAGCAGAGCACACTGGAAGGCTTAGGCAAGAAAATACCTACTTTCTAAAAGTGGTATTTTCAAACACAGAATATAAAAATAAACTTCACTAAAAGATGTATTTTAATATTCTGAGTTCAGGCATACTAAATTCGTTTTTCTACCATGTTCCTGGGGTCAGTTAGGACTATAGAATGTAATAGTCAAACTGCCCATTCTAGCCTATGAGGAACAGGTAGCCTTACAGTAGTGAAATACGAAATGGGGCACAATTCACTACCAGGACATGCTACACACACCAAGGCATGTCCTACCTTACACATACAATGCACCCTACCATAGGGGTGACTTACATGATGCCAAGGGAAGGTTCAGGGGCTGGGAAGTGGGTGCACTTCACAGCCAAGATGGCAGTTCTGGACTGCACACAGACACTGCAGTGGCAGGTCTGAGACACACTTTACAAGCTGCTTCTGTGGGTGGCACACATCAGTGCTGCAGGCCCACCAGCAGCATTTGGTTTACCAGCCCTGGGCACACACAGGCCACACTACTAGGGACTAACAGGTAAACCAAATTAGCCAATCAGGGATATACCAATTCACGTAGACATATTTACACAGGGAGAGCATATGCACTTTAGCACTGAACAGCAGTGGTAAAGTGCCCAGAGTCATAAAACCAACAGAAACAGGTCAGCAAAAATACAGGAGGCAGGCAAAAAGTTTAGGGGTGACCCTGCAAAAAGGGCCATTTCCAACACAACCCCCTTCCAGCCAAAACGCAGGGTAGACCAATCACTACTTTGATGGGCTTCCCTGCTTCGGGCGATAGAACACGGAACTGGCCCGCAACTGCAGGGGCATATGCCAGCTCTACTCCAATCTGAACCCTGGTGGATCCCTCTGCCCACACTCCTAGGGCCCACTAAGATAACCAATGGGGAACTCTTCCCCTCACCTGTGGACACCACCTGTGCAGTATCTAACCTTAACTGGCCCCCAGGTGTGTCCCAATAGATAAACAACAAGTCCCAGTAGTCACTGACAGAAGTCAGTGATGAACTCCAAGCCCTATACCTCTCAGGGCTCTCAAACTTTTGTGCCATCAGAGAGTGAGGGGCAGTAACCCCAGGTGTCTGGCACCTTTTGTCCACTCTCCCTCCTGTCAGGTCAGGCAACGCGTCCTGACACCGACCCACCAGCCCTGGGCCTGTACCCACCGGCGGGGCCAGCGACTGGGGTGGGCTCCCCCACACCCGGTCCTTCTCTTTGGGGCTCGGTACCCTCCCACTTGGAGCGGTACCCCCTCCAGAATTGTCAGGGCACCTGAGGCAGGTGTCCTGTATAATTCGCCCACCAGTTCAGGGGTTCTATCCTGCAACTGGTATCCCAGCATAGGGTCTGTACCCTTAGACTGGGCGGAGGTCAGGGGTGAGGCTTGCCCTCTCCCCGCCCCCTTTACTGGGGCCCGGCACCCTCCCACCTGGAGAGGTGCCTCCATAACACAAACCGGGAGGGGCACTGTTAGCAGTTGCCCCTTCCTCCAGATCAGGGGGACACCTGAACCTGGCCCCCCAACCTAGGGTCTGTACCCTTAGGCTGGGCCTGTGCCTGGCAACCCAGGACTTCTGGGGAGTACACCAATTCCCCCAAGGAAAGCACACTCCTCTAGAGTTGTGCGACGGTCTGCCTGGCACACCAGGACTTCCTGGGGAGCACACAGGCCCCCCTCAAGGACAACACACCCCTCCACCAGTTCAGGGCTTGGACCCTGCAACTGATCTACCAACCTGAAAAAACCCTTAGGTGGCACCGGGGTCAGAGGCGAGGACTCCCTCCCTCTGCACCCTCTTCCAGCATACTGCACCCTCCCACCTGGAGTGGTGCTCTTAGAAAAAAAAATGGCCGGGACACTGCTTACAGTTGTCCCTCCCTCCAGGTCAGACAACACCTGGACCTGACTTACCATCCCAGGGACCAACCCCAGTGGTTGAACAACTGCCTGGCCAACCAGGGCTTCCTGAGGGTGACACATACCTAGCGTGTCGTATGACAGTCTGCCTGGCACAGAGCTCACGACCTTCTGTCCCTCTGACAGTGCGTGAAGATGCCCCAGGACAGAAGTGGCGTCACCATGTCCAATCCTATGAGGCTCAGCCCTTCTGGCTGGCCCCTGACCCACTGGTTCTTCCACTGGGGACTCTTTCCCCCTCACCCCTCACTCTGGCCTTCTGCACCCTCCCAACTGGAGCGGTACTGCCAGACACTAGAACTGCTGGAGGTCTGATTACAGGCACTCCCAGCTCACCTAACACGGGGGGACCCCCCACAATGGACGGTCCATCCGGACAGACTGGGCTCCCTACCTGGTGTTCCCTCATGGAACAATCCAGTCCTGGAGACTGAGGTTGGGGCACTCTGGGACCTATCCCAGTCTCACTCCTGCTCCCACGAGACAGGATGTGAGGCCCTACAACCTCCTCACAACAAGGGGACCCAGCTGTAACACTCCTAACCTTTCCCACCACTCTGGGTTGGAAGACATCTGAACCACTCCTCTTAGGGTCATTCCCTAATGCCTCTACAAGGCCTCTGGTACTCACCCAGAGGTCTGCCTCCTGTGCAAGTTCCCTAGGATCAGAGAACTCGCAATCTGACAGGTGTTGGTTTAGCTCTGGAAAACAGGAACTCATAATATGCTCTCCCACAATGGGATTACACAGTCCCACGCAGGTGCTAACCTTTACCTCACAATCCAGTGTCTCACACATGTACCCCACACCACTCTCCTGAAATGGGCGAGACATTAACTGACTGTCTCTATCACTCAACCCATAATCTTCTGGGCGGTCCTCACACTCATACACCAGGACTTCAACCACGGGGGAACCCCTCTCCCTGCACCTCTCATCCAGAGTCGGTAGAATGTCCCTCCCTTCACTAGGACTATGGGCCCCTGCGCTAGTTCCCCAATCCACCTCAGGGACACTGCACACTAATGGAGCTACCTCATATCCTTGAATCCCCTGGTGTAGATCAAGCCCCTCCTTCAAGTCAGGTGCTACATCTCTGGGTGGGTGTACTACACTGTCATCACTATATACTTCAATTTTGCTGCCACCACTGGACCCCACCCTCTCTGGGGAATCCAGACAATTAAAACTGCGCTCCAGGGGTAACCTACCCTCTTGAGCTAACTTCTCCTTTTCTGCTATCTGCGCTAGGTGCGCCTCCAGCTGGGCAATCTCTATTTGGAGCCTCTCCAATTCCAGCTGGTACTCCCTCTCCCTCTGTCTGCCCAACTCCTCTGGGGACCATGAAGGGGATTGAGTGCTACCCTGTGCACTAGATCCAGCAAGGGACTCCCTACCTATGGGACCTTCCCGCCTGTCCACCAACTCCTCTGGGGACCCTGAGGGGAATCTGGCACTACCATAGGCACTAGACTCATCAAGGAACTCCCCACCTATGAGATATTCCATAACACTTTCTTCCTCCTCTTCAGACTCTCCAGAGCCACCCTCAGACCAACTACCCTCTTGGTAGGTGTACTGGGACTCCAAGAATCTCCATCTGTCTTGTTGCCAAAGTCTCAGGGATGTCTGCAGGGATAGCTGAGTCTCCTTCCTACTCACTGCTAAGCCCCTCTCCTCACAGAACCCCCTTAGCTCCTCTAGACTGTAGGTCAACAGATCATCTATATAAAAGGTAGGTCTCATTTCAGCAAGACCCATTGTAGCAATAACTGGCAATATCAATAATAAAAAAATAGGCTTGCCCGTTGTAACAATCACGGGCAATATCAATAAAAGATAGAAGAAACTTCTCAAGAAAATGTATGCGGGTAAAAAATCACCGGCAATATCAATCACAATATAGGATCCAACAATTCTCAAAAATGTATGTGGGTACTATCACCGGCAATATCAATAAAACATAGGCTTGCCCATTGTAACAATCACGGGCAATATCAATAAAAGATAGAAGAAAACTTCTCAAGAAAATGTATGCGGGTAAAAAATCATCGGCAATATCAATCACAATATAGGATCCAACAATTCTCAAAAATGTATGCGGGTACTATCACCTGCCAATATCAATAAAACATAGGCTTGCCCATTGTAACAATCACGGGCAATATCAATAAAAGATAGAATCAAAAAAAACCTTCAAAAATATATGTGGTACGTTATGGTCTGCACTCACTAGTAGTGTACACTATAATTATTGTATGCGATCATAAATGCAAGTCCAGATCCTCACCGCTGACCACCAATGTTAGAAATGGGGGTCTCTAGTTGGCAATGGCTGGCCACTGTCCAAGTAGGGACCCTTCTTCCTAAGTCAGAGTGAGAGGGCTACCCTCTTTAATACCCCTGCTCAACCCTGTGGTAACGTAGCACGAGCAGGTAGGCTTATCTCAGAGGCAGTGTGTGAAGCATTTATGACCATACACAGTAACACAGTGAGGAACACTACAAAGGGACACCACACAAGTAGTTATAAAAAATAAGTATCTTTATATAAAGGCAGATTTATCACAAGACCAATAACTGTAAAAGCCACAATACTGTCAAAAATAGGATTACTGTTGCAGGACTGTCAAAAATAGTTCAAAGGTTGCAAAAATAAGGTTCAAATTCAAAGCAGTGGTCTCTGCGACCCTTTCTCTCACAAAGTACCTGGATTCGGTAGCAAAATCAACAAAAATGTTGCAAAGAAGTGTTAGCGATGAGTTTCCTCACGCGAGGCCGGCGATACGTTAAAATCCTTGCCACAAGGGAGGATGATGCGCCGATCTGCTGATGCGTGCGGAGAAGATGCAACCAACTTCTGCATGCTAGGCCGCCGATGTGCTGAGACCTTGCCGCGAGGGCGAAGGCGATGCGACAATCCTGTTGCGTGTGCGGAGACGCTGCGACAAACTTCTGCACGCTAGGCCGCTGATGCGATGACTTTCTTGCCGCGAGGGAGAAGTCGATGCGACAATCCTGTTGCGCTGTGCGATGGTGTTGCGATGCGAAGAAAAGGCGCTCCGCGAGGGAGCGACGAAATCCGGTGCGGTGCGATCAAAATGGTGGACGCTCGGCGTCCGCAATGCGATGTCTTGAGCGATGATTTCTGTAGGGGTTGCGAGCGCTCGGCGACAGCCGCGCGATGATTTTTCCAGCGCGTCTCGGCTGCAGCGGCTCGCAAAGGGGCGTTAGCGATGGTTTCGTGTTGCGAGCACTCAGCGGCAGCAGCGCAATGATTTCTCCAGCGCTCTCGACTGCAGCGGCTCGCAAAGGTGTGTTAGCGACGATTTCCAGCACTCTTTTCTCTGAAGCAAACTAGAGGCCCTGGAACTCACAGGAGCCTCATCAGCAGATAGCAATCCTCGCAGGGAGGAAGCAGGAGGTTGGTGGTGGAGTCTGATGTGCCTGAGACTCCAGCAGGAGGCTAGCTCTTTTCCTAGCCCTTGGGTAATTGCTGTAACAAAAAAATAAAAGTTCTCTCAAAAGTTCCTTTTTCTCTTCTTCAAGGTCCAGTGGTCACTGCTGCAGGCCAGTGCAAGAAACAACACACAAGCACAGGGACAGTCACTTCCTGCAGATTCCTCCAGTGGCACGGACAGAGTTTCCTCTCCAGATCCAAAAGCAATACAAAATGTAGGGGTTTGAGCACAGATATTTATACCCCAAAAGTCTTTGTTCTCAGAAGCTACAAGTCACTGAACCTAGCCAGAACCAGTTCTGCTCAGGCCTGGAGCACTTTGTTTACCAGGCTGCATCCTTCCTTTCAGAAAGAGGGGGTCTGCTAGCAGACACACAGTGGGAGGTGGAGCCAGCATTCACCTTGCCAGGCACAGCCCTATTTAGGTCAAGGAGCCACCCCTCCCCACACTCTAAATGCAGATCTCTCTATTCAACCCAGGTCTGACTCAGCCTGCCCTGACCCTCTAAAACCAGACAGCCAATACACATAACAGCAGAGCACACTGGAAGGCTTAGGCAAGAAAATACCTACTTTCTAAAAGTGGTATTTTCAAAAACAGAATATAAAAATAAACTTTACTAAAAGATGTATTTTAATATTCTGAGCTCAGGCATACTAAATTCGTTTTTCTACCATGTTCCTGGGGTCAGTTAGGACTATAGAATGTAATAGTCAAACTGCCCATTCTAGCCTATGAGGAACAGATAGCCTTACAGTAGTGAAAAACGAAATGGGGCACAATTCACTACCAGGACATGCTACACACACCAAGGCATGTCCTACCTTACACATACAATGCACCCTACCATAGGGGTGACTTACATGATGCCAAGGGAAGGTTCAGGGGCTGGGAAGTGGGTGCACTTCACAGCCAAGATGGCAGTTCTGGACTGCACACAGACACTGCAGTGGCAGGTCTGAGACACACTTTACAAGCTGCTTCTGTGGGTGGCACACATCAGTGCTGCAGGCCCACCAGCAGCATTTGGTTTACCAGCCCTGGGCACACACAGGCCACACTACTAGGGACTAACAGGTAAACCAAATAAGCCAATCAGGGATATACCAATTCACATAGACATATTTACACAGGGAGAGCATATACACTTTAGCACTGAACAGCAGTGGTAAAGTGCCCAGAGTCATAAAACCAACAGAAACAGGCCAGCAAAAATACAGGAGGCAGGCAAAAAGTTTAGGGGTGACCCTGCAAAAAGGGCCATTTCCAACAGGGGGGACCCGAGCATTTTATTTTCCACTGGGGGGCGTGGCATTAAAATGTTTGAAGACCACTGCACTAATAAAAATAATCCTGTAGTCTCACAGGCTTTATTGTTGCCACATAGGCACCATTCTCAAGCATATCATAGTAGGTTTGTGGCTGCAGTCTGTTTGACTTCCTGGCTCCAGGTGGTAAGTTGGCATTAACCTGCGCTTACTAGAGGGGTTTGGATGTGTAAAACTGGTATGTATATGCAGGCAAACCTTCAATGGTGCCGATCTTGTTTCAGAACTTTGAGTACCTCTGGGACACACAGACTCAAGATTGTGCTAATAATTATTAATGTGGAGATGTCCATTATAATATTCTCTCTCAATTCAGTGAGGAGCTACCTCTTTGCTGAAAGTTGTGTTAAGGGGTTTTCTTCTCAGTTTAATTGCATTTTGATTTGCATTCTAAATCTAGGCAAAAATTGTGGCTGTGCCTGTAGCAGTAAAGTCAACATTAGGGGTCTATTGACGCAGTACCTTACAGGATGAACATCCCTTTACGAAGGAGGGGGGTGTAAACTGATTCTAGTAGTTAAACCACTTGTAGCCTACCCTTTTGAAATAGTGTGTTCATGGATGGAGTTTGAGCCTGTAGATCTCAATGCTAGGCATTTTCATACCTATAAGGCAGCCGCTATTCCAAATAAATATGAACCTTACATAATTTGGAAATTCCTATAGAGTTTCAACAATGTAATACATGGTTTAACGATCAATTGCAACGTGTATTGGAACCTGGGTGCGTTAAGACTTCCAGGAGCTACTTGACCAGAATTACCTGATTTAACCCCACATACTCAAGCAAGAAATTTGAATGCATTGGATAATGACATTCATTAAATGAATTATTGACTGTATATAGGCGACTTTGACAATATGTGTTACAGATGATAGGGACTTGCATGTTAGTTCTTTCTGCTCGACAGCCAAACTCTTCAAATTCAGACAATTAGTCCACATACTATTAATAAAATTAAGAGTTAAATGACCACCAAGCAAGATGAAATCCCTTTTTGTATTGCTTGCAAGAATATTCAGTAAGAAGCATTCTATCCTGCCAGTGTAAGCAAAAAATTGGCTTTGTCCATTTCTCTTCGTATACTACCACCCATAGAGAATTAAACTAAATAGGGAACTATGGACCATATGTACAATGTTTAGGGATTACAATTCCCTAATTGCGATACTTTTGAATTGCCATTGCAGGGCTGGTAGCATGCTGGGGTCAGCAGATCACCATGTCTGTGATTTCTTTTTAATAAGGCAATCTTTTTTTAAAAAATGCAACCCGTTTTCCTTAAAGAAAAGGAAAACTGGATGTGCTTCAAAAAATAAAATGAAATATTAAATTTTCATTTTTTAGCATTAGGCAGTTGTCTCTTGGACCACTGCCTGCTCTTAAAATGATTTGATTCAACATTCATAAAGGGGAAGGGGCCCCATTTGTAAATGATTACCACCACACTTGAGGTAAATAAAAGAATGCTTTGCGACTGTAATTCGTCGCAAAACACTCATACTTAGCATCGCAATTCGGCATTTGGAAGGGACGCCCTGTCCAAATAGCAAATCGCTTAACACAACATGTTACTGTATCGCAATTTGTGCTCTGTACATATGTAAAAGCATTTTTTTCAGTCCGAAACAGCCCAATTCTTCAAATTGTGTCATTTCCAACTGCAAAAATGCTTTTGTACATATTGCTACAAATTCGCAGGTATATATAAAACAAAAGGCATGCACTATTTGGCAGTGTTACTGGAGGTATAGAATCAAATACAGATTGAGGATGGAGCCGTTCTCACAGTTGATTTAGATATGAAGTTACTTGGTAACTTTTAAAATGTCTCTTTGATAGTTCTTAGTACCATTTGGGGAGTTGGCTTGGTTGGCTGTACCCCTATATGCGATTATCACAAGGGTATAAGAATAGCCCTAAGTTTTTTTGTGGCAGGAAGTATGGAGATCTTGCAAAAGATCCTGAAGTCAATGACATATACATAAGCGATATGAATTAATACAGCACCTTACTAGGGTGGACAAAATAGAGACTCACTTAGTTTGACATGGCTATAAAATAAACTTTCATAAATCTAAGATTGCATATCTTACTGTGATCTTCCTTGGATCTGAATTATCCAGTGAGCATAAAGGACTGGAGCCAGACTTCCTAAGAAGTGTACTTCATTACAACCTCCAAATATATTGCGAAAGTTACAAACCCTAATGGGGTTTTGAGCTTTGAAAGCACTTACTCACCACACTATGCTGAGTGAGTGAAGCTATTACATTAATTAATGATCCCAACGTATTCTGAGAAGACTTAGATGGACACACACACAGCTATCTTTCATGGACTGCAGGCTGACTTGTTTGAGACAAATAATATCTAAGCGGGGGTCAACAAGACATACCAAATAATTATGGGTTGTTCCTAGCTCTTCAGGCTACATTTTGTAGTTTACTATGAGGGACAGATGAATCCCATAGTTTACAAATCATATTTGTAAATTATCTGAAAAGGAACGATTTTTCTTTGACTTATAAAATTATCACACTTGCTTAGATGGCCATTCTTAATTGAAGAAAGAGTATCGTACTTTATCCTATGCTTAGTCTTGATACAGCTACTAAAGCAAGTATCCTTAATGTACAAGTTTTACACCTGTGCTGGGTGCAATAACCCTAAATGGAAAATTATAATGATGTTACATTTGAATATGATTCCGCACTTGGGATACAGGCATTTCCAAAGTATCAACAAGAAATTCCACAAACTCCACACAATGTTCTACACTGATACCTCTGCGGATCCTCCAAATATCACTAAACTGAAATACTCCATGGCTTGCACTGCAGTGCTGGAGTTTTTGAAGGTAGCACCTTCAGGCACCTCCATGGTACACCCTGTAGATTTGCCACAGTGGCAAATAGATTCAGAGATTCAGAAGGTAAATCGATAAAGGTAAAACAGCTTTGGGAACCTGGACTGCCCTACAGGATAAGCTTCACTTGCTCCATGTACAACATATAACGGCTGATAAGTGGTGCAAACCTTTGAGGTTGTTGCTGTGACTTGATTTCAAACCAAGATTGATGCAGATAATAGTGGTAGTGATACAAGCAACAAAAAAAGTGGCAAAGCCCCATGATGATTTCTCTTCCAAGTACTTATATAGCCTCATCAAAGACAACATACCTATGGTTTTTATGCCGAGGTTTTGGGATAGGTTGGGTGTAGGCATATAACTAATGAAACAGCTAGATAAGATTTAATTATGCCAGCTCATGAAGGGTTGGCTTTGTCTCATACTGGCATCAGTTCTACTGTATCAGTGCTACAGCAGAAATACTGGTGACCATATCTACCTAAGAATACAAAGAAATATGTACAGCAGGATCTCATTTGTCAACAACTGAAGCATTCCAATGTCCTAAGACCAGCTTCTACTCCCCTTGGGATATCTGATATGCCTTTCAGTACCAATTGTCTCAACAACGTTGGCCCATGGCCTAAATTCAATCAATACAAATATATATTGGTTATGGTCCATTCTTGCTCTACATTCCTTTGGGTGTGGCCACAAATGATTACCACTGCATGACAAGTTACAAAAGGCTTGAAGTGTCTAGTAGCAATGGAAGAAGTTCATATTGTTCATTCAGATAATGGCCCTGTTTTCGCATCTAAGCCGCTCATGGATGCTATGTCTGCCCTGGGAGTAGAACTGCTATTCTCGCAGCCAATGGTATGCTAAAACATGCCTTAACTGCTAGGGCTTTGGATTCAGGACTGATATGTTTTCATAACCTTCATAGTGCTTAGCAAACACTAAATATTTTTCCCAAAGGAGTTCTAGTTGTTCAAACACCATATGAAATGTGTTTGGCTTCCACAGTCTATACCTCAACTCTATCTCACTGGAAAGATAATGAAGACAAAGTTTGATTCATCTGACTCTGACACACAGTTGTATTTCTTGCTAATCACCCAAGAAGTGAGAGAAAAATTCTCACTTGTAACTGAAGAGAAGGCTGCTGTTGATGGAGGGCTCCCAAAAGTGGTAGAGCTAGGTCAGGAACAAATTTGTGTCAAGTTAGTTTTTGACCAATCTATAGACCACCTGCTCCAGTTCTTGGGGTAGAAGCCACACACACCATTATCCAACCATCACTACCTGGTGCAAAGAAAAACAGGAAGGTGCTGATCACAAAAAGAAATACAATGTCATCAGTTCTGTTCCATGGCCCACTGCACATATCAAAATCCCTGCAGGGTAGTTCAATTCAGCCTCTCCTGTTCTGGAGTTAGCATAAGAAGAATACAGCTAAATTTAAATAATTGATCCCATTCTAGGAACTTATGAGCCTGTGTTTGTCTCCAGCTTTACTGCCATCATCCAGTACTGATCCAAAGGTGGTGCAAGCAGCATCTTCAACAACTGAGTCTACTGCAACATCAACTATACTTACTATAGGTGCAATCGTGGGTGCACTACTGAAAGAAGCAACATAATTTGAAAATATACATATGCAGAAAATCACAATATCTGGGAATGTGCCCCATCCAGATTCTGAAATGGGGGTCTTATTCTGTCACTCCAAGAAAGATGATAAACGTCAACTCCCACAATTAGTTGAAGCAACAGATGGATTCTTCCCTGTTGCTGAGGCTGTGACAGGTATATTCACTCACCGTGGTCTTACATTTTTATTTTTGCCACAATATCATTATTTCTATGGTGGCTGATTATTATTTTGTTGAGTGAGTAATATCTTCCAGAAAGTTATGCACCATCTTCGC
Organism: Calotriton arnoldi; assembly: GCA_963921515.1. NCBI lineage: Eukaryota > Metazoa > Chordata > Amphibia > Caudata > Salamandridae > Calotriton > Calotriton arnoldi. Next base: position 1,068,704 of record CAWUFW010006882.1, read on the forward strand.
TAAGAGAGGAGTTGCAAACACGCTATTCAACACAGAGATATAAGTGACTTTTATTTTGCTAATATCACTGCACAACCGCTATTTGATGGAGTTGTTTGGGAAAGAGTGCCATATAAAATTTTGGGGCTTACAGAAATGATTCGAATTCCCTGTGTTTTGAGAATTTCATTAGACAACATTGTCACGCCAAGTCCTTTTGCAAGTTCAGTGCTGTTAAACAAAAGATGAATGATTTGAGTTCATATGCTGTCCTGCTCTGCGCTTAACCAACATGTGGTTGAGGTGGGAGAATGTGTTCAAAATCAAATAAAAAGGTTTATTCCATAAAAAGAGCTGTCCTCTAGTCTTGCTTTAAGCAAACAGATAGTGAATACACCTTTTCTGATTGTTGATGAGCCACTCTTAATGTGGCTAGTGCAAGAAGTAATTTCTTTGTCTATCACTTTATTTTATTTTTATGTTTGTCAGAAATACATGTCACTTGGATGGTATGAACACATGCATGACACATATCTCCAACATACAGGGTGTTCCTTGCTTCCAAAACAACTGGCAGAGTGCATGTTTTTAAAACTATTGGATCTAGGTTATTGACAGGCTTGAAATCTATTTTTGGAACCATTCCTGCCTTTTTGGATCTTTGGGGCCTATTACGATGGCGGTCGGAAAACCTCCCCGAACGCCATGGTAACGGGAAAAGACCGCCCGCAAGGCCCGCGACATAACTGCCGGTCGCATTAGGATGTTCCTTGCTCGAAATCCGACCGCAGCGGTCGGATCGTGGGCCTTAACATTGCGGCGGTTGCTGCTGCCTGCAGCACCGCAGCGATATCCAGATGAGCATGTCCTGCATTTCCCTGCACTGCGTGGCAGGCACTGCACAGTGCTTGCCACCTGGTACAGGGACATGTAGGGGGGACCATGGGTACCCCCCCAGTGCACCCACACCCCCCACAAAACATTGGGGGCCCGCAACGGGCCCCCGGAAGACACTCACTGCATGCCTTTCCATGGCGGTCTGACCGCTGAGGAAAGGCTGGCTACCGCCGGCATCATAATCGTGCTGGCGGAGCCTGCCCTACACCACCACCATTATCCCGGTCCTTCTCCGTCCGCAGGGCAGGAGTGCGGATGGCAACCGGCGGAAAAGCGGCTGTCGGAATATCCCACCACCGCGGTCACCACTGCCATCCTAATCTGACCGGCGGTTTTCTGGCTTGCGATCGCGGCGGATGTCCGCCGCAGGTCCGGCGGTTACCACCGCCGGCCGGGCGGCGGTCATCCGATCACCATCGTAATAGGCCCCTTTGTTATCAAACTTGTTCAGTGGAATATCAATGACTCTTCTTGTTTCGGGGTGTGTATTATTCATTCTTGTCCTACTAAAGTGATCAAAATCAACACAAACAATAACTCACTAACGGAACAGCAGTGCTGCAAAGTTACAGCTTTCTATTGAGGAGGCAATATACTTGCTGGTGTCAGTGCAATTTGGACTGTGTGCTTTAGCAAACTTCAACCACCTCATGTGAGGCCTATGTTTCAATGCTTAAACTATTTTAGACTGCCATTTGAACATTGCTCTGAAACAACAAGCTGTGGCTCATGTAGATTGCTAGGAACTAATGTGACCAATCAGAGAGCATCAGCCATTTTTAAATGCAATTGCCCACCATCAAAGCTGCTTCCTTTGAGTCAACCCTTGTGCTGAAATGTGTCAGACCCAATGTTTGTGGGGCTGCAGATGTCACCATTCTCAGATGTATTTGGTGTTACTTCACATAATCAAGGCAAATGCTGAGGCTACATCTTTGACACTGCCTTGGATACCATACTCACCAAGGGCTTCAACATCGTGATTCATCAGTCGCATAATGATGTCATCACATGACATCAGTTTCAAACTAAAATAAACTCAGAAAAAAATGAGAAACTAGGTCCTTAGCTCTTGTTCTTTGCCTGCAGATCCGCCGGTTCACTGATAGAATTTTGATGCCCAAAATATCCGCATACACAAATATTGAGACATAAATATTGATGTAAAAAATATTAACATTCTATAATTATAATGCTAAGTATAAAAATATCCGGAAAAAAATATCGATGTAAAAAATATTGATGTACAAAATATCGATTTTTTTATATATGTAAAAAATAATGTTAAATATATTAAATAATAAAATTAACTTTAAAAAAATGATTTGGATTTAATATACATTTTTACAAATATAAGAAATACATTTAGTTTAAAAAAATATAAACATACATATATAAAATGTAATATATATATATATTCACTGAGAAAACCATAGGTTTTAGGGACAGTTATAGTTAGTTGGACATTGCACTCGTACAAAACCCGTGAAATTCCCCCGTTATAGTTAGTTCAGCTAACTATAACTCGCGCCCCCGCAATGCACTGCTGATGACGTCACATATTACATCACTCATGACATGGTCAGTGACATCACTGATGACATCACTGATGACATCTCAAATGACATCACTGATGACATCATCCAGTGACTGTGTGTTTCTGTAAAGTTTAAATATTTTTAATATATATAGGGAAAGGCGTATTAAAGAATGAGTGGGTGTATAAGTGTCTGTATGGATGATTTAGTAGGTGCGTGACTAACTCTATAAGTGAGTGATTAAACGTATCTTACTGAATGCATGGGTTAGTGACTAAACTGGGTGAATGTCTGTATCCGTCTGTCTATTGCTGTGTAAGTGGCTGCATGGGTTTGTGAATAGCTACATGAGTGTCTATATGAGTTATTGATTGGTTGTCTGAGTATCTGTATGGGTGCCTGAGTGTTTGTGTGGGTGGGGTGTGTGCGACTCTGTGCATAGATGTGTGAGTGGGTGATTCACTGGGTGGATGGTTTCAAGAGTGCATCTGTGATAGACTGTATGGGTGGGTAAGTGTGTGTAAGAGTGTGTTAGTGAGTGAATGTATGTCCCAGTGGTACATGTGTGAGTAACTACATATGTGAAAGGCAGTATATATGTGTGTTGGAGTATATAAATAGCTATAAGCGAGAGTGTGTGATTGTGATTGTGAGAGTGACTGTATGGATGAGTGTGTGCTTGTATCAGTGATTGTATAAGAGCGTAAGAATGCGCTAGTATTTGTATGAGTAAGTGAGCTGGTGTGTGTATAACTGTATAGGTGAGTAAATGGCAGTGTGTTTAATTATTTGCATGAGTGACTAGGTGTGTGAGTACCTCTATGGATGAGTGGCGGTGTTTGAGGGTCTGTATAGGAGTATGAGTGCATATGATAGTCCTGTACTGAGTGACCGTAAGTATGAGTGACTGTACGGGTGAGTGAGTGGATGTGTGTGTAGACCTAAGAATCAGTGAGTGGGTATGTAGTTATTAGTGTTGGAGTGTCTATGGTTTTGCGAATGGCAGTCTGTAATTTAGAGTGAGTGTATCAAAGGTTATATTAGGGTGTGAGGAGGTGCATCAGATTATCACGTGGATGATGTCATCAGTGATGTCATCAGTGATGTCATTTGAGATGTCATCAGTGATGTCATCAGTGATGTCACTGACCATGTCATGAGTGATGTAATATGTGACATCATCAGCAGTGCATTGCGGGGCGCGAGTTATAGTTAGCTGAACTAACTATAACGGGGGAATTTCACGGGTTTTGTACGAGTGCAATGTCCAACTAACTATAACTGTCCCTAAAACCTATGGTTTTTTCAGTGAATTTGTAAGGTTTTTTAAATGCTAATAGCTAACTATAACGTGCCTGAAACCATGGTTTTTTCAGTGAATTTCAAAGGTTTTTTAAATGCTAATTCCTCACTATAACATGTCTGAAACCTATGGTTTTTTCAGTGAATTTCAAAGGTTTTTAAATGCTAATTCCTCACTATAACATGTCTGAAACCTATGGTTTTTTTCAGTGAATTTCAAAGGTTTTGTAAATGTCAATTTTTAAATGTATTAATTATGTCAGTCCTGGGACATCTCCTGTAAACAGTTGAGTAAAAGCGTTTTGGTTACAGTAGTGATTTTTAAGGAATATTATTGTATTTTAAAAGTTGACACTTAGAAACTTTTTCACATAGAATCACCAATGTTATCCTATGGGAGGAAGTTTACTTAGCAGGTAAGTAGTGTTATCGTTACTTTTTCTTACTCAGTGTTGGATCCTGGATCCAGCACTGGTGCATCTCCTGTAAACATTTTGAAAGAATGCGTTTAAGTCATACAGGCGATTTTTAAGGAATATTTGTAGTTTGTGAAAATCGACACAAACTTTTCTGCTGAAAACCAGACAATGGATTCCTATGGAAGGAAAGATAAGTTACTGGTAAGTACGGTTAGAATTACTTTTCAGGGTGAGTGCTGGGCTAAAAGATGCAGCACTGGGTTCTCTCCTGATAACAGGTGAGTAAATCGGAATTCGTAGTTCAGCTGATTTTAGAGGAATATTATAAAGTTCCAAAACTCCACACTTAGAAGAATTTCCAAGTGAAACCAGTCAATGTTAGCCTATGGAAGTAAATTCAAGTTACTGGTAAGTACGGTTAGAATTACTTTTCAGGATCAGTACTGGGCTCAAAGATGCAGCACTGAGGTCTCTCCTGATAACAGGTGAGTAAATCGGAATTCGTAGTTCTGCTGATTTTAGAGGAATATTTGTAAGTTTCAAAAATCGACACTTAGAAACTTTTTCAGCAAAAAGCAGGCAAAGATATCCTATGGAAGGAAATTCAAGTTACTGGTAAGTACGGTTAAAATTACTTTTCAGGATCAGTACTGGGCTCAAAGATGCAGCACTGAGGTCTCTCCTGATAACAGGTGAGTAAATCGGAATTCGTAGTTCGGCTGATTTTAGAGGAATATTATAAAGTTCCAAAACTCCACACTTAGAAGAATTTCCAAGTGAAACCAGTCAATGTTAGTCTATGGAAGGAAATTCAAGTTACTGGTAAGTACGGTTAAAATTACTTTTCAGGATCAGTACTGGGCTCAAAGATGCAGCACTGAGGTCTCTCCTGATAACAGGTGAGTAAATCGGAATTCGTAGTTCGGCTGATTTTAGAGGAATATTTGTAAGTTTCAAAAATCGACACTAAGAAACTTTTTCAGCAAAAAGCAAGCAATGATATCCTATGGAAGGAAATTCAAGTTACTGGTAAGTACGGTTAAAATTACTTTTCAGGATCAGTACTGGGCTCAAAGATGCAGCACTGAGGTCTCTCCTGATAACAGGTGAGTAAATCGGAATTCGTAGTTCGGCTGATTTTAGAGGAATATTTGCACAATGGTGAAGGGAGGGGCGGGGCCTGAGGTGACATCTGTGCAAACGCGCCCCGTGGCGCGTTTTAAGTTGGGGGATTAAGTCCCCTTGAATCATGAGGGTCCCTGGGGTCCAACTAGCCCACCCAGTACCTCCAGTATGCGCCAGGGAGCTGCGTTGCAGAGAGGTGTTCAGAGGCCACGCCCCTTTTTGCACCTCTCTGCAACGCAGCTCTGTGGCGCTTTCTGGACGTACCTGGTGGGCTAGTTGGCCCCCAGGGACCCTCAGGATTGAAGGGGATTTAATTCCCCATCTTAAAACTCACCACGGGTCCTGTTTGCACACATGTCACCTGAAGCCCCGCCCCCTCCCTTCACCACTGTGCAAACGTGCCCCGTGGCGCGTTTTAAGTTGGGGGATTAAGTCCCCTTGAATCCTGAGGGTCCCTGGGGTCCAACTAGCCCACCAGGTACCTCCAAAAAGCGCCACAGAGCTGCGTTGCAGAGAGGTGTAAAAAGGGGCGTGGCCTCTGTACACCTCCGTGCAACGCAGCCCCTGGCGCATACTGGAGGTTCCTGGTGGGCTAGTTGGCCCCCAGGGACCCCCAGTATTCAAGGGGAATTTGTTCCCCATCTGCAAACGAGCCAGGGGGCGCGTTTGCAGAGTGCTCCAAGGAGGGGGCGTGGCCTCCGGCGCGATGCCGGTATTTTTTTTTTAAGAAGGGGGGCTGTGTGGCCCCCCTTCTTTTTCTAATTTTTTGGCCCTGGGGACCCCATCCCCCAGGGCCTGCCCCCTAATATTTTGTTTTAAAAAAAAAAAAAAATTGAAAGGGGGCCGCGTGGCCCCCCTCCCCAGGCCTTAATCGGCCCCGGGGACCCCATCCCCCGGGGCATGGCCTTCTTTTTTTTTTTTAAATGTTATGGAGGGGGGCTGTGTTGCCCCCCTCCCTAGGCCACTTATGGCCCCGGGGACCCCATCCCCCGAGGCCGGCCTTTGTTTTTTTTTTTGTAAATTAACATTTGGGGAGGGGGCCCGCGTGGCCCCCTCCCGGGCCACTACTAGCCCCAAAGACCCCATCCCCCGGGGCTGGCCCTCTCCGTTAGGGACCGTGGGGGGGTCCCCAATCCTCCCACGGTCCCGCCGGCTCACCGCATCCCTCGGGAGCCGGCATTGCTTTTCCACATGGGGAGCTGCTAAGATGCAGCTCCCCATGTGGAAAAGCAATTGTCTTTGAATTTTGGAAGAGAGAGCAGGTTTCCTGCTCTCTCTTCCAAAATCCAAAGCAGTTTGCTATGACAGGACGGGAGCCGCGAGGCTCCCGCCCTGCCATAGCAAACTACAGTGTCCCGGGGGTAGGCACCCCGGGACACTGCAGGAGCCGGCCCTGGGGGGTGGCGGTCCCCAGGGACATCAAGGGCTCCAGGAGGGGGGCCGCGCGGTCCCCCTCCTGACATCTGCAAAGCCCCGGGGAGGTGGTGGTCCCCGGGGCTTTGGGGGTCCAAAACGGACCCCCATTTTAAATTTGTTAGTGCCCCGGGGAGGTGGCGGTCCCTGGGGCATGTGGGGGGGCTGGAGCCCCCCCACACAGGTGATTTAAATTTAAAAAAAGAAGCCCCGGGGGGTGGCGGTCCCCGGGGCTGCGGGAGGGCTCAGAGCCCTCCCGCACCATTTATTTTTAAAGCCCCGGGGGGTGGCGGTCCCCGGGGCTTGGGGGGGCCTTAGAGGCCCCCCCACATATTATAAATAACCCCCCCGCATGCCCCCGGGACTTGGCCCACCCGGGGGCCAATTAACAACGAAGCGCGGGAGACCGCGCTTTGTTTTGGGTTTTTTTCGGCGGGATCCGCGCACCCTAAGCGCATCCCGCCGATTTTTTTTTTTTTAAATGCTTTTTTCTGCCCAGGGGGTCCTTGTGGGACCCCCTGAGCAGACCTAGGGGGTCAGGGTGTTTCAACCCTGCCCCCTTTGTGCGTTTTGCGCACTTGTTTCTTTTTTTTTTCTCGGCAGGATCCGCGCACCCTAAGCGCATCCCGCCGATTTAAAAAAAAAAAAATGCTTTTTCTGCCCAGGGGGTCCTTGTGGGACCCCTGAGCAGACCTAGGGGTCAGGGTGTTTCTACCCTGCCCCCTTTTGCGTTTTGCGCACTTGTTTCTGTCCCTCGGTTCTACCGAGGACAAAATGGCTGCCAACACTTCCTGATTTAGAGTGTTGACAGCCAATTAGCATGCAGTTCGTGATCGGGAGGGTATGCGGACCCTACTCGGCCATAGATATATATGTGATTTTATTTGTGATTTTCTCAGAAACTACTGAACGGATTTACACCATTTAAGCAAAAGGCACAACACTGAATCAAGGGCTACCTCTTTGCCAAATTTGGTGTAATTCCGTTCAGCAGTTCGGGCTGTAGCTGCGACTAAAGGTTCCTATGGAAAAATGAATGGGGAAAACGCGTTTTGGGACCCCCCTTTTTTCTCGGCCCCCGCTTGATGAATCACCCCGAGACTTTCAGAATAGGAGGGGACCGGAGCGCCCCAACAAGTTGGAAACGTTCGCAAAGATTCGTCAACCGGCGCCAACGTTATTTCAAATAGAATGTTGCGGATTTCCTATGGAAAATAGGTCCTAACTATAACTATCTACTGGCGACCGCCAGTAGATAATATATATTTACTTTAAAACAATTAATAAACTATTAATTTTAATTTATTTTTAAATTTTATAAATATATATAAATTTACAAATAAATCTATATATATATTCACTGAAAAAACCATAGGTTTCAGGGGCGTTATAGTTAGTTGGACATTTCACTCATACAAAACCATAGAAATTCCCCCGTTATAGTTAGTTCAGCTAACTATAACTTGCGCGCGCGCAATGCATTGCTGATGACGTCACATATTACATCACTCATGACATGGTCAGTGACATCACTCATGACATCACTCATGACATCACTGATGACATCTCAAATGACATCACTGATTACATCATTGATGACATCATCCTTGTGATAGAGTGGCAGACCTCCTCTCACCCTAATATAACCTTTGATACACACACTCAAAAATACAAACTAACATTTTCAAAACAATGGACATACCGATACCAATTACAACACACCTATTCAGTAATTCCAAGATCTACAAACACATCCACTCATTCACCAACAGTCCCTATACAGTCACTCATACATGTACTCACTCATCATATGTACTCATACACATATACATCCTGTTACACACCGCCACTCATCCATAGAGTTACTCACACACATAGTCACACATGCAAACAAAGTATCAAACATCCATTTACTTGCATATACAGTTATACACACACTACCACACTTACTTCTACAGAAACTTGCACATACTTACTCTCTTAAACAATCACTTATAGAAACACCTACTTATTTGTACAGGAACTCTTCCAATCTCTCACTCTCACATATACTCACTTATATACACCAATACTCACATATACTAGTTTAAAACATATGTAGTTACTCATAAAGACACTATTGAGACAGTCATTCACTCACTAACACACCCATACACATACTCATCCACCTATACAGTCCTGCACACATCCTGTCTTCAACACATACAAACAGTGAGTCACTCATTCATGCATCTATGCACTAAGTAATACCCCCACTGAACCATACAGACACTCAGACACTCATACTGATACTCAAAAAACCAACTAATAACGCATATAGACACTCATGTAGCTACTCACCAACCCTTGCAGCCACTTATACACAAAGTGAGAGACTGATACAGATATTTTCATATTTAAACATTACTCACTAACCCATGTATTCACTAAGATACACTTAGTCAGTTATACAATCAATTTTACAAAAAAAATCATCCATTTAGACACTTATATACCCATTTATTCTTCCATCGACCTTGAGATATACATATATAAAACATATTTAATTTTCAGAAAAACACACATTCACTGGATGATGTCATCAGTGATGTCATCAGTGATGTCATGAGTGATGTCACTGACCATGTCATGAGTGATGTAATATGTGACGTCATCAGCAGTGCATTGTGGGCGCGCGAGTTATAGTTAGCTGAACTAACTATAACGGGGAATTTCTATGGTTTTGTACGAGTGAAATGTCCAACTAACTATAACGCCCCTGAAACCTATAGTTTTTTCAGTGAATTTCTAAGGTTTTTTAAATGCTAATTTCTAACTATAACGTGCCTGAAACCTATGGTTTTTTCAGTGAATTTCTAAGGTTTTTTAAATGCTAATTTCTAACTATAACGTGCCTGAAACCTATGTTTTTTTCAGTGAATATATATATATTTATTATACTATGTATACATGTGAAAATGTCTCGGTCCCCTGTTTGCCTCGGTGGCACGGAAAAAATGGGTGGAACTGACGTCAGCACGCCGACGAGGTCCTCTTATGGCTCCGATGACGTCATATGGTGTCGCGAGCGGAGCCGTGCTCGTTGACGTGGGAGAGCTAGGAAAGAATTTCCGTGGAATGCTGGTGCAGGGGATATTCACCTAAGTGTTCAGGCTAGTCCTTTGGGAGCAACTGTTTATGTTGCCACTCCAGAAACCGAAACCAGTGATCCGAGGGCAGAGGCCCTGCAGATGGCACACGAGGTGGGGTGCCCAGTCGTGTGCACCGGCGGGGCAGCGAAGTGACAAGCACCACAACCCACAAAAAAGGTAACGAGGGCACTGAATAACTCAGGATCTTCTCTTTGTATCTGGCAGGAACAACGAAGTTAAAATGCCCTAGTACCAAAATGTAGAATTAGTGCTACAACGTTCTTCAAGAGGACCTGCGATGCCGCTTCTGCCTCCCGTACCCTGGAGGCGGCACATGGGTCACGCGGTACGGTCATACTGCGGTGGGACGCACACTCGTTGACCTCTCATGGCACTGCTCCACACTACAGGGAGGACGCTTTCCATTAGCTATGTTTTCTGATGACATGTCGCGCCGGCCCCGTCCAACAACAGAACTCCTTTAGATCCAAACAGACTCTTCCACTCTCTCACCGGAAGTGAAACCAGGCCACGCGGACACTTTCACAATACAACAGCCGGGAATGCACTTTTCGGTAAAAAAACCACATTCCTTCCTCCTAATTAATCAAATAAACGTCTCACTGAAGAACAGGGGCCAGCTTCGATCGGTAAACAGCCGTTACAACGACTTTTTACTTTGCGATACCATTACAATGCATGCATTACCACGCATGCGTTGTACATCACGAAGTCATTACTACGCATTTTTTTAGAACGCATGGTCATTTACCACGCATGCCTTTACAACGAATTTTGTTGTAAAGGTATGTATGGTAAATGACCATGCGTTCTAAAAAACATGTAGACGATCCATGTCGTTGTAAGGAAGCAGAGGCTGTTCCGTTTCCTCACAACGACGTGCACCGCCCCTCAGAGATGACGTGAAGCAGGAACCACGAGGAGAGAGGAACCATGAGGAGTGAGAGGTAAGGGGGATTGGGCATGGGGTGGGGGTTTCTTTTCTAGGGTTTAGGGTAGTGCAGTGGTGTTTGGGTGGTGTAGGGGGTCGTGCTGGGGGTAGTGTTTTAGGGTTTAGGGTAGTGCAGTGGTGTTTGGGTAGTGTAGGGGGTCGTGCTAGGGGTAGTGTTTTAGGGTTTAGGGTAGTGCAGTAGTGTAGGGGGTCATGCTGGTGGTAGTGTTTTAGGGTTTAGGGTAGTGCAGTGGTGTATGGGTAGTGTAGGGGGTCGTGCTGGGGTAGTGTTTTAGGGTTTAGGGTAGTGCAGTGGTGTTTGAGTAGTGTAGGGGGTCATGCTGGTGGTAGTGTTTTAGGGTTTAGGGTAGTGCAGTGGTGTTTGTGTAGTGTAGGGGGTCATGCTGGGGGTAGTGTTTTATGGTTTAGGGTAGTGCAGTGGTGTTTGGGTAGTGTAGGGCTCGTGCTGGGGGTAGATTTAGGGTTTAGGGTAGTGCAGTGGTGTTTGGGTAGTGTAGGGAGTCGTGCTGGGGGTAGTGTTTTAGGGTAGTGAGGTGGTGTTTGTGTAGTGTAGGGGGTTGTGCTGGGGGTAGTGTTTTAGGGTTTATGTTAGTGCAGTGGTGTTTGGGTAGTGTAGGGGGTAGTGCTGGGGTAGTGTTTTAGGGTTTAGGGCAGTGCAGTGGTGTTTGTGTAGTGAAGGGGGTCATGCTGTGGGTAGTGTTTTAGGGTAGTGCAGTCGTGATTGTGTAGTGTAGGGGGTCGTGTTTTAGGGTATAGGGTAGTGCAGTGGTGTTTGGGTAGTGTAGGGGGTCATGCTGGGGTTAGTGTTTTAAGGTTTAGGGTAGTGCAGTGGTGTTTGTGTAGTGTAGGGGGTCGTGCTGGGGGTAGTGTTTTAGGGTTTAGGGTAGTGCAGTGGTGTTTGTGTAGTGTGGGAGGTCATGCTGGGGGTATATTTAGGGTTTAGTGTAGTGCAGTGGTGTTTGGGTAGTGTAGGGAGTCGTGCTGTGGGTAGTGTGTTAGGGTTTAGGGTAGTGCAGTGGTGTTTGGGTAGTGTAGGGAGTCGTGCTGGTGGTAGTGTTTTAGGGTTTAGGGTAGTGCAGTTATGTTTGGGTAGTGTAGGGTGTCGTGCTGGGGGTAGTGTTTTAGCACTAATTTTTCTTTCTACAGCACTAACCATAATTTCTATGACAAAATGAACCCCCTCATTTTGTTCCTTTTTAAATTAAATGTTTTAAGTGTTACCAGTTTATTCCAATCAAGATGGCTTCAGGTGTGCCATACGTTTGTCATAAGTAAGGCTGTTAGCACTCTAGTTGTTCTTTAGAACACTCTGGGAAGCTGCAGTAGAACACAAAGGAATCAACTGACAGTCTCTGCCCTTGTTGGATGTACATGTTTTACTGAGAATGTCAGACTTCATTCTCACATGACTGAGAAAGATAATGTGAATTTACAGAAAATATGCTCTCATTTTAGCTTCTGGAGCACCTTCCAAAACTGTATGGGACAAGCATGTGAAAATAGTTTTCTCTCAAACATGATTCATGATATCCCAGCAGAAGGTTTTTCACAGGGTAAAATCACCTTAGAACACACCACAATTCCTGAAATTAGTATGGTACCATCAACAAATGAATTCTAATATAACTAAAGTCTGTTATCACCCTTTATAGTTCTCCTTTTGGTAACCCTCAAAATCTTCGATTCACTACAATGCATTTCAATGGGGTACTATCATTTATATTGGTCCCAAGATGGCTGCCAGCAATTCCAGGATGAAGTGCTGACAGCCAATCAGATCTCACAATGACATGTGTGGTTAGGCTCCGCCCAGATATATATGTGTTTTCTTTTTCAAATTTCTCAGGAACTACTGAACGGATTTACACCATTTAAGCAAAAGGCACGACTCTGAACCAAGGGCTACCTTTTTGGCAAATTTGGTGTAATTCCGTTCAGCAGTTCGGGCTGTAGCTGCGACTAAAGGTTCATATGGAAAATTGCATGGGGAAAACACATTTGGGACCCCCCTTTTTTCTCGGCCCCCGCTTGCCGAATCACCCCGAGACTTTCAGGATATGAGTGGACCGGAGCGCCCCAACAAGTTGGAAAATTTCGCGAAGATTCGTCAACCGGCGCCAAAGTTATTTCAAATAGAATGTTGCTGATTTCCTATGGAAAATAGGTCCTAACTATAACTATCTACTGGCGACCGCCAGTAGATAATATACATACACCTATAACATAAAATCTAATAAAAAAAATTATATTATAAATTAAAACATTAAAATATTTAATAGTCTTTAAACTTAAATGTTGCACTCCAGTGAGTGCAACAGTAGGGAAAATGTTGGATAGCGAAGGGGTAAAAAATACTAATTCCACTCCAGTGAGTGCAACAGTAAGTAAAATGTTGGATAGCGGAGGGGTAAAAATTACTATTCCCACTCCAGTGAGTGCAACTGTAGTGAAAGTGTTGGATAGAGGAGGGGTAAAATTTACTATTCCCACTCCAGTCAGTGCAACAGTAGGGAAAATGTTGGATAGCGGAGGGGAAAATTACTATTCCCACTCCAGTGAGTGCAACAGTAGAGAAAGTTTTAATTAGCGAAGGGGTAAAAATTACTATTCCCACTCTAGTGAGTGCAACAGTAGAGAAAGTGTTGGATAGCGGAGGGGTAAAACTTACTATTCCCACTCCAGTGAGTGCAACAGTAGGGAAAATGTTGGATAGCAGAGTGGTAAAAATTACTATTTCCCCTCCAGTGAGTGCAACAGTAGGGAAAGAGTTGGATAGCGGAGGGGTATAACTTACTATTCCCACTCCAGTGAGTGCATCAGTAGGGAAAGTGTTTGATAGCGGAGGGGGTAAAACCTAATATTCCCACTCCAGTGAGTGCAACAGTAGGGAAAATGCTGGATAGCGAAGGGGTAAAAATGACTATTCCCACTCCAGTGATAGCAACAGTAGGGAAAGTGTTGGATAGTGGAGAGGTAAAACTTATTATTCCCACTCCAGTGATTGCAACAGTAGGGAAAGTGTTGAATAGCGGAGGAGTAAAAACTTAATATTCCCATTGGAGTCAGTTCAAAATTAAAAACAAACAAAATATCAACTACAATACAAAAGATTTTGAAAAAGAAAAAAAGAAAACATATATTAAAATATTAAACATTTACAAAAGATAAAAATATATTATAATGTTAAAAAGATCTAACAAATACCTAGAAAGTTTTTTTTTTTAAATTAAAAATAATTTACAAACAACTATTTTTAATAGAAATTATTTATAATCAAAAACATTAATTATTACATAAATGTAATCTTTTTTATTTCCTACCCTATAACACCACACAATACACAACACACATCTAAATTTTAAAAAAATGTACCTCCATAATTAACATAATTAGTTATCAATTAAAGAAATCTAATTAATTAAAATAGACAAAAATTAATTTGCTCCCCAAACTTTACCCCTATAAAACCAAAACCCACACACAAAATAAAAATAACCATTTACAATAAATATTTATGAATTGATGAATTAATATTAATGATAAACTAATTATTAATTAATTAAACATAAATTGCTTTCCACCCTCTACCCCAATAAACACCACACCCCACACCTAAAAATATTACAATATTTTACTTCCCACCCTTTACCACTATCAACCCCACAACTCACATCTAAAATTAATTACACAATTGCCATATTTAAATTTTAATTAATTAATTAACATTAATCAACAAATAATTATAAATAAATTACTTCCCAGCCTATTGCCCTATAAATCCCACCACCCGCTCCTAAAAAAAATAACATAATTAATTACCAATTGATTAATTAATAATAATTAACCTGTAATTAATAATAAATTAATTCCCACAATTAACACTATAAATATAAATTAAATAAATAATAAATAACAAATATTAATACATTTATTATAATTAAATTACTTCCCACCCTATTCCCCTATAAACCCACAACCCGCTCATAAAAAAATAACACATTTAACATAATTAATTGCCAATTAATTAATAATCATTAACAAGCAATTAATAAATAATTAATAACAAATTAATTCCCACAATTAACACTATAAAATATAAATTAAATACATTTTAATAAATAAAAATTATTCATAAATTTGTTATAATTCAATTACTTCCCACCATATTCCCTTATAAACCCACAACCCGCTCCTAAAAAAATGACACAATTAACATAATTACCAATTAATTAATAATAATTAGCACCAATTAATAATTAATTAATTATAAAGTAATTCCCACAATTAAGGGGCCGATTCCAATTCAGGCCGGAAAACGTACCGACCGACTCAGTACGGGAATTTAGTCCGACCGACACATACCGGCGCTGCCCGATCCGTGTAGTACGATGCAATGCATGTGAATCACGACCGACTCGTACGGAACACAAGCCGAACGACCGAACCGCACGGAAACCAGCTCTCCGGCCGGAAAACCACGCGAATCGAACCGACCGACACGCACCAGGAATGAACCCGACAGAAAAGTACCCGCGAAATCCGACCCGCGCAGTACGATGCAATGCGTGTAAAACCAGACCGAGTCGCACGGAGCACAAGCCGTACGACCGACACGCATACAAAACGGAGCCGAAGCAACCCAATACCCCGCGACCAACGCGTACGCCGCACATGAAACCTAGCAGAAACACAGCTTGAAAGACTCAGAGAAGCACGCACGAGACAACTGCAGCGTCCTACTCGGTCAGAAGAACGTCTCCTACATGCCTAACAACTACAAAGGAAAAAATACAAAAAAAAGGGCCAAACAAGCAATGACAAAGTCAATAAATACAGGGGGGAAAAAAACATGGAACAAAGACACACCCACAACTCCACCCATATAAAGGCCACAAATCCCTACCATGATCCTTTGCAAATTCAAATGACCTGCCAGCACAGAACACCATCAGACAGCAATCACAGACACACTGACAACTCATCCATCACACAAGCCACACTCCATTAGTACCTCCCAAATAGCACCCTCACATACACCCAGCAAAACCTACACTCACCCACCCTCACTTGCACACACACACACACACATCAATCCCCACCAACACCCATCATCATGCCCCCAAAGAAGAATCCAAAGTTCCTAGACAGTGAATTGGAAGTCCTGGTAGATGAAATCCTCAGGGTAGAGCCACACCTGTTTGGTACATTGGTCCAACAGATCCCCATGTCGCAGAAAACCAAGATGTGGGAGAGGATCGTCGACAGGGTGAACGCACAATCACCATGTTTGCGCACAAAGGAAGACATCCAGAACAGGTGGTATGATGTGCGCAGGAGGGTCAAGGCCCTACTGAAGAAGGATTACCCCTTGAGTCATCGCACCGGCAGTGGCCCTCCTGCCAAACCAGTATACCTCAGGCCCTGTGACGAGAAGGTGCGGGCCATCCTACCACCAGAGAGCGTACATGGACTATCAAACATCCCAGAGCCTGGTGAGTACACAACCAATATACCCAATATTGTGTGACAATAAACACACATCACTGTCAAGGGGATAGTGAAACCATGCACCGTTAGCAAAGCCACAGTAACCAAAACATAATCACCGCAAGATGTGTATGCTAGTCAGACAAACACAACACCTGCCATCTCATAGTGATATGTAACTGTGTCATGACATGTACAAAACTAACAACAAATAGAGCAAGGCAGTGGCACAAATCTAACCAACAAACACTGTCAGACATTTTGCCACCACTAGAACACCACCTCACAGGGAAGCTCACTGAAAGGAAGGAATTCTGTGTATGCTGGTGAAGTCAGTGTAGCCAATAGCATGATGGGAGTTGTAGTCACAGATATTGGTCACCCTCACAATTGGCCCATCAACACCACTCTGAACCATGCTCACTTCACAGGAGTGGAAAAGAACTGTCAAGATGGCTGACACTGGGTACTGCTGTGGGAGCACAAGGCCCTGCTGGGAACTGTGCACCAACCAACAGCAGAACACCACTGACTGACATCCTGAAAGCCAACTTGCACTCCCTGCAATGGAAGCACGTTCCATGGTGGGATATCTGGCTGGGTGGGAAGGAGGACTGACAGCACTGACCATAGTTACCAGCAGCTTTTCTCAAACACACCCTTAACACAAATTCCACACAACTCACCTTGGAGAATGCATTTCCTCACACTCTAATTAAATATCCCACAAAGAACCACCACCCTGGGTTATGCTGTGTGAAGCACAGGGACACCTTTGGGACTTGTAGCCAAACAAACGCCAGGACAACACTGTCAGCCATCCTGTCAGCACAGGCACACTACCCCACAGGGAAGCAGAGTCAAAAGGAAGGAAGCATGGGCATGCTGGGAAGGGGGGTGTAGGCAATAGCATGATGGGAGTGGTAGTCACAGCTCAACATCCCCCACCCACATGGCCCAGCAAGCTCACACTGAAGCATGCACAATTCACAGGGAGTGAAAAGCCACCTCAACGATGTCTGACACTGG